>SJYA01000095.1:304364-385530 GCA_006410615.1 Neotragus moschatus | reverse complement strand
CTGGAGCAATACAGTCCATCTGGACTTGGGGGAATAGAAGAGGTGAGGTTAAATAGGTGGACTAGGATGAAAGTGTAAACTGGACAGTGAATTTGAACTTGATTGTCTAAGGAGCCCTTCTCATGCAAGTTTGAAGCACGGAAGTAACATGCTTCACATGCAAGTTTGAAGCAGGGAAGTAACATGCTTCACATTTACTTTTAGAACCATACCCTGAAAACCATGTGGATCGTGACCTCTGAAGAAACTGGTGATAGAGTCAGTTGTCTGGAACTGTTGTTTTTCACCAAGTGGGCGTTGTGGCATTGGCCACAAAAAGACTGGCTGGATCCCAGAGATACAGAGATGCTTGAGGGATTGATAGCAATTTGGGGGAGGGCAAATGAGGCTGATGAAAGAGTAAGGATGGATCAGGTTTTTGACTGGGATAATTTAGGGGACGATGGTGACATGATAAATGAAAATAGGAAGAGAAATAGTTTGGATGAGGGCAAAGGTATGGAGGGGGAGGTAGCATAGTGTTTATGAGTACATTTTGAGTACTTTTTGACTGTCTGGTAATATCCTGTACTTTTGTACTTTTATACATATAATGTACTTTTGTTACAGTGTTATTTTACTGTATCTCTATGAGTCAGGTAAGAGTATCTTTATTTTATAGATAAAGAGCAAACTGAGCCTCAGAAGTTGAATGACTTCCTTTGGTTCAGTATTTTTAAAAAATGGGTAATGGTATTTCTTATAAGCTGTAGGTGTTAATGCTTGTTTTGCCTAACAATTATGTTCGTTTTTTGTAATTTTATTTAAATTTTTTTCAGCCACCATAGAAGACAACAAACAATGGCTGATAATAGTGCATTAGCAGCCACTACTGGTGGTACAAGCTTGGCCGACTCTTCCATTTTTGATTCTAAAGTTGCCGAAACTTCTAAGGAAAACTTATTTATTAGATCTACTTCATGTGTTGAAGGTAAACATTTTATCTGCTTTAAAATGCCAAATCACTCTTTTAACCCTAAACTTACTGACTAGTGATTTTCTTATTATTTGATTGTAATATTGTTAGGGACAGGCATTCAGTAAAACTTTGTTAACAAAAACCCATTGCACTAGATTTTTTTTATTATTGTTTGGCATTTCCCAGCTTCGAAGGAGAGGGTGTCTTGTTGTTGGATATTGCTTTTGCTGTATGTGAGGGCAATCTAGCTGCAATATAGTTCAGTTCAGTCGCTCGGTCATGTCCGACTCTTTGAAACCCCATGAATCGCAGCATGCCAGGCCTCCCTGTCCATCACCAACTCCCGGAGTTCACTCAGACCCAGACCCATCGAGTCAGTGATGCCATCCAGCCATCTCATCCTCTGTCATCCTCTTCTCCTCCTGCCCCCAATCCCTCCCAGCATCAGAGTCTTTTCCAGTGAGTCAACTCTTTGCATGAAGTGGCCAAAGTACTGGAGTTTCAGCTTTAGTATCTTTCCTTCCAAAGAAATCCCAGGGCTGATCTCCTTCAGAATGGACTGGTTGGATCTCCTTGCAGTCCAAGGGACTCTCAAGAGTCTTCTAGAGTATATTGAGTTAGGGCTGGTCAGGTGAAGAGCCACTTCTTCCCTTTCCACTGTGTTAACGTATCTTTTCTAGAGTTGTGTGTGCTATTTAAGAGGATGACTCTGCAAGTTGGGTGAATGCTTTCTTTGGTTATGAAGAGCGCTAATGTTTTAATACAGTATGTTTCTCTTCTGAAATGATACGTGATGAGATTTTTTTAAAAAGCCAGGAATTAAGTCATTTTAATTTCAGGGAATGTTATTATCTCAAACATGGAAACCATTACAGATATAGCCAAAAAAGGGGTTGGAGACTACTGATTTTGATGTTAGTGAATCATAAAAGTGTTTTACTTAAACATGTTTAATTTTAATAGAAGAAATGCCTCAGATTGAAACAAGAGTCATACTGGTTCAAGAATCTGGAAAACAAGAAGAACTTTTAAAAGCCTTAAAGGTATGGAGATTTAGCTTTTTATTTTTTTTAAAAGAGACTATTTTTCTTCCATCGGTGCATAAATAAATTTATAGTTTTCTTAATCTCATAATTAAGTCTCTCTTCCACAGACCATTAACATAATGGAAGTCCCTGTTATAAAGATAAAAGAAAGTTGTCCTGGAAAATCGGATGAAAAATTAATAAAAAGTATTGTTAATATGGTAGGTCAAGCATCTCGTTGCATGTGGCATGCTGCACTTCCTTTGATTGTATTCCATAGTCCACGTCATGGTGATTGGGCCTAAAGTAGATGCAAGGTATACTTTGAACACTCTGAAGCTAGATTAATGAAAACTGTGACATTTATTTTAAAATTTGGGTGTTTCTGAAACCTCAGACTATAATGTTTTATAAATAATGAAATCCTTATAGAGTAATTTGGCATTGTTACATTTAAATGACATTTCACTTATGTATTTGTGAAGATCTAATACTTTAAACTCTACTTTTTCCTCAATAATTTTATTTTATTCTAAATTCTTGCATTACTTCCACAATTGCAAGTCAGTATTTGACAGTCATCAGGGAGTTTACCTCGCTGTATGAAATATCTCTAATTCCCTATACCAGCTAATAATAGATTGTGAGGGTTTCCATAATAACATGCTGGGCGGCTCAAACAATAGAAACATGTTTTCTCACTTTCCTGGAGGCTAAAGTCCAAGATNCCTTCCATCGGTGCATAAATAAATTTATAGTTTTCTTAATCTCATAATTAAGTCTCTCTTCCACAGACCATTAACATAATGGAAGTCCCTGTTATAAAGATAAAAGAAAGTTGTCCTGGAAAATCGGATGAAAAATTAATAAAAAGTATTGTTAATATGGTAGGTCAAGCATCTCGTTGCATGTGGCATGCTGCACTTCCTTTGATTGTATTCCATAGTCCACGTCATGGTGATTGGGCCTAAAGTAGATGCAAGGTATACTTTGAACACTCTGAAGCTAGATTAATGAAAACTGTGACATTTATTTTAAAATTTGGATGTTTCTGAAACCTCAGACTATAATGTTTTATAAATAATGAAATCCTTATAGAGTAATTTGGCATTGTTACATTTAAATGACATTTCACTTATGTATTTGTGAAGATCTAATACTTTAAACTCTACTTTTTCCTCAATAATTTTATTTTATTCTAAATTCTTGCATTACTTCCACAATTGCAAGTCAGTATTTGACAGTCATCAGGGAGTTTACCTCGCTGTATGAAATATCTCTAATTCCCTATACCAGCTAATAATAGATTGTGAGGGTTTCCATAATAACATGCTGGGCGGCTCAAACAATAGAAACATGTTTTCTCACTTTCCTGGAGGCTAAAGTCCAAGATTAAGGTGTCAGCAGGTTTAGTTTCTGTTGAGGCCTTTCTCCACCTTCTTGCTTTATCTTCACATGGTTTATCTTCTGTGCGTGCATATCTCTTTTGTATGTCCAGATTTCCTTCTCTTATAAGGACATCTATCCACCACTAATCCAGTCTGACTAGAATCCACCCATGTGACTTCATTTAACCCTTATTACATCTTGAAAGGCCATATCTTGAAATAGTTACATTCTGAGGTACAGGGGATTAGGACTTCAACATGAGTTTTGGGATACACAATTCATCCCTTCACATTAGCCTGGGAAGTAAAGCCCAAATACTGACTCATCCATTTGAATTTTCTTTTAAATGTTTCTGTTCTTTTTATACAAGTCATGTAGATACTTAACTATCTTCATTCTTTTTCATGGATGTACATTACAAAGTTGCCTTTTTATATCCTGAGTATACGATGTTGTAGTTGCCTCCATATTTTCTTATCTTTATCTTATTTCCCTCATGTATACTGAACTTTCTGTAGATGTTACATGTCATAGTATTTTTTCTTTTTTTCTGACTATAATTTGTGCAGGAAGAACTATGCATATGNATGTTGTAGTTGCCTCCATATTTTCTTATCTTTATCTTATTTCCCTCATGTATACTGAACTTTCTGTAGATGTTACATGTCATAGTATTTTTTCTTTTTTTCTGACTATAATTTGTGCAGGAAGAACTATGCATATGACATCATTTTCTCAGTCAGAATAAAAAGCAACTGTGGATATCTTTCTAAGGCATCCTGCTATCAAAATACATGTACATAAAAAATTCATCATCTCTATTTTTATATCCATACTAGATGCTTTATAATGACTACCAAGTCATGTCAGAAACTTATGCCTTTATAATAATTTTCAAAATTTAAAATCTTAATGTAGAGATATGTTTATATAAATAAGTAAAGAAATATGACTGTTCACTATTAAGTATAATGCTCATTGTATGATTTAAAACTGAAGTTTCTACATTTCTACAAATATACAAATAAAAATGTTGATACTGAATTGATTTGGGGGTCTTATTTAGAGAGATTTATAATTGATTTTATAATATATAAATTTTATTTCTTAATAACGCCATGGAAAAATCAAGGAAATTAAACTGCCGTTTGTAAAGATGGAATCAGTTGAAGAATTTAGAAGTTTGGACTCTCCAGAATTTGAAAATGTATTCATAGTCATGGACTTCCAAGATTCTGTCTTTAATGAGTTATACAAGGCTGATTGTAGAATTATTGGACCACCAGTTGTATTAAACTGTGCAGAAAAAGGAGAGGTAAGAAAGAATATATGCCTATTATAACTTTTCAAGGTTAATAAATTTTATTAATGAATTTTTATTCAGGAAAATCTCATTAATTGTTGAGAATATGAAATATTTAGAATAGGAATAGTAGTGGCTACTCTGTAGTACTCCCTTCTATAGAACTCAGAAGTCCTTTAATCATAAATAATATGTGTGTACATGCATGTTAAGTCGCTTCAGTTGTGTCCTACCGTTTGCAACCCTATGGACTTTGGCCTGCCAGGCCATGGGATTCTCCAGGCAGGAACACTGGAGTGGGTTGCTATGCCTTCCCTACTTCAGGGGATCTTCCCAACCCAGGGAACGAACCTGACCCAGGGATCAAACTCTCGAACCTGACCCAGGGATCAAACTCTCGTCTCTTATATCTGCTGCATTGGCAGGCAGGTTCTTTACTACTAGCGCCACCTGGGAAGCCTGAAACATATCTTAATACCTGTAGTATCTTGGGAAGAAATAATTTGCTTTAAACTTGAGTACCAAAGATGTGTGTATAGAAATACATAAACTTTAATTTTCCTCCACATAGAACAGCTACCACAATTGCATTTTTATCAGTTTCTACTGATAAATTAGGGAAATTATTTTAGCCTTTTGTTTTTGAATAACATTTCAGTTAAGTTGTAGTAGAGTTGATACTTATTTTATTGCTCTGTTTTGGCATTCTTAAACTTGCCTTATTAACTTTAAACTGCTTGGGTCTTTGTGCTTCTTTTATTATAGATACTAATAATGAGCACATGATCTTTTAATTCTCTGTTTTGATTCAGAAGTCTTGTTTTCAAAAAACACATAAACATTTTAAAGGCCAAGATTATGGAAAAGTATATTTCTGCCCAATAGTGAGAATTAAGTTTATATCTGTTTTTAAGCATTCTCTTTTATATATAGATAAAAAAATCATTTGTTAAATTATTTACTATCTCTATTTTTTAGCTGAAAAGTTGGAGTCATATTTGGTTCAAGTATATGTATGATCAGTATTTATTAGAAAAATATTTTTGACCTCTTAACTTTAATTTGAAGCATTTACAGTAGTATATGGAAATCTTTTATTATAGACAATACCTCATGTATCAAAGTACATTTTGGAAATAAATGTTTGGGTATGGGTATTTATGTTTTATTTGGCAGTAATAAAGTGTGTTTAGATTATATGTATCAAATATGGTATGGGAAGTCATGGGAACTTTTTACTGTGAAATTGATCCTTGCAATTTCTTACAAATTGAAAGATGTAAGTATATTTTTGGGTTGGAAATGTTACATGGCAAGAGAGGGAAATATGTTTAGTTTAGAAAGATGTGTTCTATTTTTGCTACAGAGAATCTCACAGATTTAAAATTGTATCCTTCAGCCTTTGCCATTTTCATGTCGCCCACTCTACTGTACCAGCATGATGAATCTAGTACTATGTTTTACTGGATTCAGGAAGAAAGAAGAACTAGTAAGTATTTTAAAACATTCTAGTCAAAGAATATTTTCTCCAGAAAAATAAATTTAAATTTGCCTTTTTTTGGTAGTTGTATCATGATTTTATTTTTAAAATATTGAAGGAGAAATTACTGTGAATGTGAAGTGAAGTGAAGTCGCTCAGTTGTGTCCGACTCTTTGCGACACTATGGACTGTAGCCCACCAGGCTCCTCCATCCATGGAATTTTCCAGATAACAGTACTGGAGTGGGTTGCCATTTCCTTCTTCAGGGGATCTTTCTGACCCAGGGATCAAACCTGGGTCTCCCACATTACAGACAGACGTTTTACTGTCTGAGCTACCTGGGAAGCCAACTATGAGTATGAAAGAGGTCTTAAACTTTGTGAAGAAACACTCTGAAGAGCCTTGTAAACAAACTGTCTTTTTAAATATTTTATTAGCACATTATTTGAAGTGTTTGTTTATGCATTGCGATTTTTTTATTATGTATATCTAGTCTTAAAGTATTCTTATTGCTCTAGAGAATTCATAGAAACTTCTTTCTTTGATCTGTAAAGTTATTTATGTTGGAGCTAATGGGGTATTAATATAATTCAGTGGGAAGAATCTTGATGTGATGGCAACCTGGCTTTTAAAAAGTAATAAATTGAGGACATACATTTTTTTGGGACACAAGCCTGTTGTGTCCCTCTTTGCCTGGCAAAGCAACAAGCTTTTTTACTTTACCACCCACCTCTGAGAAGTAATATATTTACTTTTTCTCTTGTGTGAAAGCCAGTCTTTAATTAACTTAGTTTGTATGTTCATCTTAACTAGCTTAGCTCTCTGTATGATTTTGCCTATGCCAGTAAGACAAATGAATCTTTAATTTTTTATTATAAACTTTATAAAATTCTTTTATGTACCTGATAAAGAGAAATCAGTATATGCTAAATGAACTATAAACATCATTTAAAATTTTGTTCATATTAATAAAAAAACCAATGATTACTTTTTCTTTTGAGGTCAGATTGGTGACATTGGTTCATCACATGGGTGGAGTTATTCGAAAAGACTTTAATTCAAAAGTTACACATTTGGTGGCAAATTGTACACAAAGAGAAAAATTCAGGGTACGTAAATTTTAGTATTTTTGTGTATTTCAATATAGCACTGTTTGGTAATGGATTTAATGAAAATGTTCTCATTTTGTCTATTTCTTTCACAATTTATTGAGGTTCAGAAATTCAATTTTTGCTATATGTGTGTTAGTAAAAAATTTTAAATCACAGGCATGTGGCCCCTGAGGTTTGAAGGAGGCAGTGGAGCTTGAGTTTGGTCTTGAAAGATGATTAGGATAGTGGAGGTTGGTAAGTGAATAACATTTTAGGAGGCAGATGAGTGATATTAGGAAAGAATTACTATGAGCGTTGGTGAGTAAGGGGGTCAGAAGGTGATAAGGGTAGGTATTTCTCTCTTATCTAAGAGCAAAACTTTGTTCTTATAAAATGTTTCCAAGATTTAATTTGTGAAAATTATAGAACAGGAGAAAATACTTTTATTGGGATTAAAGTCTTAGTTCAAGATTGCACTTGAAGAGTTTATCACTTTGTTCTCACCCTCTATCAGTGTATATATGTAGCAAATGGTAAGTTTAGGGTAATGTTGAATTCCTGGGAGGTATACTTATAATTCATATCTAAGATTTTGTGACCTAATCAAATATTTTCTCTTAAACTCTTAGTGCTATCATAGGGGTTAATGCTTCTAAGAAAGTAAACACAGAAATAGAAATGTAATAAAGATGAACTGAGTCAAGTTGGGAGATATATTTATTTAAAATAAAATGAAACAGCTTGGACCTTGTGGAACTTGTTTTGGAAGTTATTTTAACCTAGATTGTATGATAGAAAGATAGTTTTTTCTTTAATTTTTCTTTATATTTTGTAACAAAGCAGATGGGCAGTGATCTAAGAATGTAATTATAATTGTTCATATCTTATAAGAATGCAGTTATTTAAGGTAAAAATGTATCATAATTAATGTTTATGTTTTTAGGTAGCTGTGAGCCTGGGTACTCCAATTATGAAACCAGAATGGATTTATAAAGCTTGGGAAAGGCGGAATGAACAGTAAGTATTTAGAAATTCAGTTGTTAATTATGTGAATCAGTCACATGTCATAAGGAAACCCATGTGCCCAAAATTCATAAATTAATATATGAAAAGTTAATTTAGTCTTTGTGAAGCTTAGGGAATAAAGTAGAGGAGGAACAAAGTTTTTTTAAATTATTATTATTGAAAATGGAAAGACATCTATGATATCTTTGAACTTTATAAAAGCATTCTAAAATTATCAGGTAATAGCTTACTGCATCTGGATGTTTGGGTTGTGCTACATTTTTTCTTTTCTGGTTACATTTTAAGTAGTAATTGCATTTCGTAACCTTGTTAAGCTTTCCAGTCTCAAAGTTCCTTGCTCTTGTACTTCATTATTACTTAAGATTTTATGAAGCTATAGAACTGCTGGAATACATATAAAATTTCATATACAGAGCAGATATTTGCATCTTTAACAATTACCTGTGATTAAACTGTGGGAAGTTACTTCTGGGATGACTGAGGACCCATCAGGTTTTTTTTAAGCTATAGTTTTTATGGACATTTCAGGACCTAATGTAAAATATTTTTGATAAATGGATTATGCTAAAACTTAGAAAGTTACTGTAGATTTATAAATTGATCTACTTCACTTATATTGAGTTTTAGTTAAGCTGGTTTTAGAAGAGTGTACTTTGTTTTTAGAGACTTCTGTGCATCAGCTGATGACTTTAGAAACGAATTTAAAGTTCCTCCATTTCAAGATTGCATTTTAAGTTTCCTGGGTTTTTCGGATGAAGAGAAAACCAATATGGAAGAAATGACTAAAATGCAAGGTAGAATTTAGCATAATTTAAAAGCTAACATATTTTATTCCCTACTTCTGCTAATCACTTCCTCGAGAATATGTCTCTTTAAAAAATTTGGGCCTGGGGATAAATAGTTGGTCTTATGTATGCTTGTATGCTTTCCTCTTTAGGAGGAAACTATTTACCAGTTGGAGATGAAAGATGCACTCACCTTATAGTTGAAGAGAGTATAGTAAAAGAACTTCCATTTGAACCTTCAAAGAAACTTTATGTTGTGAAACAAGAGGCAAGTAATTGTAAAATAAGAGTGGTTTTTATTTCTTTTTTTAAAATAAATTTATTTATTTTAATTGGAGGCTAATTACTTTATAATATTGTATTGGTTTTGCCACATATCAACATGAATCTGCCACGGGTGTACATGTGTTCCCCATCCTGAACTGCCTTCCCACCTCCCTCCCTGTACCATCCCTCTGGGTCATCCCAGTGCACCAGCCCCAAGCATCCTGTATCATACAGCAAACCTGGACTGGTAAAAAACATTAGTAATAGCTTTTCTAGTGAGATAAATTTTTAATTAAAGTCTTCTTTCCACTAGTGGTTCTGGGGAAGCATTCAAATGGATGCCCGAGCTGGAGAAACTATGTATTTATATGAAAAGGTATGCTGTTTGTCCCTTTTTTCATTTGTTCTGTGAACTTGATTGTATGAAGATGACACTTTTTTTTATTCCAAAAGAACCTAGGATAATTAGCACATAGATTTTTTTGTCATGTTTAGGAATGTCAGAATAATCAAACAGTTGGATACTGAGGGATAGTCTATGTAGATTTAATGTATTGGCTCTTAATCTATGTCATTCTGTGCTAATTCTTGGTAATACCATTATAAACCATAACATCCCTATCTTTAAAAACTTAGAACCTTAAAAGAAAGAGAGATGTGCATACAATTACAGTACACAATGAAATGTGCCATAATTGAGCAATGTATGTATTCTAACTACTAACTCAGGCAGGATTGAAAAGAGCAAATAAATGCTGAGCCATCTTCCTTGGCTAACTTAGTAAGGAAATTCATGTTAGACAGCAGATGGGAGAGGGTATGAAAGCTTAAAAGTACATTAAAAGTATGGCTTCAGAAAAGAGTGTGGGAAAGAAGGCCCACAGATAAAGCTGACTAAATAGGCAGAATCAGGTTTTTAATATGTTAAAGCATTTTGATTTGTCCTGTAAGTATTGGAGCAACTGAAGAATGGGGAGAGATGTCATTAAAAAATGACTGTAGTAGAAGGAATTATAGGCAAGGAAAATCCAGCCTTCATTGCTGGATCTTGGTGAAAACGGTGTCATTCACTAGAATGTGACAGAAAGATATAGAAGCAGACTTCAAGGGAAAATTCACTTCAGTTTGGGATTTAATAATTTTGAATGGAATGTTGAAGGTGGAGTGTGCATTTATTATGTTTCTATAAACTCTAAATATATACTCTGTTGTGTTCTCTTTGAGCCTTTATTCTCAATGTAAGTTTCTGAGCATAAAGTTTAAAAAATATGCCTCAGATTGCAAGAGAGAACTCTTAAAAGATTCTAGTGGTAGGACTTCCCTGGCGGTCCAGTGCTTAGGAACTCGCCTGCCAATACAGGGAACATGGATTCGATCTCTGGTCTGGAAGGATTCCACATGGTGTTGGGGAGCTAAGCTCATGTGCTATGACTACTGAATCCCACAAGCCTAGAGGCCATGCTCTGCAACAAGAGAAGCCACTGCAGTGAGAAGCCCCTGCTCGCCTCAACTAGCGAAAGCCCTCATGCAGCATCGTTGATGCATTTTTAAAGACAGTACAGTTAAAAAAAAAAATCAAGTGGTATTTGAGAAATATTGAAGAGCACTGTATCCAGGCTTGTGCTAAATGCCAGAGATACAGTGAAAAAAAAAATGAATGAATGGTCCCTGCCTCCCGGGAATTTATGGTCTAATGGAGAGTAGATTGTAAACAAGCTTATAGGCAAATATGTAATGGTAATACTACTGTGGAGAAAAAGACTTAGGTGTTAGTGGTTAGACAGTTAAAATAGTCCTTTGATTAATATGTTTTATGCAGCAGCTGAATTATGTGGAAAAATGTGTAAAATTATTGTGCAAAACCCAGATTTTGTCAGATTCTTAAGTGTGTTTTTCTTTTATTCTTGTCTCAGTAAGAACCACAGAAGTAAAATTGAGCTTTTGTGCTTTTGATTGCAGGCTAATACACCTGAGCTCAAGAAATCAGTGTCACTGCTTTCTCTAAATACCCCAAACAGCAATCGCAAAAGACGTCGTTTAAAAGAGACACTTGCTCAGCTTTCAAGAGAGGCAGACTTGTCACCTATCCCTCCCCGTAAGCGCCCATCAGCTGAACATTCCCTTTCTATAGGGTCACTCCTAGATATCTCCAACACGCCAGAATCCAGCATTAACTATGGAGGTAATTCACATTTTTAAATCTTTAAATTTAGTGGAATAGAATAATTATTAGAATGTAGATAAATCGGTACGACAGTGACTGGTCTTTGTTCTGGCTGAGGAGAAAAGGCATGTGAAAATGCTTAGGTTTAACAATTGCTTGCTATATACTAAGTGTTTGTATGTTTTGTGTGTTTATAAGTTTTATTGCCCCTGTTTTACAGATGACTATACTGAGATTAGAGAAGTAAAACTTGTCTAGAGTCACACAGCTAGAAAGTGATAGAGCTGTTTAGAGAACAGATTGTTAACACAAAGCATCACAGGAGATGTCACGTGAATAATGGAAAAAATAGGTACAATGAAGTCAGAAAAAGGTGAATTTACTTTATCAGCTGATACAGGAAGCCACATATAATTAATTCTTTTACCTTGATCTTCAATTTTTTCCCCCCTCTGTTTTGTTTTTTTTTTTTTTCAGTCTGCACACAAATATGTTGTTTTCTAATTTATAAAATAATCAAAACCTTCTCTTGACTTCATAATACTCTCCACTGACTATCCTATTTCTCTCTTCCCTTTCATATAACTACTCTTGAAGGATTTATCTTGATCCATTGTCTCATTTCCTTTCTTTTTACTATCTTTTCAGTTCATTCCAATTGAATTTCAGTGTTCTTGCTGGGAATCCTGACAGTTTTTGTATAGTCAACAGCATTCAGCATATGAGCAGCTACTCCTTCCTGGACACATTTTTTAATTTTGGCTTTTGTATATCACTCATTTGTCTTTCTCCTTGGCCTAACTTACCTTTCCAACTCTAAATGTGGAATATTACTTCTGAGTCATTTCTTTTCCATTGAATTCTTCCTAAATGATCTCATTTAATTCTATGACTTTTCTTTCTATGGCTGATGATGCCCAAATTTGAGGTTTTTCCTGTTCAACTATATTCTTCACACTTCCTTGTTCATGTCTAATACACAAACTGTTCTTCACATAACCACATTAGAAATCTTGATTCAATCTCTATATCTTTGTTACCCTTCCTTTATCAACCTTTTCTATATAAATGGTCTCTCTTAGATAATTGCAAAGGTCCTTTAGATGGTCTCCCTATATTCATGTTTGACTTTCTACATTCAGCGCTTAGAGAGGTCTCTAAAAACATGTAAATTAGCACATGCTCTTCTCTGCACAGACAGTAGCTCTGTATTGCCACAGCTTCAGGTTCCTGGGTAATCCTTCCTCAGTTGCTTCTCCTGTCATGTGCTATTGTCCTCCACTAATACTCTCCGGGTATCAGTCACAGTGTCTGTTATTCTTCAGAGTTTTCTACTGTTAAAACCGTACCTCGAGAACTTTATACTTGCTCCTTCTATTTTAAAGAAATCTTACCAGGTTCTCTGTAAAGGTACAGCCCTGTCCTACTACTCCTTCCTACCAAGCTGATCGTGGGTTGTCATCATTAGTAGTAGTTACCACTGTTAGAAGTTGTTTGTTTACTCCTTATTTGTTTTATTCTCTTCACTAGAATGTAAACTTGAAGAGAATAAGTACCTTGTCTATTTTCTCTGCTTTATTCCCAGTGCCTGGAATAGAGTTGTTGTTTAGTTCCAAAGCCATGTGTGACTCTTTTGGGACCCCATGTACTATAGCCCACCAGGCTCCTCTGTCCATGGGACCTCCTAGGCAAGAATACTGGAGTGGGTTGCCATTTCCCTCTCCAGAGGATCTTCTCAACCCAGGAATCGAACCCAAATCTCCTGCTCTGGCAGCTGGGTTCTTTACCACTGAGCCACCAGGCAAGCCTTTAGTATAGAACAGGTAGTCACTAAATATTCATGGAAGGAATTAAAAGTCAGTTTAAAATAGGTGTAGAAAACTGAGTTGGATTTGAGATTTATTACAAGAGGGTCAAGAATACTTGTAACACAGCATATAGAATGAGTTTTTAGGAAATAGTAAGTCAGTCAGTTTGCTTTGAATATGGAGGAGTGAGTCTAATTAGGTTAATTGTAATTAGGAAATTAACATTTACCACTGATGTACTCTATAGACCTTCAGATTTTACGAGTTGTTCCATTAATGTCCTACTATGCTATCTGGCAAAAGCAAAAAGGTTTTCTGAGTTAGGATTCAATCCAGGATTATAAATTGTGTTATCTTTCTTTAGTCTCTTCTTATCTGGAACAGTTCTTCTTTTCAGTATTTCTTTGTTTTTTAATGATCTTGACGTTTTTGAAGAGTACATGACTATTTTTTTCTGGCCTTATTCTAGGATGAAACTACTTTAATGAAAATACATATGGTGGTATAAGAGTAGATACCTTTCTCTCTCTCTCTCTTTTTTTTTTTTTTTTTTGTTAAATCTGTACAGTGTTTGGTACTTATATCTGGCTTCCATTTTAAATCTTTCCTCCTTTTTCCTTTTAGAAACACCAAAGTCTTGTACTAAGTCTTCTAAGAATTCTACTCCAGTTCCTTCAAAGCAGTCAGCTAGGTGGCAAGTTGCAAAAGAGCTCTATCAGACTGAAAGTAATTATGTAAATATATTGGCCACAATTATTCAGGTAAGAATTTGGAAAAATGATCTCTATTCCACCGTTAATAAGTAAAAACAAAGAAATGTGGTGTTATTTTTTGTAAGAGAATTGTATAAGCATAGAATTTAAACATAGATATTGAAAATCTATGACAGAAACTGCTGTTAGGGAAATGCCATTTAAAAGTGTTTTTTTTTTCCATGCAGAAATAGCTTTTTTTTTTTTTTTAATTGTGACTTTAAAAAGAGAAGGATCCTCATTAGACAGTGTTAGAGGAGACTGAATTTAATTCAGAATTTTGCAGCTTCCATGTCAGGGTACTGCATTTACATTTGGAAGTGGTAGCTTTTTATCATAGTGTGTATTCAAGAGTCATTGCTTTATTTAGTACTGTTTATATATGACTCATTGGAAAAGACCCTGATGCTGGGAGGGACTAGGGGCCGGAGGAGAAGGGGACGACAGAGGATGAGATGGCTGGAAGGCATCATCGACGCGATGGATATGAGTTTGGGTAAACTCCGGGAGTTGGTGATGGACAGGGATGCCTGGCGTACTGTGATTCATGGGGTCGCAAAGAGTCGGACACAACTGAGCGACTGAACTGCACTGAACTGATACATGGAAAAATAATTAACAATGAGGCATAACAACATGTTTGTCAGTAAAGTTTTATTTTTTTTAAGTTTATTTTTAATTGGAGGTTAATTGCTTTGCTATATTGTGTTGGTTTCTGCCATAGTAATTTTTTTAAAGTTATCCTTTAATGTGTCAATTTCTAAAATTTTGCAGTAGTCAAATGTTGACTCATTGCTTACTGCTATTAAAATGTACTATGAAGTTATTTCTGAAGAAAAACAATTCTAAGGAATCCTTGTAGGATGACAGCAAGGAAGATATTAAGGAATAAATAAAAATTCAAGGTTCTGAAAAGCATAATAATAAGATTATTTTGGAATCTGTAGAAAGAAGGAATAAATTTGTTTGTGGTAATGAAGAAGATAGTTTGTCAGGAAAATAAAGTTGATATCACCTAGCTTAACTTTGAATAGAAGATGATAGTTAGTTTCTTATTTGGGTTTAATTTTTAATTCTATTTTAATTCTTAATATTGTTCATTAAGGTCCAATATAATGGCCTTTAGTTGCTTGTACCATTGATAAATGCATGAATAAGAAATGAAAAACTTTTTTCTTGGTATTCATGGAAAGGTTATTCTTCATAGTTGATTTGTTTAGCAGTAGTCAGGGTTTTATGAGACCCTCTGCTATGTTAAACTAAACTTGTTTTAAGTCAGTTCTGTTCAAGGTAAGCCATCCTAGATGAGTTTCTTGTTGAAGTGTTTATAGTCAGCCAAAATGTGGTTGAGTAGCAGAAAATCCCTTTGGCATATACTGTTCATGTACTTTGGTAGCGTTTATAACCTAGAAATGTAAATCCTTTCAGGTCATGGTAAATGCCCTGGAGTTTCAAATTTTAACTTGCATATCAATTACATTCACTAAAACTTCTTTTTAAAAAGTACTTGTAATTATTACACTGTAGACAAACTTCCACACTACTGTGCTTAGTATAAATTCACCTAAGTTTACTTAAAACTTCGTGGGCCACGTTCATTGTGTTCTCTTTAAGCTTGTTATAGGACTAATGTGTCCTACAATGTGTCCTACAAATTTTTTTTAAAATTTAAATTTGGAATAGCTTAATTTTTACTTAACCCCCCAAATTAAGTGTAGCTTCTTGATTTTTTTTCATGTAATACTTAGGTGCCTATTAATATAAGGTGTTGTGACAGGTGTTAAAGAGGATTCCTGTTTTAAAGGAACTTAGACTGGAATAGGAGTTAAAACATACACACCTAATTATAACCAAATGGAAAGTTCTGAACCTCATGAGAGAGGTTTAGTTAAGGTATTTGGAGATATGTGTGGTGAGAATGTTGCTCCTCTTCCAGTTTAACGAAGGTGTTGGGCTGGAATTTTCAATGGTTGAACACTGAAAAGGTATCATACAGAAGATGCAAATTGAAATGAGTTTTAAAGCATGATTATGATTAGTGCATGCAAAGAATATGGGTGGGAAGTGTATTTGAGATTATTCTAACAGTACAAAAGACTAATCCTTCACGGTATTACAGAATAGTCCAGGGGATTTTGAGTTGAGGGTGGGTTAAGGGTAGGGAGGAGCTGAAACAGCAGTACTTTGGCCACCCCACGTGAAGAGCTGACTCATTAGGAAAGACTCTGATGCTGGGAAAGATTGAAGGCAGGAGGAGAGGGGACGACAGAGGATGAGATGGTTGGATGGCATCACTGACTCAGTGGACATGAATTTGAGCAAGCTCTGGGTGTTGGTGATGGACAGGGAAGCCTGGCATGCTGCAGTCCATGGGGTTGCAAAGAGTTGGACACAGCTGACCTACTGAACTGAATTGAACTAAGGGTAGAGTTTAGGGTGTGAGTATAGTGAGAGTTGAGATAAGATTGCTTACTCCAGACTGGGGAAGGCCTTCCTACAGTGTGCTAGGTCATTTGTTGTTAAAGAATTTTTGATAGGAAGGGAAAGATGGTAACATTTGACTTGTATTTTAGAAAGTCATTTGGTTCACTTTGAAGAAGGTATTGAAAAAGGGGAAAGAAATCGTGGAGGCGAGATCAATTTGAAGATTATTTCAGCACTCTTGGTTAGAGATTTTAATAAACTAAACCTCTTAGGATAGTATCAGCGAGAATGAAAAAAGGCTAGATTTGAGATATACTGAAAAGGTAGAATCAGAGTTTTTAGCTAACTAATTTTATATGTGGGATTAAAATACAGTAAAAATATTTTAAGATATTGTGTCTTAAGTGTACTGAGAAGTTTTAATCTTGATATATTTTGATGGTCTGAATATTTTTGTTTAGGCTATTTAATGAAATGTTGACTATATAAAGGAATGCCTATAAGTGGTTATAGATATCTTTGCATCTTCTATTTTTCACCAATCTAGTTTCTTTTCCCTCTGTCATAGATAACCATTACCTGGAGTTTTGTGCTTACCATTTTCCTTATAGATCTATAATATATATGTAGAAAATCAAACTGTCTAAATATAACAGTATATATTTTTTAGTGAATTGCTTTTTTCACTTGATAGAAATGTTCTTAAGATACATCTGTGTCATTGCATGTGGCAATAATACATTTTCCTGTATGATTATATCCACCTAATTAACTTTTAATTTTATTAGACATTAGAATTTGTTTTGGTGTTTTCATTGCTGTTTGTTTTTACTGTTACTAGTAGTGGTTCTGTGAGTATTCTTACTCATGGCTGCTTGAGAACATATTCTGGGCAGAAATCTGGAATTTCTGGGTCATTGGTTAAACATACTTCTGACTTTACTGGAAGCTGTTAATATGTTGGAATCTAGGTTTTGTATGGGTTTTCTGTTCTCACTGAGGCTTTTATAGGTGAAGCTTAACTTTCATCGATTTAGGCAAATGTCTTTGGGAAAAAGGTTGGTTTAGTACTCAGCTTTCTACTTTCACTTAGATTTTGGCCTCTGAAGATACGTCACTTTCATGTCAGCTGGTTGATGTATTTAGGCAGAAGTTTTTCTTACTTCATTATTTTGTTTTCAGCAAGTAGGTGCTCACCATACTTGCAAAAATGGAAGGCCTGAATATACATACATGTTTTTTGGGAAGAGGTGGTAAGCTGTTGTAAGAACAGTTCATCATCTTTATGAAGTTTCTTACTATTTACAGTGTTCTTTCTTTTTTTCCTCTCTCCCCCTCCCTCCTTCCTTTCATTAATCCCATCCTGGCCTTTGTGCTTTTTTCATTTTACTTCTACATATGTTAACTCAATAATACATGATTATTTTTACTAGAATTTTAATTATAAAGTAAAATTGACTCTTTGATACATTTAACATTTCTATCTCTCCCCCAAACTCCTATTACTATTCCTTTATGTCCTACCTTTTTCTCATTCCAACTCCTGGTAATCACTATTCTCTTTTTTGTTACTATAATTTTTTTTTTAATGTCATAAAATAGAGTCATAGTATACAACCTGTTCCTTTGATTTTTATGAAACTTGTGTGTATAAGTAGTTTGATCCTTTTGCTTAGTAGCATACCACTGTATGGATGTACCACAGTTTATCTATTGGCTTATTAAAATGAGGACATTTGGGTTGTTTCCAGTTTTGAGTGGTTATCAACAGAGCTGTTACAGACATTTGTGTACAAGTTTTATATGGACATAAATTTTAATTTCTCTTGGGTAAGCACCTAGGAGTGATACTGCTGTATCATATGGTAAGTAATGCTTGATTTCAAAAGAAACCATCAAACCTTTTTGTAGAGGGGCTGTACAATTTTGCTCTTCAACAAGCACATGTAAAAGTTCCAGTTGCTCATATAATCACCATTGCTTTATGTTATCAGTGTTTTTTATTTTAGCCATTCAAAGACGTGTGTAGTAGTATCTCATCCTGACTTTAATTTACATTTCAAAAAGACTAGTGATACTGAACATCTTTGTCCTTATTTGATATCTGTATATCTTGTTTTAATTGAAATAACTAAAGATTTTACTTGTTTTTAATTGGACTGTTTTCTTTCCAGAGTTTTGAGAATTCTTTATATATTTTGAATATAGTCCTTTGTTAGATAATGTGATTTGCAGACATTTTTTTCCTATTCTATAACATGTTTTGTTGTTGTAACTTTTTTGCTGAGTTGTTTTTAGTTTTGATAAAGTCCAATTTATCCGTTGTTTTTCTTTTATACATCATGCTTTTGATTTCATATTTAAACACTCTTTACATAAGCCTAAGTCACAAGGTTTTCTCCTGTTTTCTTCTAAATATTTCAGTTGTGGGTTTTTTCTTTAGGTCTATGATTAATTTTGAGTTAATTTTTATATAAAGATTATATTTAGGCTGAGGTTCATTTGTTTTGCCTATGGCAAATGGTGTTTTAGTACGGTGTGTTGGACAACTAGCCTTCCTGCACTAAATTGCTTTTTCACCTTTGTCAAAAAATTTGCATGGATTGTTTCTAGAGTCTATATTCTGTTCTGTTGATCTTGAATGTTTCTCTCTTCACCAGTGTTGCACAATCTTGAATACTGGAGCTTGATAGTAAGAAGCTCTTTGCCTTTTCATATGAATCTTTAGAATCAGATTTTCTTTATCTATGAAAAGTCCTGGCATTTTTGATAGGCATTAGGGTCAATTTTTATGTCAATTTGGGGGTAGGAGACAGTTGACATTTTTACTGTGTTAAATCTTTCAATCCATGACCATATGTCTTCATTTATTTAGGTCTTCTTTGATTTCTTTCATCAACATTCTGTAGTTTTCAGCATCATGTATGTGATTTATTCTATTTAGACTTAAGCATTTTAGTTTTTATTGTAAATGATACTGCTTTTTAACTTTCGGTTTCAGTTTGTACAATACTGGTTTATAGAAATATGATTTTTTTTTTCCAGCGTGCCTGCATGCATGTGTATGTCCGTACATGCATGTGCGTGCTGACCTTGTATCCTAAGACCTTGCTAAATTCTCTTACTAGTTGTAGGAACATTTTTTTTAAAGATTGATAAAAGCAGCAGCATGGATATAGACAGGTCTTCTAGCTTCAAATCCAGTCTTTCTCCCCTAAACCAAGTTTTTTTTGCTATCAGTTCAAAATATTTAGTACCTATATTAAGAGTATGATTCCTTATTGCTTTCTTCCTTAGTAACTTGAATTAAAAAAGTAGAAATTACTCTATGTCACACTAACAATTTTAATGATTTGTAAGACTGTGATAAACTTTTACTAGATTCTAATTAATATTTTGTTGCAAGATTATGTATACACATACACACAGATGTGTAAATAAATAGGATAAAATAGACTAGAAAATATTATGAAGAAAGTTCTCAAATTTAGGTTCAGTTCAGTTCAGTTCAGCCGCTCAGTCGTCTCTGACCCTTTGCGACCCCATGAATCTCAGCACGCCAGGCCTCCCTGTCCATCACCAGCTCCCGGAATTCACCCAGACTCGCGTCCATCGAGTCAGTGATGCCATCCAGCCATCTCATCCTCGGTCGTCCCCTTCTTCTCCTGCCCCCAATCCCTCCCAGTATCAAAGTCTTTTCCAATGAGTCAACTCTTTACATGAGGTGGCCAGAGTATTTTAGGAAGAAATATTTTTCTTTTCCATTAATATCTTATCTCTCCTTTATCACTGTATATATATTAGATTTTTAAAAATTCTTTTCTTCTTTCAGTTTACCTAATCTAGTCTTGTTTTGCCCTTTAGTTATTTCAAGTGCCATTGGAAGAGGAAGGACAACGAGGTGGGCCTATCCTTGCACCGGAAGAAATTAAGACTATTTTTGGTAGTATTCCAGATATCTTTGATGTGCACACTAAGATAAAGGTAAATTTGTATATGTTAGTGTGGTAGTAATTCTTTTTAGATTATGTATATTTCCTGTGATTTTTCATGTACTTCTAGTTAGCTAAATAAATTTTGTATTTGAAACTTTTTAATCCCTCATTTATTCCTTTGAATCATTTGCCTCTTTGCTCTAGCACCTTATTAATGTTTCTTTCCTGCTACCTGTGTTTTTACTTTGATTAATTTGAAAATAAAGAATTTAGGCCTTATAAAGTCTTCTATTAAGATAATGTGTTTGCTAGTACTATTTTTCTTGTTTTTCTACTGCTATTCATCTTGGGTTGTAAGTTTTTGTTTGGTTTGTTTAAAAAATGGAAGTTGGAAAGGGTTAGAGATCATTTCATTCTTTCCTCTCTCTCTATGTATATAGTCAGATAAATGCCAAAACTGTAAAAGACAATGCTATTTTTTATAATTTTCCTTTGTTGAAGGGTCCCTGGATTCCAGATATAAATCTCTCTTAGTAAAGTAATTTGGGGAAAGATTTAGATGAACTCTTAAAAGTAATTTAGCTTTATTTCCTCTTCATATATGATACCTGAACAAAACTGATCAGTTTTCTTCTCAGAACAACCCGTTTTGATGTTTATTACGGCTTTGTGGCAGTATCATAGCCAGTGAGGTTTATTTGAGGCACAATATTATGGCTAATTTATCTTTTCCCTAATGTTTACTCTGTGTTACAATAAAATGATCAGTCTGAGTTACAGAATGTTTTCAAACAAATACATTAACTTACTTTTGATTTTAGTGCATGTTGTAGACAAAAATATGAAAGATCTGTAAGTTAATAAAAATGCAGTTTATCCAATGCTTATATTTTGTATTTTTTCAAAATCTTTGACCATATTTCACCTATTTCTAGATTTACAAGTAAGTTTGAAGGAGTCTTTTCTTAAAAGATTAAAAAGTTATGGAATCACAAGCTGGTTTATCCGTATTTCCAATTAGGATTCTCCATATTTGAAGAGTAAAGTCTTCTTGGAATCTTGGAATGGTCTTTTTTTTTTCCCTCATGAGAAAAATTGAGAGGTATAAAGATAGAGTAGAGTGGCAAGCAGATTTTCATCTTGGTGTTTTACTGCTAATTTGTAGATCACTTGGTGTCAGTCATTTAGCCGCTCTGGGCATGCAAATTCCCATCTAATGTAAAATGTTGTAAACTTTCTATATGTACAGAATCATAATCTCAGTTTGGCAAATTTTGTTCTCTAATTCACTGGACCTTTTGTTGTTGTTAATAATTTATTTATTTTTTTTTTTTACTGAATAAACGGTTATTTAAATTCTGTATTGCTTTACAATTTTGAAAAGTTTTGCATACATGATTTCATATAATCCCATAATAACCCCGTGTGCCCTCACTATCGCTGTATGCCCTTTGCACTTCTGTCTCCCCAAGGGTAGCCGTTAGTTTGTACTCTATATCTGTGTCTGCTTTTATGTTTCCTTCACTAGTGAGTCACTGGAGCTTTGAAAATGATTGTTACCCTTTAGTTTTTTAATGTGTAACCCAATTTTTTAAGCTTCTTCTACAAGCTTGGAGTACCAATATTTCAAGTAGTAGTTGTTTTTTAACTAATTTCAGGTTTGTCATGCATTTAAAATATTAAAGCCTATGGTTTTTTTCCTACCATGAAACCAATATGTGCTGTCAAACATTTATTTGTAAAATAAAGGAGAAAAGGAAAAAGTAGAAAATACCTATAATTCTGTAACCAAAATAGTCCCAAAATTATGCTGTAGTTTCTTTGTCTTTTTTTGCATAGCATTTTTTTTTTTCTTTTCTTCCTTTTAAATGTAGCCTGCCCTTTGTCAGGTACTGCCACATCCACTGAACATTACCAAGAAGTTGATACTATAATTGTCTACATTTTACAGATGTGAAACTGCTATGTACAGAGATTGAATAATTTTTCTAAAGTCAGTCATCTAATGAATGCTGGGCATTGGCTTTGAACCCTTTTTTGTCTAACTTCAAAGTCTGTTCTCCTAAACCCTTATATTTCCTTGCTCCCAACCCGCTTTTTTTATGAGAGAAAATTAACATGTAACATTGTGTTAGTTTTAGATATACAACAATAATGAATTCATATGGGTATGTATTGCAAAATGAACACCACAATAAGTTTAGTTAAGATCTACCACCACACATAGTTTTTTTTTTTTTTTCTTTATGATGAGAACTTTTTAGTTCTACTTTCTTGGCAATTTTCAGATACACAAATTAGCATTGTTAAGTATAGTCACCATACTCTACATTATATCTTCAGGCTGGAGTAAGTAAAATAACTGGAAATTTGCCTTTTGACCACCTTTACCCATTTTACCCACCCTCCTTCCCCCATCTCTGGCAATTGCCAGTCTGTATCTATGAGATTTTTGTGTTTGTTTTTTGTGGGATTTTTTAGATTCCACATGTAAGTGAGATCATATAGTACTTATTTTTCTCTGACTTATCTCATGTATCATAATGCCCTCAAGGACTATACATGTTATTACAGAAGGCATAATGGCTTTTTCATGGCTAAATAATATTTCATTGTATATACCACAGTTTCTTTATCCATTCATTAATTCATGGACGTTTAGGTTCTTTCCATGTCCTAATTTACTAATGCTATATTGCTTCTTGATAATCATGCTGTAGATACATTCTTTTAGTATGTAAATAAGTAAATCATGTAAATATGGCTTAAAGTTGTATAGTTTTTCATATCATATTGGTATGGTATTCCTAAGAAGCACTGGTATTTGTATTTTATAACATTGCATAGTGGTTACAAATTTGGACTGTGGAATAAAGTAGATTTGGGTTCAAAGTAAGTTAACTTTACTTAATTGCTTCAGTTTTCTTCTCTGTAAAATGGGGATAGTAGTGTGTGAATCATGAGTGGTTGTTTTGTGAAGGATTAAAATCATTTTTTACCCACTGTTTACAACCACTTTCTGGCAGTTAGATTTGTGTCAGTAGATATTTGCTGAATATTGGTCATTCTACTTTTTAAATGTCCAAATCAGGACTGGAAGTTAAATTTATTTTGTCATCTTAGATATCATGAGTACACCTTTAGCCTCATTCTTCATTTGTCTGCAACTTATAGCATGCTAATAGCTCCAAAATCACTGCAGATGGTGACTGCAGCCATGAAATTAAAAGACGCTTACTCCTTGGAAGAAAAGTTATGAGCAACCTAGATAGCATATTGAAAAGCAGAGACATTACTCTGCCAACTAAGGTCCGTCTAGTCAAGGCTATGGTTTTTCCAGTAGTCATGTATGGATGTGAGAGTTGGACTGTGAAGAACACTGAGCGCCAAAGAATTGATGCTTTTTGAACTGTGGTGCTGGAGAAGACTAGAGAGTCCCTTGAACTGCAAGGAGATCCAACCAGTCCATTCTGAAGGAGATCAGCCCTGGGATTTCTTTGGAAGGAATGATGCTAAAGCTGAAACTCCATTACTTTGGCCACCTCATGCGAAGAGTTGACTCATTGGAAAAGACTGATGCTGGGAGGGATTAGGGGCAGGAGGAGAAGGGGATGACAGAGGATGAGATGGCTGGATGGCATCACTGACTCGATGGACGCAAGTCTGAGTGAACTCCGGGAGTTGGTGATGGACAGGGAGGCCTGGTGTGCTGCGATTCATGGGATCGCAAAGAGTCGGACACACTGAGCGACTGAACTAAACTGAATAGTTAAGATGAGAATGTCTGAGATTGTTATCAGCATCTTTTTCTGTGTGTGAAGTTTTCCTTTTCAGCGCTAATCAGCATTGGTTCTTGATGTGCAAATACCTGCTTTCGTATGGAACTACTGAAGTGACTTAGCAGCAGCAGCATGAAGAAACAAAAGAGAAAGAGGAGTTGAGGGAGGATCTTTTCTTTCTATGTTTATGCTTTGTTACTTGTTAATTTAGTGTTAAGTCTCAGGGTACTTTGAACTTGTTTCAAGAACAGGTTTGTATTGGGGAATCTGCTGATTTGTGCAGTGAGCTAAGTAAAACAGAAACTCATTTTGTGTAAAAAGTAGATGGTAATGGTATAGAAGAAACTTTAGCAAGGAAGAAAAGAAAGAAAGAGCTTAACTTTCTTAGTCCAATCTGTTTACAACTTGCTCTACTTTTTAAATAGGCTTTGGGAGCTGTATGCTCAATGACTTAGAACTATAGAATTTTCCATTCTTACTGCCAGGAGGTAATGTTGGGAGCATCCTATGGAGAATTGTGTATGGACAAGGAGGAGACATGTCCCAGGGTCTGTACTAAACTGAGTCAAGCATATTCCCACAGAAACATCGTAAGAAATGATGGCAGTATGACTAATACTCTTGGGGGCTCACCTGCCCACCTGATTCTCTGTTTCTAATGGCGGTAGCTGTGCTATAGGTCTAGTAGAATGACATGGAATCTGGAGTCGGACAAGCATGAGTGTGAATACTGGTTCACAACTGTGTGATTTGGGGCAAGTTAATCTCTTTAAGCCTTAGTTTCTTTATTACTTACTCTCTGAGCTGACCAAGTGATTAGGTCAGAGATCTTTATTTAATCAACAGGCTTAAGGATTTAAAGGTTAACCAGAAACAGTAGACTTTTTCAGGTGGCCTAGAGATTATTTTGCTTTCTTATTGCAGTGGTCTCGTATAACTATATACCACCATCCTGTAATTGTTTACACTTTAAAAATGTACCACTAGATTATATTTGCAGAGCTATAGGTTTTTCTCTTTTACGTCACAGTTTTCCAAGTATCTCCCATATTTATATTAAATACATAGGAAAAGATAGTTAATAGTAACTTACTGAGCACTACTCTCTGGTGGGGTTTCTTCTAAGTGCTATACAAATATTAGCTAATTTAATCCTTTATAAGATAGGAGTCACTTATATACTTATTTTTCAGAATAAAAAATTGAGGCACTTAAATGAAGTACTTGGATGCAATCTCAAAAACAGAATGATCTCTGTTCGTTTCCAAGGCAAANAACCAGTCCATTCTGAAAGAGATCAGCCCTGGGATTTCTTTGGAAGGAATGATGCTAAAGCTGAAGCTCCAGTACTTTAGCCACCTAATCGGAAGAGTTCACTCATTGGAAAAGACTCTGATGCTGGGAGGGATTGGGGGCAGGAGGAGAAGGTGCTGACAGAGGATGAGATGGCTGGATAGCATCACTGACTCAATGGGCGTGAGTCTGAGTGAACTCCAGGAATTGGTGATGGACAGGGAGGCTTGGCGTGCTGCGATTCATGGGATCGCAGAGTCGGACACGACTGAGCAAGTGAACTGGACTGGACTGAACTGAACTGAACTGAACAGGTTAAGTAATTTGCCCAAGAGCACAACACTTAACAGACTTCAGAGCCAGTATTTAAAACAAACTAGTCTGTGCTAGAATTCACTGTTCATTAAATTCATTATATTGTTCCAAGATTATTCTTATGTATAATCCTTTCATTCTCTTGTTTCTTTCAAGTTCAATTTTAAATAGTTAAATCTTAATTCTTGTCTCTATAGGCTGTTTAATTATTCTTGCTTGAGTTCACCTTTATGCTACTGAAAGTAAATTTTTTCCCTTTGGACTTTTCTGAATCTGCAGAGTATAGGATATGAAGTGAAGTGAAAGTTGCTCAGTCGTGTCCGACTCTTTGTGACCTCATGGGCTCTACAGTCCATGGAATTCTCCAGGCCAGAATACTGGAGTGGGTAGCCTTTCCCTTCTCCAGGGGATCTTCCCAATCCAGGTATCTAACCCAGTTTTCCCACACTACAGGTGGATTCTTTACCAGCTGAGCCACAAGAGAAGCCCAGAGTATAGGATAATGGTTCTTAAATTATTTGGTTTCAGGATCCGTTTACATTCTTAAAAAATGATTGAGGAACTTGTGTTTGGTGCTGTTGCTAAGTTGCTTCAGTTGTGTCTGACTCTGTGCGACCCCGTAGACGGTAGCCCACCAGGCTCCCCCGTCCCTGGGATTCTCTAGGCAAGAACACTGGAGTGGGTTGCCATTTCCTTCCCCAATGCATGAAAGTGAAAAGTGAAAGTGAAGTCGCTCAGTCGTGTCTGACTCCTAGTGACCCCATGGACTGCAGCCTACCAGGCTCCTCCGTCCATGGGATTTTCCAGGGAAGAGTACTGGAGTGGGTTGCCATTGTTTATGTGGGTTTTATTTATTAGTATTGTTTTTGAAATTGAAACAGAAAGTTTAAAAATACTTGTAAAGATGCCTCAGTTTTTTAACAGTTTCAATGAAGTACATTTTATATCTTTAAATTCAACCTTTTTTTAAAATATATGCTTCAGTGATTTTAATAAATCACCAAATCCTGTAGCCGTCACCATATATATTTTAGGACATCTTCATCTTACCCACTAAGATCCTTCATGCCCATTCCTAGCCCTGGTCCAGAAAACCACTAATCTACTTTCTGTCTTACAAATTTGCCTTTTCTAGACATCCCATATAAACATAAATATATAATAGGTAGAGTCTTATGTCTGGCCTCTTTAACTTGGTATATTTTTGAATTTCATCTATGATTTAGTACGTTAATAGTTTGCTCCTTTGTGTGGCCAGGTAATAGTCCATTATAAGGATATGCTACATTTCTTTATCGATTCACCAGTTGATAGAAATTTAAGTTGTTTCCAGTTTTCGGCAGTTATGAATCATGCTGATGTGAACATTGTCTGCAGATCTTTGTTTGAGTGTGTTTTCATTCTCTTCCATAGATACTTAGAGTAGAATTTCTAGGTTATATTGGCAGTCTTCATTAAAAAATTTTGAGAAACTATCAGGTTTTTCCATCATTTTATATTCTTAATAGTAATGTATCAGCGTTCAATTTCTATCCGTTCTTGCTAGTACTTACACATTTTCTTTTATAACCATTCTAGGATATAAAATGATTTTATTTGCATTTCCCTAATGATTAATGATGTTGAGCATCTTTTCATCTGCTTCTTTTTCATTTGTATCTTATCGTTGTGAAATGTGCGCTTAGATCTGGTGCCCATTTTTTGGTTGGGTTGTGTGTTGTGTGTTGGCTTACCAAGTTGTAAATGTTCTCTGTAAATTCTTGGTTCAAGTTCTTTATCAACTGTGTGTTTTGCAGATATTTCCTCCCAGTCTGTTGTTGCATATTTCATTTTTTTAATGGTGTCTTTTGAAGTACCAAAATTTTTAATTTTGATGAAGTCCTGTTTATCCATTTTTCTAAATGTAATATGCTTTTGCTGTTATATCTAAGAAATTTTTGCCTAACCCAAGATTTTGAAGATTTTCTTCTGTGTTTTCTTCTAGAAGTTGTATTGTTTTAGCTCTTACAGTTAGATCTATATCTTATCTTGAGTTCATTTTTGGCTAAGGTGAAGGTTTAAAGATCATCTTTTTGTATGTGGATATACAATATTAACAAGAGGTGGCAAGAATACACAGAAGAACTATACAAAAGAGATCTTCATGACCCAGATAACCATGATGCTGTGATCACTCACCTAGAGCCAGACATCCTGGAATACAAAGTCAGGTAGGCCTTAGGAAGCATCACTAGGAACAAAGCTAGTGGAGGTGATGGAATTCCAGTTGAGCTATTTCAAATCTTGAAAGATGATGCTGTGAAAGTGCTGTACTCAATATGCCAGTAAATTTGGAAAACTCAGCAGTGGCCACAGGACTGGAAAAGGTCAGTTTTCATTCTAATCCCAAAGAAAGGCAATGCAAAAGAATGTTCAAACTACACACAGTTGTACTCATCTCACATGCTAGCAAAGTAATGCTCAAAATTCACCAAGCAAGGCTTCAATTATATGGCAACAGAACTTACATATGTTCAAGCTGGATTTAAAAAAGAGGAAGCAGAAATCAAATTGCCAACATCTGTAGGATCATCAAAAAAGCAGGAGAGTTCCAGAAAAACATCTACTTCTGCTTCATTGACTACACTAAAGCCTTTGACTATGAAGATCACAATAACCTATGGAAAATTCTTAGAGATGAGAATACCAGACCACCTGACCTGCCTCCTGAGAAATCTGTATGCAGGTCAAGAAGCAACAGTTAGAACCAGACACGAAACAGTGGACTGGTTCCAAATTGGAAAGAAGTATGTGAAGGCTATGTTGTCACCCTGCTTATTTAACTTATATGCAGAGTACATCATGAGAAATTCTGGGCTAGATGAAGCACAAGCTGGAATCAAGATTGCCAGGAGAGAAATATTAATAACCTCAGGTATGCAGATGACACTATCCTAATGGCAGAAAGTGTAGAGGAACAAAAGAGCTTCTTGATGAAAGTGAAAGAGGAGAATGAAAAAGCTATCTTAAAACTCAGCATTCAGAAAATTAAAATCATGGTATCCTGTCCCACCTCTTATGGCAACTAGATGCAGTCCTCCGGGAGGATCCCGGTAGGCTACAGTCCATGGGGTCCCATAGAGTTGGATACGACTGAGTGACTTCACGCACAAACACACACACACATGACCAACCTAGACAGCATATTCAAAAGCAGAGACATTACTTAGCCAACAAAGGTCCATCTAGTCAAAGCTATGTTTTTTCCAGTAGTCATGTATGGATGTGAGAGTTGGAATATAAAGAAAGCTGAGTGCCAAAGAATTGATGCTTTTGAACTGTGGTGTTGGAGAAGACTCTTGAGAGTCCCTTGGACTGCAAGGAGATCCAACCAGTCCATCCTAAAGGAGATCAGTCCTGGGTGTTCATTGGAAGGACTGATGCTGAAGCTGAAACTCCAATACTTTGGCCACCTCATGTAAAGAACGGACTCATTTGAAAAGATCCTGATGCTGGGAAAGATTGAAGGCGGGAGAGGTAGGGGATGACAGAGGATGAAATGGTTTGGATGGCATCACCAACTCGATCAACATGAGTTTGAGCAAGCTCCAGGAACTGGTGGTGGACAGGGAGGCCTGATGTACTACAGTCCATGGGGTTGCAAAGAGTTGGACACGACTGAGCGACTCAACTGAACTGAACTCATACAATTTTAAAAATATACGTTAATAATACTGACGCCTTATGTGGTAGCATAAATAACATGTTCTTTTTTGAAAGTAGGTAATTTCCAAAACAGAAACAATGAAGAGTGATGATGATTTGTTTTTTTTTTTTTTTTGCCTGGCTTAATAGAAATCTTGTTTCTCCTGTCTACTTAATTCATTCTGTTGCGGTATCACACATCATGTCGCCTCCATATGACTCTGTTATATCCTTATGAGAGAATCATGGAGGCAAATAACGCCTTCATATTGTAATGAAAATAGTTTAATCTTATGGATCCCACTAAAAATATGTGTTGGGAGAGTGTCTGCATGTAACAGTTTGAGAATCTCTTGTATAAGTTTATTGATTAATTTCTACTTTAAAGTTACTTAGGCACGTCATTTCTTGCCATCTCATTTTATCATCTGGTTTTATTATCTTAGAAAGCTTTTAAATATCTTCTAAATTTTTACAAATAAGTAATATTTTAGGATGCTGATTGAGAAATTTTACTGCCCAGGAAAGATCAATGGACCAAATCCAGCCAGTTTGGCATTTTGGTAAAGTTTTGCTTACTTTCATAGTGTTTTATTGATACACAGCCACTCATAATTATTTATATATTGTTTATGGTTCAATTCTACAAAGACAGAATTGAGGAATTGTGACAGAAACCATATGGCCTGTAAGCCTTAAAATATTTACCATTTGGCCCTTTACGTAACGTTTGCTGACCTCTTTATAGATTACGGTTTCTAATGGCTGATGCTTCAGCAGCCAAGATCAAAGGTGCTTTCTATAATTAATTAATTCTTTAATTAGTGAACCAATCAGCTGTATAGTTAAATTAATTATGCTTCCACATCATACTGGGAAATTAGACTTAGTCTTATTGATTTGACATTCTTTATGTTTTCTTAATTATTTTTCAAAGGATATTTTTCTGGTAGTCAAAAAGTTAATTTCTTATTGAGAAAGAATGTAATTGTTATATATGCCAAATTAAGGTACTCTGTAAATTATGTCTTTCAAATGAATATTCAGATTTTAAGAGATCCTAAAGTGATTGCCAGAATCACATATTGTCTCATTTTGTGTTTTTTCAGGATGATCTTGAAGACCTTATTGTTAATTGGGATGAGAGCAAAAGCATTGGTGATATCTTTCTTAAATATGTAAGTATTTTATTTATTTTTTTAAATATTCAGATTAAACTATCATCTCATCAAGAAATGGCAGAGAATGAAAGTTACCTGTTTAAATGTAAGAACTTTTTAAAAAACTTAGGCATTGTTGTGTTTGTAAAATATTTTGAAAGTGTTCTTGTCTTCTGAAACATGCCTTCCATATACAATCCAACACTTTCTTGATAGCTCATCTTTAATATTATCTGTTATGTTACAGGCATTTTACCATATTTCATGTTATTTGTCTATCATAAAAGCCATAGATGAATGATTTTTTAGTTTTCTATAATTGAGTTATTTTTTTCTTTCCTTAGTTGATTGCACTTTGTACTGTCTTTGTGTCTGCGTGAAATCTTCCAATGAACTGTTTCTTCTCTAAGAAACATAGGTTAAGTTTATTAAATAAAGTGTATTAATTTTGAATGAGGTGCCACAAATAGAATTTATAAATTTCCTTCAGTCTCTTTGGATATGATTCAGTCCAACCAGATAAGTTTCAGTGCCTTGGATTCTTATTTAGTTTTGATTTCTAAGGTCTCCTAACTTTAATCCTTACCGTATAGTTGTTAGATGTTCTTTCTGGTTGACTGAGAATTTCAAATATGCAAATTATTGTCCCAGATCTTTTTGGTACCTGTTGGTCTCAATTTGTCAAGACATTTTCCTTGTACTTCAAAATTGCCCAGTACAGTTGATCTTTTAATGGTTGTTTGGATCCTTCAAAAGATAATAGTGTTTTCTTGAGTTCTTCATAGATCAGTTATAATTGCTACTATATTCTAAATTAATAGAAGTTTTAAAACTTTGTCATGTTTATCAATACAATAAGCTTATATCGAAGTTCAACAAAAGTATATCAACTTTTGTTTGTTTCTGAGTATTTATTTGCTTTTCAGGTTTTAGGCTCTGTTTAACAATTGATGTATTTTCTTTAGCAATTAACTCACTAGTTAGAAGTTTATGAAATAAACTTCCTGTATTTACCTTGAGAAGAAATGTATTTTGAACTTTTCTTTTGCATCTGGTATGTCAGATTTTGACTACAGGTTATTCAACTTTAAGTTTCATTGACTAAGGGTAACAGCCATCACAAATTAATGGGTTTTGGGTTTTTTTTTGTTTGTTACTAGTCCAAAGATTTGGTAAAAATCTATCCTCCCTTTGTGAACTTCTTTGAAATGAGCAAGGAAACTATTATTAAATGTGAAAAACAGAAACCAAGATTTCATGCTTTTCTGAAGGTAATGTATATTTCTTTCAAATAAAAATCAGAGAATTATTTTCTGAAGCAATTTATTAAAATTAAATTTTAATAGTAAAGATGTATCTTTTGGTAAAGATATACCCACGTCAGAATACCTTAGTGTTATATGTTTAGTTTTACTTGATAGTGCAGTGATGTTTAGCATCACAAGGTTTGATATGCCACAAGCATGATCCAAGAGGCAGCTGAGTGAATATGAATGTTGTATGTATGTGTCTTTTTTAAGTTAGGCATATTCTAAAACACTTCTAAAAATTTTCCAATGAGATTTTGCTTTGCTTTTAATGATTTTCTTATTGGTGGCTTATTTTGTTTATGCAAATGGTATCAGCATAATTAATATTTTAATTTTTTTTTCCTTTTGAATGATATAGATTTAAGAAAAACTGAAATAAAATGTATAAGAGTGCTTAGAGGAACTCACTCTCTGTTTAAGGTGTTAATCCTTGGCTTGCCAGGAGGCTATTTCAGGCCTTGGGGGATTACTGAACCACAATAATCTGCCAGAGAACAACTACCACCCTACTTCTCCCGTTCTTATCAGGGCACAAATGATAAGGTGTAATCTAATAAATGTAATGTATAATAATCTTTGCAGAAAACATTCAAAATAAATTTTAAATAAATTCTTTCCAGATAAACCAAGCTAAGCCAGAATGTGGACGGCAAAGCCTCGTTGAACTTCTCATCCGACCAGTACAGAGGTTACCCAGCATTGCGTTACTTTTAAATGGTACTTGTCTGATCTCTTTCCAGACAATTTTGGATGTTTTATGTAATTGTTTTATTCTAAAAAATTGGCAAAATTTTTCATTTTCAAAATGCTCTTAGGTTTCAGTTTTAAAGTTTGTCTTTTTTATGTAGAAAATATCTTTATGAATAATCTGAATAATCACTGGTGCTACAAAAATTCACTCTGGCCTAGAAATGCTTTATTTGTTGTGAAATCAGTTTTACTGACTAGTATTGAACTTTCTGCCTCTCTCCTAAAAGTCTTCTTATATTTCATGATATGTCACTAATTCCCAAACAGTTTTTACATCCACATAAAATTTACCCACAAAATCACAAGATGAGAGATTATTACGATGTCTGAAGTTATTTAGTCTTTTTCTGACTCTTAGTAAAATTCTTTATGCTTGATCTTATGTTTTTTTCTTATAGTTTGCAGAACACTCTTGAAATATCCATCCATTTATTCTAAAACTTAAATTATAGATTTCAATGAAAAGGACATCTATAGCAGAGTTAATTTTTGTGAATAAATTATACTTGCATGAAAAGAAAGCTGTATTTATGTGCTTTTATATTTACCTGACTAAAAAAGTGAATAGGTCTAGAACAGTGTCAGTTTTTATATTTTTAAATTTAAATTTTATATCTTTAAATTCAAGCATGAGAACTAAATTGCATAAAACAGGAATAAGTGTAACAAAGCAATTTGGCCTCCAGACCTTAACTACAGTAGTGTGTGTAGCAGTTAAGGAGGCTAAGTTTGTGACTCTTTTTATCTATTATTGTCTTTGAAATATATTGGTTAAACTATGAATTGTGGTAGTTACTACAAAAATTGGTAATTTTTATTCTCTTTGAGGTTATCTAATATAGTTGAGAATTACTAGCATATAAAATGATTTCCACAGTCTTTAAAAACTATTCTCTTTTACAGATTATAAGGAAAATATATGAATATGCAACCTTTTTAACTTTACAAAATAGGCTATTTCTTATTTATTTTCATTAAGTACTTATAGGAATCCATCAAATGTTGTCATGACTAAAATGAACTTGATATCTAAGCCTTTCTTCTATTATTCCACTTAAAAGATTAGGTTGGGGGGAAGATATAGGGTACCATGGGGTAGAACATTATAAGCAACGGGTAAGAAGAGTCAAAGTCTAAGCACCTCATTAAACCTATAAACTAAACAAAATCTTCTCTTCTCACCAGCTGCTCTCTGTGATGGAGCAATGGGGCCCACTATGAAATATAGCATCTATAATGACTTCTTAGTTAATTGAGGATCATGAATTCAGAGAGAGTTTGAAAAATTTAGGAGTCATCAAACTTTACTAGAAGGGAAATTGAAATAGTGAAAGAAAATCTGGTACATATTCTGAAAATTTATTCAGTGAAAAAATGTGGAAACTTACTTAATACATTTAAGAAGAGAGCTCTTAAGTGTGCTCAGATACTCAGTCGTGACCAGCTCTTTGCAACCCTGTGGACTGTAGCTCACCAGGCTCCTTTGTCCATGGGATTCTCCCAGCAAGAATACTGGAGTGGGGTGCCATTTTCTCCTCCAGGGAGTCTTCCCGACCCAGGAGTTGAACCCATATCTCTTAATGTCTGTTGTATGGGCAAGTGGGTTGTTTATCACTAGCACCACCTTGGAAACTCGTTCTTAAGGGAACATTGTATACAACCTTTTTTTTAAAAGGAAAAGTTAGATACTGTTTTTTTTAAGTTAACCTGTGTCTGTCACAGTGGACAGCATTTTTAAGTCATAGTGGGAAAACTATTGAATTTCTTTTAATCATAGAGAAAATATTTGATAAAATATTACAGATCTTAAGAAGCATACAGCTGAAGAAAATCCTGACAAAAGCACTCTAGAAAAAGCTATTGGATCACTAAAGGAAGTAATGACGTAAGTACATTATTTCAATTTTTTTGTTATTCCTTAGATTTACAGTATAGTTGGTGGAACAATTAGAATTGTAAATAGAAAAAGATCAATAACAAAATTCTGTAAAATAGTATCTAAATCATTTTTAGTAGTGTAGTCACATATTAAAATGTTAGAAATATTGTTAAAATATGATTAATCAAAAACATACTTGTGAACGTATACATGTAGAGGGTAACAGTGGTTTAGAAATATGAAAATGTTATAAATGTACAAATAGACATTTTCTTCATACATTTCCAGTCTTAGCTTGTTTTTGTCTTCATAGTCTTATTAACTACCCAAATGGAATTTGGGAATTTGACCATGATGAAATGAAAAGGTTAATACGTTTTTCACATTAGCTTTGACTTTTTTTTTCTTTCTTTGAATTCTGTAGACTTAAATTGGTAGAGTTTGTTGGAGATGTGTTCAAAGTATGAACTCAATGAAATTTACTAGGGGAAATTGGTTATTAAACTTAAGCTGCTTTACTGTAGGTCTAACTTGGGAGACAGCCAAGTTGATCAGAAGTGATTTTTTTGACTAATAGGACCAGAATTAAAAGCTCTATTGCTGTTAATTGTTTTGCTTCCTGAAGGATGAGGATATAGCACCTTTTTTATATAAGCGTATTCAGTTGATTTAATTGAATAGCTTCTGAGATTCCATGAGGTGCTTCTGTATGATATAGAGTTTCTTTTTTTTTTTTATTTTTTATTTTTATCTTCTAAAACCTAGCACCTGGATTCTTTATTTGGCTGCACTAGGTCTTAGTTGCTGCATGCAAGCTTTACCTAGTTGCAGAGAGCAGGGGCTACTCTTCCGTTGCAGTGTGCAGGCTCCTTATTGCGGTGTCTTCTCTTGTTGGCTCTAGGCATGCAGGCTTCAGTAGTTCTCAGTGTGTGGGCTCAGCAGTTACGGCAGTCAGGCTTAGTTGCTCCTCAGCATGTGGAATCTTCCCAGAACAGGGATCAAACCTATGGTCCCTGCGTTGGCAGGCAGATCCTCAACCACTGCCTCCAGGGAAATCCTGAAATAAGAGTTTCTTAAAATACTTGTAAGGAGCTCCTGTATAGAAACTACCAGCTCTAGTGAAAGGATCTAGCAGTAGAATAATGCTCAAATTAATGGATATGAGATTCTGTTGCTACTGAAAGCATTATGCATATTTTGGTTTTTGCTTATACTTGTGTTTTATATGTTGATCAGCCAACTGTCATGCTTTTGCTTTGTTATTTTGGGATCAAGATAGTAGTGTTTTTAATACTTTGTGGTTTAACATACACATTCTTTACCTTGATCCTTTCTACAAACTGTGAATTATGCAGTCAGTGTTAACATATTTTCATAAAAGAAAGATGCTTTTAGTTTTGATTTTTTTCTGTTATTTTTATAGTCACTAGCTCATAACTTTTAATTTCCTTTTTCCTGCATGCTTTAGATTTAGCTTGCTCTTCCCACCTCCCCCCTCCATGTGTCTTAAAGTAGAAGATTAGATATTGATTTGAGCTTATTTTTTTAATTGTGTACTTTTATAGCTGTAAATTTCCCTTTAAACACTACTTTAGTCATGTTCTTGGTTTTTGTTTTTACCAGAAACTATTTTCTGATTTCCCTTATGATTACGTCTTGACTGATTGGTTGTTCAGGAGTTTGTTATTTAATTACCACATATTTGTGAATTTTTGAAGTTTCCTTTTGATACTAGTTTTCTAATTTTACTTCACCATTTATAGAAAATATACTTTGTATTATTTCAATCCTTTTAAACTTCCTGAGGCTTATTTTATGGCTTAACCTGGTGAAGGTACCATGTACATTTGAGAAGAATATATTGTGCTCTTACTGGATATTTTCATTATTTTACTTTTAGACTATTCATGTCTTTGATGTAAAATGTATCTTTTGTAGATAGGATATAATTAGGCTTGTATTGTTTGAGACATTGACTTGAAAAACCTCTTTCTTTATACTTTGCTGGGGTTTTTTTTAGTTGTTTCAGGCAAAGTATATATTTTTCCTCTTATTCCATCTTGTCTGAAAGCAATAGTCTTAATTTTTATTTCAGTGAAATGATTAGCATATAATTTGGGAATGATTTGCATAAAACTTTACCTGAACTTAAAACTTCTGAACCTGCAGTTTATACCAGTGTAATGTATTTTAGGAAGTGTATAATGAATATAGTTTAAAGCGAGAGAGAATATAGTAAGGAGTAAAGTAAAACTTACTTTTCTAAAGGATTCTATGAAAAATTTTTTAATGTAGTGGGATACTTTTAGGGAATATATTAACTAATATAGTTATCAAAATTAAGACATATTCACATGGAGGGATTTTTTGTGTGTGTGTGACACAAGATGTGTGTATATATACACAGTTTTTATGGTCTGTTGTTTTAAAAATAACTTTATTAATTTTCAGACATATTAATGAGGATAAGAGAAAAACAGAAGCTCAAAAGCAAATTTTTGATGTTGTTTATGAGGTAGATGGATGTCCAGTAAGTATTCATTTTTGACGATTGTCGACTTATGCTTTTTGTTCTTTTTGTTTTTGTTATAGCTGACCCTTGAACTACTGGGAGTTACGGGCACCAACCCCCTGCCCAGAGCAGTAAAAAATCTGCATATAACTTTATAGTTGGCACTCTGTTTCTATGCTTCTGTATTCATGGTTTCAACCAATCATAGGTCATGTAATACTGCAGTACTTATTTACTAAAAAGGAAAACCTGTATAAGTGGATTAGTGCAGCTCAAACCTGTGTTGTTCAAGGTCAGCTATATTTAGATTCTGCCAGTTATAAACAGAATCTTGGCACAACTTTCTTTTTAATTATAACTTAAAAAAAATATTTACCATGAAGTAATCTCTTTTATTAATATTTTCAATCTCTTCAGGCTAATCTTTTATCTTCTCACCGAAGCTTAGTTCAGCGAGTTGAAACAATTTCTCTAGGTGAGCACCCCTGTGACAGAGGAGAACAAGTAACTCTCTTCCTCTTCAATGACTGCCTGGAGGTAAAATTGTCCTTAATACAGTGTAATAACACTGCTGTTTTGTGTGACTTCATTGAATCTTTAAAACAGCTTTGATTGAGACAATAAGTTTTAATTAAATTAATTGATTAAAGAAGTTTAAAATAAAGTGAACTTTAATCACTTTTTTGATGAGACCAAATGTTGATTTAATGCTATTAATTGAATGCTGTTAATTGAATGCTTTTAAGAGAAGACCTAACATTTAGAAGTATGATATTTTTTCATAACTTCAAATCCATGTCAAAATGAAAATTTAGTTTATTTCCATGCAAATAAATGCCTAGATCAAGAATTTTAGGAACTTCTTGTATGTATGTATATTTCAGATTTACAAAATAATTATAACTTCTTTTTAAAATTAAGTACATTTTCCCAGCAGAGGAATCTGTATTTTGTTGAAGAAGAACATAACTTGATTATTTAATATAATGAATTATAATCCCCTGCTGATGAAACTATAGCCCACCAGGCTCCCCATCTATAGAATTCTCCAGGCAAGAATACTGGAGTATGTAGCCATTCTGTTCTCCAGGGGATTTTCCCAACCCAGGGATCGAACCCAGGTCTTTATCCTCTTTAATCCTTGGAGAGTTGTGGCTTGCTTTAAATTTTTTTATTTTACTTCCCCTTTAGTTTTTGTGATGTCTTCTACAACTGGCTCATTGACTTACCTTGCACTTTAATTCGTGCCATTGGTCATTCCTTGTAGCCTCCAAGTCTGTATTTCATAGCTTGGCCTCTTATTTCCTTCATCTTTCCTGAATTCACTGACTTTTTTTCCTACTCTCTCTTACTCTCCATGTGAAAACACATTAACTTTAACAGTTCTATTTCTAACATTAAATTTGGAGCCCAAATTTTGGACCTTTAGATTTATAAGCTCTTATTCTTTAGCTTGTTTTTTTTTTTAAACACCAGAACTTCGAGCAAATTTGGAATGAAGAGAGTGGTAAATGTTAGAAACATTTAAAATGAATAAGATCTGAACTGACTTCACTTAGACATGACACGTGATGTATCTGTTCTGAGTTCTTACCTTAATGAGCTGCATATAGATTTATGTGACTAGTGCCATTTTATTTTTACCTTGATGGACTAGCATTTATATCATCAGTATTAATACTTGTCATTGTTTTTCCTTTTTAAAAATGAGCCTTAAAATTATTTATTTTACTTAGCTAAATTAAAAGTACATTCAAATATTACAGTGGAAGTTAAAGAATTACTTTTTTTTTTTTTTTACCATATTAATATAAATGGGGTTTTAATATTTGGTATGTATCATAGATCTGTGTCATATTTCTGCATCAATGTGAATGTGACACTGCCTGCCTTTGATCTTTTCTCATTAACCAATACAGATTTCAGCCTTACTTTGTCATATTCATCATGATGAATATGACCAATCAATCTCAATTCATTAAGCAACTTAATCTAAATTATTTTGTGTTAGTGTCTTTTAGTAAATAAGCCCAAATGGTCAAGAATCCACATGCAATGCAGGAGACCTAGGTTTGATCCCTGGGTTGGGAAGATTCCCTGGAGAAGGGAAAGGCTACACATTCCAGTATTCTGGCCTGGAGAATTCCATGGAGTTTTTATAGTTCAAGGGGTCACAGAGTCAGACATGACTGAGTGACTTTCACTTTCATAAGCTGAAAAAAGATGTTCTTTTAAAAAGACAAAATGATATACTGTGATTTCATAGAAATGAAAAATTTAAAGACCTTATAAAATTCTCAGAATTTATATGCATCATGAGCCACAGGATCCTTTCTGATTTTACTCCTGTCTTCTCCAGCAATACTTTACCTGTCTCTTCCTTTGGTGAGTTCCTGGTTTAATTAAAGTTATATCAGCACATTGACTTTATAATTTGCATCAATTTGTAATATATTGTTATTTTGATTTTCATATTTCTCAATAGTATGTAAGTGTCATGAGAACCAGAACCATTTCTGTATTATTTGCTCCTTTATTCTCATTTCCTTGCATGGGATCTAAGATAATTGTGAATTCTGTTTTTAAACTGAAGTCAGTTATTTTTTTGAACCCAAGGCAGTGATCCCAGAGTGACTATTCCCCTTTCCGAATTCAAGGCCGTTTATTGAAGATTCCTTCATCCTTTGATCTCATTATTTCTCACGATTCTAAGTTCTTTCACACCTCTGGAAATTTTCCATAGATCCTGTTTTCCTGACTTTTGAGCTCTTTTCATATGAATGTGAACAATTCTATTACATAGTTACATGTTATGAATTTGTCACATAGTAACTATGCTGCTGCTCCTAAGTCACTTCAGTCGTGTCCAACTCTGTGCGACCCCATAGATGACAGCCCACCAGGCTCACCCGTCCCTGGGATTCTCCAGGCAAGAACACTGGAGTGGGTTGCCATGTCCTTCTCCAGTGCATGAAAGTGAAAAGTGAAAGTGATATCGCCCAGTCCTGTCTGACTCTTAGTGACCCCATGGACTGCAGCCTACCAGGCTTCTCTGTCCATGGGATTTTCCAGGCAAGAGTACTGGAGTGGGGTGCCATTGCCTTCTCCGAGTAACTATGCTATTTACAGATAATTTTGGAATGACTGATACTTAATGAGCTGCATATAGATTTATGTGACTAGTGCCATTTTATTTTTAAGCATTTGGTCTTTGTTTTTGTTATTGACATCAACTTTTTTCTTCCCCCCAATAATCAGATAGCAAGAAAACGACACAAGGTTATTGGTACTTTTAGGAGTCCTCCTTGCCAGACCCGACCCCCAGCTTCTCTTAAGCATATTCATCTAATGCCTCTTTCTCAGATTAAGAAGGTGCTAGACATACGAGAGACAGAAGGTATGGTCATTGGATAAAGTGTTGGCTAAATAAAAATAGTTTATATTCATTGAAGGTTTAATTCTCTTATATGTATATTTTTAAACTGGTAAATTATTTTTCAATATTGTTGATTAGTTCTGGCAAAGTAGTTGTTCTTTACTTTTATCCCACTATATTTCTAGGAACTGATTTGATTTTTAATTTTTTTCAAATGAAAGTACTATTTCATTTTGTAGAATATCTTCATCTCTTAAGATACAAAGAGCTTTTAAATGGTTACATGGATTAAAATAGTGCCCATCCTCCCCATTACCACACCAAAACTTATTCCTTCAGAATCCAAAAGCAGTTGTAGTCTGTTACCTGTGCTTCCACATCTTACAACATTCCCTGTTGCCAGTGGCTGCATTGTGAGGGATACATTTAGGATATCACCAGGAATAGATATGCATGAGTAACTATGGTCGACTCAACGTGGGCTCATATGTGTATTAAGGAAGGCTTTTGCTCTAAACTTTGGGAATGTTAAGAGAGGGTTCTTTGAAGGCTTGAAACTGGCAAAAGTTTATACCTACCATAAGCAATATCATTTTTTAAAATAGTAACTAATGATATGTATGCTTGGCAATATTTTGCTTGTTTAGGCATATATTTTTACCATATAAGCTGTTTTATCACTGATGAACCTATCCTCTAATGAAGGAGAGCTTTCAATTTATGAGAAACAAAGAAAACTTGAATAGCAACTTATATTGCTCTCTTTACTCAGTTGTCAAATTCTGGATTTATTAAGGGCTACATAGAGCATTTACTTAAATCGTCTATATTTTTTGGATTATAATTTTGGAAGACTTCATTGTTTAAAATAGGTTCTGTTTTAGCATCTTGATCATAAGACCTTTTGTAACAGTTTTAACATTTGAGTATTTTACTTTTAGTTTAAGTAAGTTGAATTATTGAATTATTCTTACACTGTTACTTTAAAAACTTAAATTCTAGAATTCTAAGAAATGATCTAATTTTTTAAAGCTTCATTAAAGAAAATATTAAATGTTAGGGAAAGTACTGCTTACCTGACAACATTAAATTATTATTGTCGGTTCCTCACAGGGTATGTCGTATTCTTTCCAATGTTTCAACATAATATGATGCTGCTCTTTGGCCAATTAAAAACTAAGGGAACAGGAAAGATAGAGATAATTTACTGGGTAGAGAAGAGAGAATTCAGTGGAGTTTTCTTGCTCTCAGGGAGCTAAACTTGTGTTAAATCTGTCATTTTCCAAGGAGTAACTTGTAGTGTTTGTGATTATTCTGGAACTCTAGATTGCCATAATGCTTTTGCATTGCTTGTGAGGCCACCAACAGAACAAGCAAATGTGCTGCTCAGTTTCCAGATGACATCAGAGGAACTTCCAAAAGAAAACTGGCTAAAGATGCTATGTCGACATGTAGCCAACACCATTTGTAAAGCAGATGCTGTAAGTTCTTAAACTACTATTGTAATGAAAGTTTAAACTCCATGGTAATGTACATATTAAACCTGTATGTTTCTAATGACTTGTTAATTATAAATACAGGAGAGTTTTAGTTTTGAGTTTATTGAGGAAAACTGATTTAAAAGTTGCTTTGGAAAAGATGTCTAAAAGTATAGACACATGCAACATTTTTTTGAATCCCTAGCTTACAGATAGGCCCTCATAGCCTTAGAACTCCTGTGGCTCTGCTTTAGTCAAGCTTTTGGAACTTGCATTTTCATTTATGCTCTTTGACTTTACTATTTGTGGAAGAATATTTCGTTCTGTTGTTCTTTTATCTTATTGAGAACAATATGGTGAGTTGTAGCAAGTTGCTTTTCCTGTCAGGCAAGTTGCCAATCCAGTTTTATCAGTGCAGTCTCTTAAAATCAAAAGCCATTATAAATGTATAATCCCTTTTATCCTGTACAGATTAAAGTGAAGATATATGAGAAAATCAAAATCAGGTAGCTTGTGATAGATCTTGGATGAAGTCTAGGTCCATTAAAAGATAATTTGATTTCTTCATCATATATGGGAGGGATATGTGATAGATATTGATCCCTTCATATTTGCACAAATGATATATTAGATGGAAGAGAATGTATAAATAGATGACTCTTTTCAGTATAGTGGATTGCCTTGGACATTTCCTGTGGGAATAAAATGTTTATTATAGTTAAATCTGGTCTTCAAAGACATTGAGGTAAAATTTTTTTTTAATTGAAGTCTAGTTTATTTACAGTGTTGTGTTAGTTTCTGGTATATAGCAAATTGATTCAGTTATACATAAATATTCACATTCTTTTCCATTATGATTTATTATAGGATACTGAATATAGTTTCCTATGCTGTACAGTAGGACCTTATTGTTTATCCATTTTATATATAGTAGTTTGTATCTGCTAATCCTAATTTATTCCTCCCCCATGCCTTTTCCCCTTTGGTAATGATAAGTTCTTATGTTTTCTATGTCTTTGAGTCTATTTCTGTTTTATAAATAATTTAATTTGTGTCATATTTTAGATTCCACATATAAGTGATATTATATAGTATTTGTCTTTGTGATTTACTTCACTTAATATGATATAATCTTTGTTGTGTGTGTGCACGTGTGTGCTCAGTCATGTCCAACTCTTAGTGGCCTCATGGACTGTAGCCCATCACGGGATTTCCCAGGCCAGAATACTGGAGTAGGGTGCCATTTCTTACCCCAGGGGCTCTTCTCAGCCCAGGGATCAAACTTGCATCTCCTACATTGGTAGATGGATTCTTTACCATTAGTTCCACCTGAGAAGCCCATGATAATCTCAGGTCCATCCATGTTACTGCATGGCATTCTTAAACTATTTTTTATGGCCGAGTAGTATTCCATTGTATATCTATTCCACATCTTTATCCATTCATCTATCATGTTGCTTCCATGATTTGGAAATTATAAGTTGTGCTGCTGTAAAATTTACTGTAATTTGTAAATTGTGCTGCTATAAACATTGTGGTACATGTATGTTTTTGAATTATAGTTTTCTTTGGATATATGCCTGGGAGTGGGATTGTTGGGTCATATGGCAACTCTATTTTAAGGTTTTTTTGGGTTTGTTTGTTTTTATTGTTTTTTTATTTGCAGGGTTTTAAGGAACCTCAGTACTGTTTCCCTCTCTGCCTTTGTTATTTGTAGACTTTTTAATGATGGCCATGCCTTCTGATGTGAGGCAGTACCTTTTTGTAGTTTTGATTTTCATTTTTCTAATAATTAGTGATGTTGAGCATCTTTTCATCTTCTGCTGTCCATCTGTATGTCTTTGGAGAAGTGTTTATTTAGGTCTTTGTCTAGTTATTGATTGAGTTGTTATCTTGTTATTAAGTTGTATGAGCTGCTAGTATATTTTGGAAATTAATCCCTTGTTGGGCACATTGTTTGCAAATGTTTCTCCTATTCTGTAGATTGTCTCTTCTTTTTATGGTTTCCTTTACTGTGGAAAAGCTTTTAAGTTTATTAGGTCCCATTTGCTTGTTTTTACTCTTATTTCTGTAGCCTTGGGAGACTGATCTAAGAAAACAATTGGACTTTTATGTCAGAGAATGTTTTGCCTATGTTCTCCTCTAGGAGTTTTATCGTGTCATGTCATATATTTGGGGCTTCCCTGGTGGCTCAGATGGTAAAGAATCTGTCTGCAGTGCAGGAGACCCAGGTTCAGTCCCTGTGTCTGGACGATCTCCTGGAGAAGAGAATGGTGTTTATTGAGTTTATGTATGGTGTGAGAGACTGTTCTGACTTCGTTGATTTATATGCATCTTTCCAGCTTTTCCAACACCACACTGAGGAGAACTTTTTTTTCCCCCTCAATTCTGTACTCATGCCTCCTTTGTCAAGGGTATATAGTAGTTTCAAGGTATCTTCTGATTTCCTCTTTGATTCCATCATTGACTCTTTGATTGATATATATATATATATTTTTTTTTTTAAATAGCATGCTTTTTAGTTTCTGTATAATCTTTTTTTTTTTCCTTCTTTAAGGTTGACTTCTAGTTTCATGCTATTGTGTTCAGAAAAGATGCTTGAAATAATTTCTGTCCTCTTAAATTTGTTCAGTCTTGTTTTGTGTCCTAGTATGCAGTCAATCCTAGAGATTGATCTGTGTGCACTTATAAAGAATGTATTCTGATTTTTTGGATGTAATGTCCTGAAAATATCAATTAAGCCTAACCTTTTTATTGTATCATTTAAGATCTCTGTTGCCTTTTTCATTTTGTCTGGAAGATGTATCTATTGATGTGAATGAGATGTTAAAGTCTTTTACTGTTGTATTCCTGTCAGTTTCTTCCTTTATGTCTGTTAATACTTGCTTTTTGTATTTAGGCACTCCTATATTGCTTATATTAACAAGTATTAAATGCATGTAATATCTTCATCTTGTATTGACCCTTTTATCATTATAGAGTGTCCTTTTTTATCTTTATGACTTTTGTTTTACAGTCTGTTTTGTCTGGAATGAGCATTGCTAGATCTGCTTTGTTGTCATTTCCATTTGCATGAAATATCTTTTTCAGTCTCATCGGTTTCAATCTGTGTGTCATTGGCCCTAAGGTGTGTTTTTTATAGGCAGCAGGTTGTAGGCTCTGTTTTTTTTCAATCGAGTCTGCCACTGTCTTATTAGAGTATTTAGTCCATTGACATTTAAGTTAATTATTGATAGGTATGTATTTATTTCCATTTTAAGCCTTATTTTCCAGTTGAGTTTATACTTCTTCTTTGTTCCTTTCTGTTTTCTCTGTTTTGGTTTGATGGGTTTCTTTTGTATTATGCTTTTTTCTTTTACTTTTTGTGAACCTGTTACATGGTTTTGATTTGTGGTTACCCTGGCTGTCAAGTGTGTTAACCCACAACTATATTGATTTGCTCTAGACTGATAGTCATATAGGCTCAAACACATTCTTTAAAATAAAAAACTACATTTTTATACTCTCTTTCCCCACATTTTATGATTTTGATGTCCTCTTTTACATCTTTGTATTTACTCTTTTGGTGTTAGTTGTAGTTATCATTACTTTCAGCAAAAATTATTTTTTAAATTTGTGTATTAGCTTATGTAAGTGATTTTCTTTCCAATTGTGATTTTCTCTTTTGTGTAGATTTTTTTTCTTTATTCTAGTTAGAGAAACCTTTGAATATTTCTTTGAGGATAAGTTTAATGTTGCTGTATTCTTTTTAGTTTTTGCTTGTCCGAGAAGTTCTTTATCTCTCCATATTCTAAGTGATAGTCTTGCTGTAGAGTGTCCTGGGTTGCAGGTTTTTCCCTTTTAAGACTTTGGGTAAATATATCCTGCCACTCCTTTCTGGCCTTCAGTGTTTCTGTAGGTAGAGATATCAGTTGACAGCCTTATGAGGGGAGGCATCCTTCGTAATTAACTCTTTGTTTTTCTCTTTCTGCCTTTAGAATCCTCTTTATATCTTTTAACTTTTGCCATTTTAGTTATAGTATATCTTGGTGTAGATCTGTTTGGATTCATCTTGTTTGGGACCCTTTAGAGAAATCAGCTGACAGCCTTATGGAGGGGTTCCTTTGTAATTAACTCTTTGTTTTTCTTTTGCTGCCTTTAGAATCCTCTTTATATCTTTATATTTTATTGTTTTAGTTATAGTATTCTTGGTGTAGATCTGTTTGGGTTCGTCTTGTTTGGGACCCTCTGTCCTTCCTATACATGAGTTTCCGTTTCCTTCCTTAAATTTGGGATATTTTCAGCCATAATTTCTTCAAATACATTTTAAAATTCCTGTTCTCTTTGTTTTCCTTCTGGGATTCCTATTATGCACAGATCTGGATACTTTATATTATTCCATAGGTCTTCTATATATATATATATCTTTAAAATTTGTATTTCTGTCTGCTCATCTAGTCTGGTAATTTCCACTATTCTATCTTCCAGATCACTTATTAATTCTTCATTATCCTGCTTGTTGTTGATTGCCTTTAGTTCAGCTTTTGTCTCAGCAAATGAGTTTTCTACTTTTAATTGACTCCTCTTTATATATATATATATATAGTTTTTTAGTTTACAGTAATCTCTATTTCTATCCATATCATTTCTTAACTCCTGCAGTATTTTCATTATCTCCTTTTTGGACTCAGGATCTGGTATACTGGGGATATCTATCTGTTTCATTGTTCTTTCAGGGGAATTCTCTTGGTCTTTTAATTGTGTGGTTCCTCTTCTTCTTCATTTTAATTTTATTTCTCTGACTCTGAATTAAGGAGAAGAAGTTATCTACCGTGGTCTGGAAGGGCAGTTTTTATGAGGGAGCGTCCCTGTGTAGCCTTTGTGAGTGTAATATTTTTGAGCAAAGACTGTTTTTAGTATGGATGCCACCACATTTTTCCTCTCTGTGTGTTATCCCCTTGATAAGGGCATGATTGTTATCATGCTGACCAGAGCCTGCAGTGGATGTTGAGTGTGGCCTCCTCTTTGCTCTGTGGTTGTTACAACTCTGTCTGGAGCAGTGTCTGCTGCCCCTTTTGGGTAGATGCCCCAGGTCTGTTTCTGAACTCCAGTAGGAGGTAAATAGGACTGAAATGGTCCCACTGGGAGAGACGCCACCCAATGAATATCGGGGAAGGACTTGTCTATGGGAAAGTGGACTCTGTGATTTTGCCTGTCACTATTGTGCTGGTTCACAGAGTACAGTTTTTAGCACACCCCTTGGTCCCACCTCAGCTATGGAGATTTAGATAGTTAGCTCTAGCAACCCAAAACTACTAGCACAGATCTGTTGACACAGAACTACTGAGGTCAGGCACTGGGACCACCGTGGCTGAGTTGAGCACCTGGACCTGCCATAGCTGTAGGAGCTACTGAGTCAGCCCAGACCCTCGGCCTACCTCTGTGTGTGAGTGCTAGCAGAGCCTTATTATCTCTAGACCTGCCCCAGCCACAGAAGCACAGTAATCTGCACTAGTGTCCTACAGGCACTGAGTTTACCAAGCCATCTCAGGCACATAAATTCATGAGCCATGGGGACATTAAGGTTTCAGCCCTGCTTTCTAGGTTGTAAGGCCCCTGGCAATTGGCTAGGTTTGCAGCCTTGCCTCTGTGAATGAGCAGCTGGGCCTGTTGTGAGCACACTGAGAATGAGGCTGCTATTCTGTGCCCTACCCTTTCTTTGAGCTTGCAAGTTAACAGTGGGGCTTCAGTGGCGGATCCGGTCTCCTTTTGGCACATGCACCAGATTGCAGCTTGGATCACACTCCAAGCCCCTTCAGGCAGTCTTCATGCAGGCAACTCCAGCCTTTGCCCTAGGTCTATCCTCTGAAGCCCAAATTTTAGCAGCCAACCTTCTCAGATGGCTCAGAAGGTAAAGGATCCTCCTGTACTGCAGGAGACACAAGAGACCTGGGTTCAATCCCTGTACCCACTCCAGTATTCTTGCCTGGAAAATCCCATGGACAAAGGAGCCTGGCCAGCTATAGTCCAAAGGGTTGCAAAGAGTTGAATACAGCTGAGCACCTGTGTGCACCAGCAGACATGCCTCTCAGGCTGAGGATTGCAGTGAGATAGCCTGGGCTTTCTTTGTGGGACTCCCTCTGTTCTACTTGCTGCTGACCAGTTGCTGTGCCTCTGAAGCTCTCTTTCTCTCCACACCGATCTCCCCTACTGGTGAAGCGTTTTCCCTTGTCAAGGAACATTTCCTCTTTCATAGCTCCCTCCCAGGGGTACAGATCCTGTCCCAATTCGCCTTTTCTTTCTTTTCTCCTACCCTGTTATTTGGTGATCTTTCTTGCATTTTGGTTTTATGAGCTCTTCTGCCAGCATTTAGCAGGTATTCTGTGAGCTTTATTCTACATACAGATATGTCTGTGGAAGGAGGTGAGTTCCATGTCCTTCTATTGCACCATCTTGCTCTGGTCCTTGATTTGTTTTTTGATTTTTTAAAATTTCTGTGGGCCAACAATATATTGTTATAAATAAAGGATTGCTCCACATGAAGGTTCATTGAAAGAAATACAGTATTAGTGCATACAACAGAATGCTGGCTAGGAAAATAATGGAGACAGCTTGTTGTAAAGCCAAAAAACTGTTCATTATAAGGAAGAATTTTTTCTCATAGTGCTAGGTATCCATATATAAAATGGATCTCCGCAGTACAGTGATTTCCTACTATAGAGATTATTCCTAAATTTATCACAATGTCCAACTAGATGGCTCTTGGAGTCTTTTATAAATTTATAACTATGACTCTGAAGTGTAAACAGTAATGGAAAAATGCTGAAAATAAAATCTATTGAATTATAGCCACAGAATGGCTAGTAATTCTAGAACTGGAATATAAATAATTAATGAAAGTATTTCATAAAGTAAGATTAACCACAAGGTGGCAGCAAACATTTAACTTATACCCTAATTTATACTATTTTAAGCCACAAAATTCTTCCCAGTTATAAAATTTTGTTACTAAAAAGTGTTTATAAATGTTTATAAATTCAAATATTCAGGGACTTCAGCTGAACTCTCTCTTATATTTCAAATAGTACATTTTAAAATGCCCTGATTTGGTGTCTTTTCTTTTGAGAACTTTTGCCATGTTGAAGAGAAAATATCTGTATACTCACATATGCATTGTAAAAAACAGCAAAAATCTTGAGTAGTTTGATTTATATAAGCATCTGTGTGTGCATGTAAGTTCTTACAAGGTTTGATTTTAGAAACAGCTATGTATTTTTATTTTATTATTTAAAAAATTAATATTAATTTTCAACAGGAGAATCTTATTTACACTGCTGATCCAGAATCCGTTGAAGTAAATACAAAAGATATGGACAGTACATTGAGTAGAGCATCTAGAGCAATAAAAAAGACTTCAAAAAAGGTAAATCTCAGTGACCGTGTCTCCGAAATGTATTTTTCAGAGTATATTAAAATAATATAGCCATAGATGTCAGTGTGAAGGTAATACATAAAACAGAGTTGTTTTTCGGTTTTAGGAAATGGTCTGCAGAGATAATAGTTAAACTTAGGAAATTCCTTGGCGCAGTAATTGTAACAGCTTTTACCCTTCCCATTCTAGTTAACTGTGATATTTCTGATGGTGTTTTAAGTATATGTGCATTCATGTTAGAAATTGCCTTAGATATTTTTCAGCAAAGGGTACACCATAGAGTCAGGAAACCTGGGATCTGTTCCTTATCATATTAAGTTTCAGACTTCTAATGATGAAGATAACTTTCCTACTTACCTTACCTTACCTTATTGAGGTTGTTCAGGACTATACAAAAATGTTGGTAATAGGTTTTTTTAAAGTAGAATTAGAGTTTTAATTTTATAGGTGAATTTATAGCCAGAGTCTATTGTTCAGTTTATAAGTTTTTGATTGTTGTTTTCTTTGCCTTTGAGGGGAGGCTGTATACTTTAGTCATCATTATATCTCTGCATTTAACATGAATGATATATAGTAGATAAACATTAACAATGGTGATTCAAATAAAGTCCTGCTCTTTTTCAGTTAAATTGAGGTTTAAGTGGCTTTGGATCAGCGATCTCACAACTGAATTATAGCAGAATTAGACAATACCAAGGTTTCTTCTCATGCCAAATTTTCCCTCCTACTTTCTCCTGCTGGACTAGTGTTCTATGAATGCAAGATGAAATAATCCACAGTGTACTACATTTTCTCACTGCTTTGTCCAGAGATTCTCATTCTCTTTTTATAGAAAAAAGTAAATGGCAGAATTCCTCCATATTTTTTATAGAAAAACTTTTAATGTGAATTTGGCTTTGTTTTCCATATAATTGTTCTAATCAGTTATATATTAGATTTATCTAGGTTTTTTAATTAATTGTATCTTGTTTTAATTCTAGGTTACAAGAGCATTCTCTTTCTCCAAAACTCCAAAAAGAGCTCTCCGAAGGGCTCTTATGACATCCCAAAGTTCAGCAGAGGGAAGAAGTCCTTCTAGCAATGAGAAGCATGTAATGAGTCGTCTGGCTAGCACAACATCATTAGCAGTAAGTGATTTTGATTTAACAGGCTAAATGACTTCAAATTTATCAAGTTGGTATAAAATTTGTTGACTTTTTAAAGGTGGAAATCTTAATATTTCCATCAATTTTTTTGATATATCTAACCTCATTGTTGGGTTAAGATAATTTAGAAAACTTCACTTAATGAGATTTACTTAAGGTTTAATTTATTTTATATGAAATTTTATTGGGATTGAGATGTTAATCTCTGAGAAACAAACATGTTTCAGTTTAGCCTATCACTTTACTGATGTACAGAATGATAGTTCTGTTTATAGATTGGCTCCAATAATATAGCAAAGACTGAGTTTTATTTCCTTTATTTCCTTTATTATTTCTGTGAATAGATAATCACTGAAATGAGTATCAAAAGGTGTTACGGGTTCTAAATTCATGTGTTTATTTTTAAATGTTTCCTGAACAATTCAAATTCCCAATGGTATCAGAATTATTAGACATTTAATTAATATTAAGGGGATTTCTAACACATGTTACTGTTACTAAATAGTGATGTATCTGTCCTTTGTAAAAATTATTATTAATATAACTTACTAAGGTTAAGAAAGGCAAGTGACTGTCATATCTTAGCTATGTGTTCTTCAGCAAGTTTCCTATTGTCTCTTATCCTCAATTTGCAGATGATAGAAAGGAGTACTTACCCTGTGTTGTTATTGTAAAGGGTAATTACACACACTCTATCTCACATATATGATGTGATTATTTTCTCAGAGGCAGTTTGAGTAGTAGTTAAGAGCAGGAACTCTGAAACTCCTAAGTTCAGATCCCAGTTCTGCTGTTTACTAGCTGTATGACTTTTGTCAACTTATTAAAGATCTTTCTGTTTCAATTTCACTGTTTATAAAATGAATATAAACTAGTAATTGTAAGGATTAAGTAAGTTAGTATACACAAAATGCACAAGGGTAACACCTTGGTGTTTTATAAGTGGTTACCTTTAATTATATAAAATGTATACAAAAAAGGTACATAATGCTCAATAGCTTATTTTTTATAAAGCTAGTTAAGTCTTTAGTTAATATACATCAAAGGTTATAGCTTATTATGAGTATGTTTATATAGATTTGTAATCAAGATTAACCTTCCAATGGAAGAGAAATCATACTTGGTTGATAATATAAATTTTTGCAAAGATATTAGTTAATAAAAAAAGTATTGAAATTGACAAAATATAGTAAGCATTCACTTACTAAAATTAGATTGTAAGCTTTCTGAAGCCCAGTGCACTATCCCTTTTTTATTTCCTGCATCTGTTGTAACTATTATAAATATTACTGCTTTTTAAATGAAGATAATTGGATTTTATAGAAAATTTTGGGGAAATTAATATATATTACTTATGGCTTTAGTAGTTTTATGTAAATAATATAAATAAGTACTTAAAGTATCTCTAAGACATTCCTGTCCTCTTCTCAGTTGCCTGTTTCTCTTCTAACAGATCACCCGTTCTGTTCCCACAAGCAGTGTGGTTGGGCTTACTAAGCATGGTTACGTTCAGCGCTCACACTCTGCTGGTGGGCGCTCTCAAAACTCCTGGTTTTGCTCTGTACTTCATTCTGCCTCATGAGCTAGGTTTTCAGAGATGCTAGAAGGAAATTCTGAGTTTTCAAATTTCAAAAAAGTTCTATCCAAGTCATCTTTGATATTTGTGAAGAATTAGGAGATATGTCAACCAGTAATGGAAACAAGCCTTGTGAAGTTTAATGTGAGCTTATTAGCTATTTGAAATTTGTATTTATTATGAAAAAAAATATTTTTCTCCACTGAATCACTTATTAGGTGAATGGGAACTTTTGAATTCACAGCTTTATAACTGCTTTGAAATCACAACAACTTAGGCTTAATGGAGTTTCTTTGTTTATTGGCACATAAAACTATTTTACAAGATAATTTATTCATAAAACCTGAAAAAATCAGTCCCATTAGAGATTTTCTTATTTATGGAAGTAATTACTTAAAAATAGTAGTAATTGTCCTATGAAGTGGATTTATATTCCAAATATGATTCTTAATCTTAGAATTATGATTTGTGTAAAATTTGTGCTTTTAATATGGCAAATGATAAAGGTTTTACCTGAGGAAAATGTAAACTTTTATACGATCTACTTAAATCATTGCTTTGCTGTCACTTGAATGGTAATACTTTACCAACCCAGCACTTTAAACTCTTCAAACCTTGTTGATGAGAACTTACAGCTAGCCAGCTGCCTTGCTGGCTCTAAGTTTGTTTGTGTTAGTTGCTTAGTCGTGTCCTGTTCTTTGTGACGCCATGGACTATAGCCCACCAGGCTCCTCTCTGCCCATGGAATTCTCCAGGCAAGAATACTAGAGTGGGTTGCCATTCCCTTCTCCAAGGAATAGTTAACCATTCATGTCTGTTAACGGAGAAGGCAGTGGCACCCCACTCCAGTACTCTTGCCTGGAAAATCCCATGAACGGAGGAGCCTGGTAGGCTGCAGTCCATGGGGTCGCTAAGAATCAGACATGACTGAACGGCTTCACTTTCACTTTCATGCATTGGAGAAGGAAATGGCAACTGATCCCAGTGTTCTTGCCTGGAGAATCCCAGAGACCGGGGAGCCTGGTGGGCTGCCGTCTCTGGGGTCGCACAGAGTCGGACACGACTGAAGTGACTTAGCAGCAGCAGCAGCAGCATGTCTGTTAAAATAGTACCTTTCATAATAATTTGTTTTGATTTATATCCCCTCTTAACTTTTTGGTATTGTTTCTTTGTTATTAAAAATTCTGATAATATTTAACTTTGACACTCTGAAATAATAAAGTTTAGACAGCTTAGTATATCAGTAGTCTCTATTATCAGAAGCACTGCTGTTTTGCTTAGTTTTATTTGAAGCAAAATCATACGTACACACATATAAACATGGGTTGAATACATAATATAAAAATGTTTTCAGAGTATATGACTTTTAATTTAGAAAATTATTTCCCATGAAGTAATTTTACTCTTCTTAATTCTGTTTGTGATTAAGAAGAAACCACTGTGGTTTGTCTTTTTAACCTCGAAAATTTGTCTTCTAATTTATAATTTAAAAAAAGACACCTGAAACACTAAATCATTTATATCTCACAGAAGTACCACTACTAGCAGTAAGTAAATATCTCTTTCATTAGAGTTAATATGTAGTAAACTAGTCTATCCATTTTTCTTGTTTTCAGAATGCTAAAATAGTTCTATATATTCTCCCAACCCTTCCCTCCTAATTTTAAGTTTTATTTGTAAAATGCAAAAATAGTATGTATGATACTAAGCTATATCTTATTTAAAAGAAAAAATATTTAAGTATAAAATATTTGTCTTTACAGGGCATCCCATCTCCCTCCCTTGTCAGTCTTCCTGCCTTCTTTGAAAGAAGAAGTCATACTTTAAGTAGATCTACAACTCATTTGATATGAAGCTTAAAAAAAAATCTTAATTTGTATGAAGTTATAAACACCTCATTCTCAAATAAGAAACTGACTTAAATGGTACTTACTGTTAGCACTTAGTGAAAGCTGGAAAGAAGATAACACTAAACTATGCCATTTTATTTTTCTCTTGAAAGAGTAAGGTTAACCTCTGACATTTTTTGAGTTAATTCATGTAAAAAGTTATATTGATTTCGGTGTAATTTTTCTCTTTGTTGAATCTAGTTGAAGACCAGTCATTTAAGTTATTCATGATATTAATAACTTTGCCACATGATACAGTAAATAAATTTTATTGTTTGATGCCAAATACTGCTGTAAATCTCTTTGTATAGTGTCCATGAATGAATTTTTGGAATAAATGTGTATCTCAATTTGTTCAGAAATTAAGTGATATCACAAATGAAAACGTTCATAGATCTCTGAATAGTGGGTTCTTGGTTCACATACTCTGTTTAGTTATTTAACTGCTCCTTTTGCAGTTTATTTTATAAATAAAGATACCACATGTGGATTTTGAAAGATTTGCCACTATTGACAAGAATAACAATTAAAGGAGGTGGTTTCAGAATATACTTGCAAATTGAGATAAGAACAAAAGGATTAAAAAATCATGTATATTTTGCACAAACATGATACTGATGTATACTTGTTTAAGGGCCAGTATACTTATAGTGATTTTAGCCATAGGTCACTTGATTTAGTATGATAGTGTGTAGAATTTTATTTGGAAAGATAAGACCATGGGGAGATTGTGGTAAAGTAGTTTATACTCTTTATGAAATAATTCCTAAGTTGGCTAATCTGCTGTAAAATGCATGGCTATGTGTATGGTTAAATTTTTATTGTGGCCTCATAATTAAATGTAAAGTTGAAATACACTTACTTGCTGTTGTAAAATATTTTTCAAACTCTGATTTTGTCTTTCATAACAGGGTGTTTTTTTAATAGTAGTACAAAATAATCAAGTTCTTATGAATAAATGCATTGTTACCTCCTACTTATTTAGGGAGTACTGCAAATGTTTGTCATTTAACAATTTTCAATTATCTGTTATAATACTTTGACTGTATAGATTTTTTTCTATGCCACATATGTACCACTTTTAAATAGTGAATGATCCTTTATTGCTATATTTTAAAAGCAGTTGTATTAGGAAGAACTTTGTAAATAAATTTCTAAAACTCAAGTATATTTTACGTTTCATATTTTAAACAGTTCTTTTATACAAATTTTCATAGGCCAGTATGAATGCTTTTATCAACCTTTGCTCTGTTGTGTATTTGGTTCCATATTTATTTGCTTATTCCTCCCTCTGTTAATATTGGGCAGTATGTAAGTTTTAGGTGTCTTTAATCTGAAATCTACTTTGCAGAATGTAAGTAGTGAATGCTATGATAGCTTATATAAAATTTTGTGTTTATAAGCATCTATGCATTTTTTTCTAGGCTTTCCTGGGGTGACTCAGTGTAAGGAATGTGCCTGCCAATGCAGGAGACATGGGTTCAGTCCCTGGGTCAGGAAGATCCCCTGGAGAAGGAAATGGCAACCCACTCCAGTATTTTTGCCTGGAGAATTCCATGGACAGAGGAGCCTGGTGGGCTATAGTCCATGGGGTCACATAGAGTCGGACACAGCTTAGTGACTAAACAACAACTTGATTACCTCCAAATATGTGGGTTTTCCAGGGAGAGAAAATGACATGAGATAAGGCATGAAGTCGGATGTTCATTGGCAAAATATAGCAGGTAGTTACTTTTAACTTTAAAGGGAGCTTTAGAGTCAGTGTGAAAAGGGAGTGTGGATGCAGGGAGATGTGAGCAAACTGGAACTCATTACCACAGCAGAATACCATAATTCTCATACACATATTTCTAGAAAAATATAACTTATTAATACTGATAAAGGAAGAAATAGAACATGTATAAATGTTCCTATAAACACTAAAGAAATGGATTCATATTTAAAATTATTCCTAGAAAGGAATCACCAGGTCCAGATGGCTTCACTGGATAATGCTATTTAATATTTAATGAAGAACTAATACCAATCACAAATTCTTAAAGAGAATCGAGGAAGGAAACTTCCCAACTTATTTTATGAGTTCTGGATAACTTTGGACATTTTAAGAAACATTAATCTTATTTGGGGCTTTCCTGGTGGAAATCTGTAAACAGTGAAGAATCTGGTTGCAATGCGGGAGACCCGGGTTTGATCCCTGGGTCAGGAAGATTCCTAGGAGAAGGAAATGGTAGCCGACTCCAGTATTCTTGCCTGGGAAATCCCATATATAGAGGAACCTGGTAGCTACAGTCCATGGAGTGGTAAAGAGTCTTATTTGTGAAAATACTTGTAATATTTCAAAATTTTAACAAATGAGATATTGTAATAGATTAAAAGAATAATATAACTAAGTTGGATTTATGCAAGGCACACAAGGTTATTTTAATTTTAGATAATTTATCAGTATATTTTCCTAACAAGCTAAGGAAGAAAAATTATATTACCTCGGTAGTTGCAGAAAAACATCTGATAAATTTGTCTGCTGTGATCAAACCTTTTGCAGATTAGGAGTAGAATGGAACATCCTTAAACTGATGAAGGTTATCTACTAAAATACTATAATGAATGTCATACTTAATGATGAAGCCTTGGCAACATCTTCTTTGTGATCAGAAAGGAGAAGAGTGCCTACTGAAATACCTAATTGTAAATCTAATAAAAGATGTAAAAGATCTTCAGTCAGTTCAGTCGCTCAGCCCTGTCCAACTCTTTGTGACCCCTGGACTACATGCAGCATGCCAGGCTTCCCTGTCCACAGACTCCCAAACTTGCTCAAATTCTGTCCGTTGAGTCGGTGATGCCATCCAACCGTCTCATCCCCTTCTCCCCCTGCCTGCAATCTTTCCCAGCATCGGGGTCTTTCAAATGAGTCAGTTTTTCACATCAGGTGGCCAAAGTATTGGAGTTTCAGCTTCAGCATCAGTCCTTCCAATGAACATTCAGGACTGATTTCCTTTAGGATGGACTGGTTGGACCTCCTTGCAGTCCAAGGGACTCTCAAGAGTCTTCTCCAACACCACCGTTGAAAATCATCAATAAGTCTGTCACTGTTTCCACTGTTTCCCAGTCTATTTCCTATGAAGTGATGGGACCAGATGCCATGATCTTAGTTTTCTGAATGTTGAGTTTTAAACCAACATTTTCATTCTCCTCTTTCACTTTAATCAAGAGGCTCTTCAGTTCTTTACTTTCTGTCATAACGGTGGTGTTATCTGCATAGCTGAGGTTTTTTATATTTCTCCCAGCAATCTTGATTCCAGCTTGTGCTTTATCCAGCCCAGCGTTTCTCATCATGTACTCTGCATATAAGTTAAATAAGCAGGGTGATAGTATACAGCCTTGATGTACTCCTTTCTCTATTTGGAACCAATCTGTTGTTCCATGTCTGGTTCTAACTGTTGCTTCTTGACCTGCATACAGATTTGTCAGGAGGCAGGTATGGGAATGTATTTACTTTAATTAAAGACCTTAATGGAGATATTATATCATAGTCATGGATTAGTTCCTTTGCTTTTGAACAATGTTTCCCTCAAATTGTAGATTCAAACAAAGCCAGTCAAAGTACAAAGTATGTGTTTGATTTTGTGTACCATGACGGATGGTTTTCCAGTTTTATGTGGAAATACATGAGTTATGAATAACCACTCGGTTGTGGAAGTAAGAGGACTGGCTTTCTTAGAAACAAGGTTATTATAAAGTTGTAGTCATCAGGACATTGAGGTGTTGCAAGTATTGGTGTATTGATATAAAAATAAATTAATGGATTGTAATTAAAAATCTATAAACAGACAAAATAGCACTTTAAAACTTTGGAGAAAAGATAGTCTGTTCAATAAATAGTGCAGAGAAAAATGGCTATCTATTTTAAAGCTAGAAGAGAAGGAAATTAATTTCTTCACATACTATACAAAAATTAATTTCAAGGGAATTATAGACAAATATGAAAGGTAAAACTATAAAGATTTTATTAGACAATATAGGAGAGTATCTTTAATCTGAGAGTTGGAAAAGATTGCTTAAACATGTTACCTTGTTTAAGCTAATTATAGTGGGAGAGGTTGATAAATCTACATTAAGAACTTCTGGTCATGAAAAGACATCATTAAGAGAGTGAAAGTCACAGAGTAGAGGTTTGCAATTTATGCAACTGATAAATGACTCATATCCAGAATATATACTTAATTAAAGTCTGAAAAATCAGAGATCTCTATAGAAAAAAATGGCATTTTACAAGTGAAGAAATCCAAATGGCCAATAACCTTATTAAGAAATGTTCCTCATCCATAATGCAGAAAAGACTAATAAGGCACCATTGTAGATGCACCATATTTGCTTAGCACAAATAGGAAGCAGAGAAGTCCCTTCACTGCTCCTTGGAGTGTAAATTGTATAATCACTTTATAAAATGCTTGGGCATTAAACTATAAGGTTTAAAATATGCATACTTTGATACCAAACAACTACAATCCCAGATATTTATTAAAAAAAAAAAAATAGGTACACAAATACCAGAATCCATGTACAGAAGAATGTTCTTAGTGCATTACACATAATAGGTTGAAAATAAAAAGTTAGAAATTTTTATCAGTATTGTAATGAACGAATATACATGTTATAGTCATGCACTGAATGAACTGAACATGCAGTGGCCTGGATAAAGTTTGAAAAATATTGAGTGAAATAAAATAGATATAAAAATAACTTTTCTATTTATATAAAGTTTAAAAATTGACAAAGTATTACTTTATTGTGTAAGGTTGCAGAGTTATCTGATAAAAGTTTAGGTAAGCAAGAAAATTACTACTCTAAAAGCCAAAATAGTCTAACCTCCCTGGGGTAAAATGAGGGAGGGGCACATGAGAGCTTATATGTACTGCTGGCAGCATTCTCTTGATATTTCTTAACCTGTATGTTATACGGTTGCTCACTTCATAGTAATTTATTGCTTTATTTAGTTTTTTGAGGCCAATGACATTGACAAACATCTGTCAAGGTTGAAAGAGCAAATATAAAACATTAGATGTGATATATTGACACATGCATATGATATTATGAACAATTTTCTCCCAATCAAATTGAAAACAGTTGAAATTGATCAATTTTGAGGAAAATACAAATAAAACTGACTGAATAAGGGGAAAAAAAAATCTGGTTGGTTCTGTTAGTTATTAAAGAATAGACTCCAAAGTTAAAATTCTTTCTTACAAAGAAAATACTTGGTCTCAATAGTTTTAGGGTAAGTATACCCCAAATTTGAGAAACAGAATGAAGAGAGAATATTTTCCATTTTAAATGAGTTTAGCATAACCTTGATATCAAAACAGAGAAAAGAATGACTGTCAATAGAAAAATTCTAAATTGCTAATATTCTGTTAGCAAAGTCAGTTCAGCACTGAATAAAAAAGATTATGCATCATTACTGAGTTTATCTCTGGAATGCAGGGTTGCTTTAACAATACAAAATCAGTGTAAACAGCCACATCAACAGATGAAGGGGAAAACCAATAAATGCATTTGAAAAATAATGCATAAAAAAGTACTTCCTTAAGGTAATAAAGAACATTCACCAAGAAAACAGCAGACATCTTACTTAATGATGAAACTTTAAAAGCATTTCCTTCAAGATCAGAATACAAGGAGTCATTATGTTGGAGGTACTAGCCAGTGCAGTGACAATTTTTTAAAAAAAGTATACAAATTCATGAGGAAAATAAACATTCACCCATTGTCTGCATAGCCCTATTGTCTCTCCCCTCCTCCACAAAGAACGTGCAGATACATTGTTAGAGTTAGTAAGAGTAATAAAGTTTTCTGGAAACAAAAAATTTTATTTCTATACACAGACAAAAATCAAAAGCTATAATTTTAAAAAATAACAATTACAGTGGCAACAAAAATACAATGGAATTCATTCCAACAGAAGATTTGCAAAAGTATTTTATGGAGAAAATTGAAATTTTATTGGAAGTCACTAATTTAACAATACAGAGTGTATTCTTTGATATAAATTCTCTAAGCTGATTACCCATCCTCAATGAGAATTTTTAATTTATTAAACTAGCTAATTCTAAAATAGACTTGGTAGAACAAGTATCTAATAAAGGTAAGATACTTGTGAGGAGGGACAAGATGATAGCATTTGATTTACAAGATAAGAGGACCTACAAACAATATGGTATTTGGTGCAAGGGTAGGTAAATTAATGTACTGATGAATTGGTTTATTGCACAGAAATCAGTTTGTCATCATGTGGTAAAGTTGTACATGACTAAAGCAGATAGTATATCCATTCTTACTTAGGAAAGCTCTTACATACATGTGTCTGTTGGTGTCCAGGTATGAGAATGTCCACAGCAGTATTGCTTACAGTATTCACAAATTAGAAACAACCCAAATGTTTACCAGCAGTAGAATGGATAATTATAGACTATCCATACAATTTTGGGGGGACTCCCCTGGCGACTCAGAGGATAAAGCGTCTGCCCTCAATGCAGGAGACCCTGGTTCAATCTCTGGGTCGGGAAGATCCCCTGGAGAAGGAAATGGCAACCCACTCCAGTACTCTTGCCTGGAGAATCCCATGGACAGAGGACCTTGGCAGTCTATAGTCCATGTGGTCGCAAAGATTCGGACATGACTGAGCAACTTCACTTCATACAATTTTATAACATACAGTGGTAAAATGAATGCATTTAATCTACATCCAGTAGCCTTAATATCAGAAACATAGTGAAAAAGCAAGTCCAGAAAGTAGATATAGCAATATTCTATCTGTATAAAGTTTAAAAACAAAAAGGACAGTTATTTAGGGACAGGTAGATGGAGAAGGAAATGGCAACCCACTCGAGAGTTCTTGCCTGGAGAATCCCAGGGATGGGGGAGCCTGGTGGGCTGCCATCTATGGGGTCACACAGGGTCAGACATGACTAGAGCGACTTAGCAGCAGCAGCTGGTAACCTTTTAAGGAAAAGCACTGGGCATAACTAGCACAAAATTCTGGGTAACAGTTACCTCTTGAAAGTGTTTGCTTAGGGTGAGAGATGTGGTTGGAGAAGAGCACAGAGGAAGAATCTAAGGTATTGGTGACTTAATGCAGGATAGTTTATGCGTGGGTATTATTTCCATAATATTCATTTAAAATTTGTATTTCACAGTAAAGTTATATTTCACAGTAAAGTGTTTTTAAAGAGAAAAAACATCCTCAAATAGTAGAAATCACCTAAACATAATACTTTGTAACAAGTGATGGCAAGTAATCATGTTACATGCAATATGAACAGAATTGCATTAAATTGGAAAAGAAGGATTCACCCTCCTTCACCACAGGTATTTACTCTGTTTTTAAAGCCTTAGCTAATTGAATAATACAAAAAATTAAGTAATTGAAATACATTAAAAGAATAGGCAAATTATTAATAATGTGGCTGTATATTCCAAAACTTCCTTTAAAAAAATTACATTTAATATTTGGCTGCTTACATGATTTGTAATACAGAAATCAAAAGCTTTTCTTCAAGTTGGTAATAGCCAACTTGTTGATACACCAAATAAAATAATTTTCCTACAATAATGACAGTTTATATAAACCCTTGGAATAAATTTAATAAAGGAATAGGCCTTGTGTAAATAAAAACCCTTATTAGATAAAGGGCATAATGCAATCCTGAATGATTAAAAAGATTTGTTTTTCCTAAATGGGAATACATAATATTAAATGTAATTAATACATAAATTCACTACATTTCCTTTAGAATCTTCTTCATTTATAAATATGAGCTATACTTGGCATAACCAATAGTGAAGAAGCTGAAGTTGAACAGTTCTATGAAGACCTACAAGACATTCTAGAACTAACATCTAAAAAAGATGTCATTTTCATTATAGGGGACTGGAATACAAAAGTAGGAAGTCAAGTGATACCTGAAGTGACAAGCAAATTTGGCCATGGAGTACAAAATGAAGCAGGGCAAAGGCTAACAGAGTTTTGCCAAGAGAACACACTACCCATAGCAAACACCCTCTTCCAGCAACACAAGAGAAGACTCTACACATGGAAATCAAAAGATGATCAATACCAAAATCAGATTGATTATATTATTTACAGCCAAAGATGGAGAAGATCTATATAGTCAGGAAAAATAAGACCAGGAGCTGAATGTGGCTCAGATCATGAAATCCTTATTGCAAAATTCAGACTTAAAGAAAGTAGGGAAAACCACTAGATCATTCAGGTTTGACCTAAATCAAATCCCTATGTTTATACAGTGGAAGTGACAGATAGATTCAAGGGATTAGATCTCTTAGAGTGCCTGAAGAACTGTGGACGAAAATTCGTGACATTGTACAGGAGGCACTGACCAAAACTATTCCCAAGAAAAAGAAATGCAAAAAGGCAAAATGGTCTGAGGAGGTCTTACAAATAGCTCAGAAAGGAAGACAAGCTAAAGGCAATGGAGAAAATAAAAAATACACCCATTTGAATGCAGAGTTCCAAAGAACAGCAAGGAGAGATAAGAAAGCCTTCCTCAGTAGTCAATGCAAAGAAATAGAAGAAAATAATAGAATGAGAAAGAGTAGAGGTCTCTTTAAGAAAATTAGAGATACCAAGGGAACATTCAAACTTAAATTGAAGAAACTAGGGAAAACCACTAGACCATTCAGGTATGACCTAAATCAAATCCCTTATGATTATACAGTGAAAGTGAAAAATAGATTTAAGGGACTAGATCTGATAGAATGCCTGAAGAACTATGGACGGAAGTTCGTGACATTGTACAGGAGACAGGGATCAAGACCATCCCTATGGAAAAGCTATGCAAAAAAAGCAAAATGGCTGTCTGGGGAGCCCTTACAAATAGGTGTGAAAAGAAACAAAGAGCAAAGGAGAAAAGGAAAGATACAACNTAAGGGACTAGATCTGATAGAATGCCTGAAGAACTATGGACGGAAGTTCGTGACATTGTACAGGAGACAGGGATCAAGACCATCCCTATGGAAAAGCTATGCAAAAAAAGCAAAATGGCTGTCTGGGGAGCCCTTACAAATAGGTGTGAAAAGAAACAAAGAGCAAAGGAGAAAAGGAAAGATACAACCATCTGAATGTAGAGTTCCAAAAATAGCAAGAAGAGATAAGAAAGCCCTCCTCAGCAATCAATGCAAAGAAATAGAGGAAAACAATAGAATGAGAAAGAGTAGAGATCTCTTCAAGAAAATTAGAGATACCAAGGGAACATNTTTGGATGGCAAGGAGATCCAACCAGTCCATTCTAAAGGAGATCAGTCCTGGGTGTTCATTGGAAGGATGATACTATATCTGAAACTCTAGTACTTTGGCCACCTCATGTGAAGAATTGACTCATTGGAAAAGACTCTGATGCTGGGAGGGATTGGGGGCAAGAGGAAAGGGGACGCAGAGGATAAGATCAATGGATGGCATCACCGACTCAATGGATGTGAGTTTGAGTGGACTCTGGGAGTTGGTGATGGACAGGGAGTCCTGGCGTGTTGCAAATCATGGGGTCGCAAAGAATTGGACATGACTCAGTGACTGAACTGAACTGAACTGAACTGGTCAGGTCTTTACAACCTCCAGACATTCTTTTGAATCACTGGAGAGTATATAACTCCATTGCTAACATAGAAAGCGGGTACACTTTCAGCCCCCTTCTGATGCCTATGTCAGAAGCTTTCTCTTATCTCTTTTATTCTTTAATAAAACTTTATTACAAAAAGCTTGAGCGATGAAGCCTCATCTCTCGCCCTGGATTGAATTCTTCTCCTCCAGAGGCCAAGAATCCTGGTGTCTTTGCGTGGTTCAACAACAACCTTGCAATAGTTTCTTCTGCTGTGCAGAGCTTTTGAATTTGATATAGTCCCACTTATTTTTTAAAGTAGGTTTTTTGTTTTTTTTTTTGCATTTTTTAAAGAATACTACAAATGATTCTAGTAATAATGTCTGTAGGACAGAATAGACATCTGAGAGTTGCCAAAATTCTTTTGCAAGTTAGTGAAGGAGAATTTGCCTTGATACTTATCCCCCAAATTTCTATAATTAAACCCACTTTGTACTAGAATGATACTAGGTTAGTAAATAATATAGAGGATTCAATAAAAAAGATCAGAGTATATGGATCAGAGAAACTAATTAATGATAAGAGNACATCTGAGAGTTGCCAAAATTCTTTTGCAAGTTAGTGAAGGAGAATTTGCCTTGATACTTATCCCCCAAATTTCTATAATTAAACCCACTTTGTACTAGAATGATACTAGGTTAGTAAATAATATAGAGGATTCAATAAAAAAGATCAGAGTATATGGATCAGAGAAACTAATTAATGATAAGAGGGTCATTTCAATTTGGACATAAGGGATGGTTTATTTATGAGGCTATGTTGGCATAATGCACTATCCATCTTGAAGAAAATAAAGTTTTATTTACAGCTTATATCATTTTGTAAATAAGTTCAGTTTTAAAATATAAAAGCAATAAAATATAGAATAAAATTTAGGAAAGGAGCTTCATAACCTCCGTATTTGGGGAAAAGAAGAAATGTCAAGATAGACACGTTTTACTTCATAAAGATTAATAAGTTGTTTGTGTATATGAAAAACTTCATTAGGGCATACCTTGGAGGTTTTGCAAGTTTGGTTCCAGACCACTGCAGTGAAGTGAGTATTGAAATAAGTCACAAATTTTTTGGTTTCCTTGTGTATATAAAAGTTGTATTTACTCTAGAGTCTGTTAAGTGTACAATATCATTGTGTCTAAAGAAAGCCACTATATATTCCTTAAATAATACTTAATTGCTAAAAAATGCTGACCACCATCTTTTGTTCAATCTCTAAGTGGTGTTCAACTCTTTGTGACCATCATCTGAGCCTTCAGAAAATTATAATTTTGTGCTGGCAGAGAGTTGATGGCTGCTAACTGTTCAGGATTGTCTTTACTGAAGACTGGGGTGAAAGTGAGAGTTGCTTAGTTGTGTCTGACTCTTTGTGACCCCCATGGACTGTACAGTCCATGGAATTCTTCAGGCCAGAATACTGGAATAAGTAAAATGTCAAAATTGAAGTCTGTCCTCTCAAACCCTCTGCTGCCTTATCAACTGTATGTGTGTGTGTTACTCAGTTGTATCCTATTGTTTGTGACCACATAGCCTGCCAGGCTTCTCCATCCATGGAATTCTCCAGGCAAGAATACTGGGGTGGGTTGCCATTCCCTTCTCCAGGGGATCTTCCCAACCCACAGATTGAACCCAGGTCTCCTGCACTGCAGGTGAATTCTTGACCATCTGAGCCACCAGGGAAGCCTTATCAACTAAGTTTATGTAAATCCTCTGTTGTCATTTTTACATTCTTCACAGCATCTTTACCAGGAGTAGATTCCACCACACACACATGTACACACACACACAACACTCTGCTTATCCCTAAGGAGCAACTCTTATACTGTTAAAGCTTTATCATAAGACTACAGCAATTCAGTCACATCTTAAGGCTCCCTTTCTAATTCTGCTTCTCTTGCTATTTCTCAGTTCAGTTCAGTTACTCAGTTATATCCAGCTCTTTGCAACCCCATGGACTGCAGCACACCAGGCTCCCTTGTTCACTGCCAACTCCTGGAGTACGTTGAAATTCATGTCTATCAAGTTGGTGATGCCATCCAGCCATCTCATCCTTTGTCATCCCCTTCTCTTCCTGCCTTCAATCTTTCCCAGCATCAGGGTCTTTTCAAATGAGTCAGTTCTTTGCATCAAGTAGCCAAAGTATAGGAGTTTTAGCTTCATCATCAGTCCTTCCAATGAATACTCAGGACTGATTTCCTTTAGGATGGACTGGTTGGATCTCCTTGCAGTCCAAGGGACTCTCAAGAGTCTCCTCCAACACCACAGTTCAAAAGCATCACTTCTTCAGCGCTCAGCTTTCTTTATGCTCCTGCTCTCACATTCATACACGGATACTGGAAAAATCATAGCTTTGACTAGACGGACATTTGTCTGCAGAGTAATGTCTCTGCTTTTTAATATGCTGTCTAGATTGGTCATAGCTTTTCTTCCAAGGAGCAAGCATCTTTTAATTTCACAGCTGCAGTAACCATCTACAGTGATTTTGGAGCCCAAGAAAATAAAGTCTGTCACTGTTTTCCTTGTTTCCCCATCTATTTGCCCTGAAGTGATGGGACCAGATGCCATGATCTTAGTTTTCTGAATGTTGAGTTTTAAGCCAGCTTTTTCACTCTCCTTTTTCACTTCACCAAGAGGCTCTTTATTTCTTCTTTGCTTTCTGCAATGGGGGGGTGTCATCTGCATATCTGAGGTTATTGATATTTCTCCCAGAGATCTTGATTCCAGCTTGTGCTTCATCCAGTCTGGCATTTCACATGATGTAGCTTGCATATAAAGTTAAATAAGCAGGGCAACTATACAGCCTTGATGTACTCCTTTCCTAATTTGAAACCAGTCCATTTTTCCATGTCCAGTTCTAACTGCTGGTCTTTGAGGAGCAGGTAAGGTGTGATCTGGTATTCCATCTCTTTAAGAATTTTCCAAGTTGTTGTGACCCACACAGTCAAATGCTTTAGCATAGTCAATGATGCTTGCTATTTCTACTATATTTGAAATTAATTCCACCACTGAAGTCTTGAATGCATTAAAGTCATCCATGATGGTTGGAGTCAACTTTATCCAAATTCCTATTAACATTGATATTTTGTCCTTTTCCCATGAGTCATGCATGTTCTTAATGGAATCTAGAATGGTGAATCCTTTCCAGGAGGTTTTCAACTGACTTTACCAAGATCCATCAGAAGAATCATCATCTTTGGCAACTACAGCCTTACAGAATGTACTTTTTAAATAATAATACTTGAAAGTGAAAATTATCCATGGGCTGCAGAATGTATACTGTATTAGGAGGCATGAAAACAACATTCATCTCATTGTACATGTCCATCAGAGCTCTTGGGTGACCAGGTTTATTGTCAATGAGCAGTGATATTTTGAAAGAAAGCTTTTTTTCTGGGAAGCAGGTCTCAACAATGGGCTTAAAATGTTTAGTAAGCAGAGATGCTGTCACCCAGGCTTTGTTCCATTTATAGAACACAGGCAGAGTTACTTAGCATAATCCTTAAGAGTCCTAGAATTCTTGGAATGGTAAGTGAGCAATGGCTTCAACTTAAAGTCATCAGCTTACAGCTTTTACAAGAGTCAGCCTGTCCTTTACAGGAGAGTCCTTTACTTAGCCCCTTTACAAGAGAGTCAGCCTGTTTTTTGATGCTTGGAAGTGAGGCACTGACTTCCTACAAAAACCCTAGATGGGGTCTCTTTCCAATATAAGGCTATTTTATCTACATTGAAAATCTGTTGTTTGGTGAAATCACCTTCATTAATTGTCTAGATCTGCTGGACAACTTACTGCAGCTTCTACCTCAGAATTTGCTGCTTCACCTCGCACTTCCATGTTTTAGAGATGACGTCTTTCCATAAAGCTCATTAACTAACCTCTGCCAGTTTCAGACTTTTCTTCTGCAGCTTCTTTACTTCTCTCAGACTTCATAGAATTGAAGAGAGTTGGGGCCTTGCTCTGGGTTAGGCTTTGGCTTAAGATAATGTGGCTGGTTTCATTTTTTATCCAGACTATTAAAACTTTCTCCATATCATCAGTGAGGCTGTTTCACTTTCTTTTCATTTTCACTGGAGTAGCGCTTCATTTTCTGTCAAGAACTTCTCCTTTTCACTCACAACTTTGCTAACTGTTTGACTCAAGAGGCTTATCTTTTAGCCTCTCTCGGTTTTTTACATGCCTTCCTCGGTTAGCTTAACCATGTCCAGCTTTTGATTTAAATGAGAGACATGCAATCTTCCTTTCACTTGTCTACTTAGAGGCCATTGCAGGGTTATGGGCCTAATGTCAATATTTTGGGGCTTCCCTGTTGGCTCAGACAGTAAAGAATCCACCTGCAATGTGGGAGACTTGGGTTTGATCCGTGGGTTGGGAAGATCCCCTGGAGGAGGGCATGGAAACCCACTCCAGTATTCTTGCCTAACAAGAATGGACATGGACAGAGGAGCCTGGCGGGCTACAGTCCATGGGGTTGTAAGGAGTTGGACACGAATGAGTGACTAAGCACAGCACAATGTCAATATTCTTGTGTCTCAAAGAATAGATGACTGAGGAAAGGGAGAGAGGTCGGGGAGCTGGTCAGTGAAGCAGTCTGAACTCATACAACATTTATAGAAAGTTCACTGTCTTATATGAGCATGAATTGTGGTGCCCCCCGTACAAGTACAATAGTAACATCAAAGATCGCTGATCACAGATCACCATAACAAATACAGTAGTATGAAGAAGAATGTGTGAAATGTGGCAAGAATTATCAAAATGTGACACAGAGAAACAGAGTGAACAGATACTATTGGGAAAATGGTGACAGTAGACTTGGTGGATGCAAAGTTATCACAATGTAAGGTTGTCACAACCATTCAATTTGTAAAAAATGCAGTGTCTGCGAAGTACAATAAAGCCAAATGTAATAAAGGTAGGCTTGAATCAAAAAGAATATATATATATATAAAATGTATTTTTTGATAGAGTCAAACTCCTTCCACAAAATTGATCATAGGCAAATAGACAGGTATATATAGCTATATTACAGGATTGTCATTATAAAAATGTTTTATGTTCTTTAATAAGAAATTGGATATGTAAATTATGATACATTCATGCAATGGAATACTACACAGTCATTAAAAATGATGTTTTTAAATATAGATGTATGGACATGGAAAGATGTTCACTACCTATTATTATATGAAAAAATAGGTTATAAAATAGTATATAGAATATGATTATATTTTGCTAAAAGTATTACATATGAATAAGAAAAAGTCTAGAAAGAGACATACCAAAATGATAGTAGTGTCTATGAATGGAACTAAAAGTGATTTTTAAATTGTCTGAATTTTTAAATAATGAACAGATGATCTATCTATCATTAAGACAGAACAGATCTATCCAACTGTCTATCATCTATCTATATCTCTGGTCAGAGGGTGGGCAGAGAAAATTCTATGTTGTTATTTTTTTTTCTAACTTTCTTATTGCTCTTCCATTCACTCTGTAACCCACTGCTATTTGGCTTTAGCACTTACCTCTACTTGTTTGCCAGTGTCACCTGTGACTTTCCACTTGTCAAATCTAATGTATACTTTTCAGTTCTTATCAATTGTACCTCTGGTTCTGTTCTCATAAACCATCTCTTCCTTTTAAAAACATTTTCCTCCTTTGAAATGTGTCACTTCTTTTTTTTTCCTTCTTCTTGAGTTAGATCTCAGTATATTTCATTGAATTATGTAGAAAGTCATTACCCATGTCCCCAGTAGATGTTCCCCACATGTTCATCTTTGTTCCTCAGTTCTTTGTATTTTATGTACTCATACTATACTATTTTATACTATGTATAAACATGTATGTATAGCTCTATACCTATCATATATATGTATGTGTGTGTGTGTGTGTATATATATATATATATATATATGATACAATTTCCCACAGGACATCATCCCCTGGATCATTTAAAACCATCTCACATTTTATATATAGTCACATCTGAAGTCTCTTCCTTCACTCCTATAGTACTGTTTCTTTTTTCTTTACAGCTTTCTGGAAATGGCTGAGTCAGACACCTGAAAACCTCCCGGGCCTAGGCTTGTCTCCTCATCATTCCTCATAGCCAGGCTCCTGATCCCACATCCTTAATATCGTACGAATGAGTTCATTTCCTCATCTCCATTCCCACTGCCAGGCTGTATTTCAGGCACATGTGACTTTTTCTGGGATTTATGTGATAGTCTCTAATCTTCAGGGTTCCACAGAAGCAGAATCTAAAACAAGGGCTTGTGTTAAGGTTTATTTGGGTAGTTCATCCTGGGGAGTAGGAACGAAGAAACTGAGAGGGGGGAAAAGCCAACAGTCTGCTCCACCAAGCTGGCCACCACCACAACCACTCTTGCTCAGATCTGTTCTGTGAAAGGAGGAAGTGTTGATTTCTCAGTTCCCATTCTGGCTGTTTAAGGGTGGCACCATGGACATAGGGCGGTCCCTAGCAATTCCAGCCTGCAATTGCCATGAATGCCGTACAGTGATTTTGACACCCTCTGCCCTCCAAAGCTTCAGGGATCTCTGGTGCAGGAAGTGAGAGGTAGGTAGTACATATTCCAGCAATGGCTTCTGTAAAAAGAGGTAGGGTGAGAGGAAGTATCTGATTTGCCTTCTAACTGATATTCTTGTCCTTCTGAAATCCATCCTTTACAGTGAGAGTAGCCTCCCTAAAACAAAATGATTGCATTATTGTCCTGCTTAAAATACTTCAGTATCTCTCCTAGAGAATTCCAGAGAAATATATACTCCTTAGCATATTATAAAGTGTGAAAGGCCCTCCCTTTATGATCTGGCTCCTTCTCACTTCCTTAGAACCATCACTCACCACTTCTCCAAATAAATCCTTCCCAGGACATGCCTGACTTCCCTGACATGCTCCTTTTCTATCCTGTACCCTCTCCTGAGAATGACTTTCTTCTCTTTTTTAGCCTAACTCAAAAAGATTAAACCAAACCAGTTAATCCTAAAGAAAATCAACCCTGAATATTCTTTGGAAGGACTGATGCTGAAGCTGAAGCTCCAATACTTTGGCCACCTGATGCAAAGAACTAACTCACTGAAAAAGCCCCTGATGCTGCATAAAATTGAAAGCAAAAAGATAAGAGGGTGACAGAGGATGAGATGATTAGATAGCATTACTGACTCAATGGACATGAGTTTGAGAAAACTCTGGGAGACAGTGGAAGATAGAGGAGTCTGGCATGCTGTAGTCCGTAGGGTGGCAAAGAGTCAGACACAACTTAGTGACTGAACGACAAAAATCCTCTCCTTCAAGAAACCCGACTTGACAGTCTACCCTTCTTCCCAGGCTGGGTTAGTACCCATTCTAACTGTTCAGCAGCACCTGTGTTTACCTTCATCATAAAATTTACTATATTCTGTTACGTTTTGGGGAGGTCTAATTTATCTGTTAAACTAGGTTGTCAATTCCTAGAACATAGTAAGTGCTCAATAACTGCTAAAATTGTTCCAAAGTCTATGGGAAAGCTGCCAATCAGGCAAGATCAACCAATTATATTACTGAAATGAAGAATAACCATATCCAATGTATATTGTAACACCTTTGATGTTATAGTTCCTCTCAGAAGGTGTTAACCTAACACATGTCTACTAGACATACCTTAGGGAGAATGCAGATTTTAAGCACTGCACGAGGTGTGGTCGGTGAAGAGATGAGAGAGGTGGCCGCTCTGACATGCTAGAATGGTTCAAAGAGCAGTCTTGTATTACTGATGGAAACACCACCTCTCGGATCACCTGCCTGCAAGAGGTGTGAAAACTGATAACTAGCGTAACAATTTGCTGGAGGAAGTGTTTCAGACCCACAGATCAGTTGCATGTACATACTGGAGCTGGCAAAGCTGTCATGAGTCTGGATGAAATTGGGCTTTGGATCAGCATAATTTCTGTTGAGTTTGAAAATATGACATCAAGCACTAATCTTGTACCTTCCCAACAACTGAGTCTTTTCTCCAGAAAGTGTGGTACTGCTATAACCCCAGAGAGTGTGGCAAAGACTCAGGAAAATATTGTAGGTGGAGAGATTATTTTTCACTTCCAAATAAATCTGCCTGGCTGAATCCATTTGCAAAAGAATAGATTTGGCTTGATTTGTTTGGCATTTGTGGTTCAGTTTTCATAGAATTAATTTGTGCCAAATATAATTCCATTTTTTAAATGAATAATTGTATAATTCTTTACTTGATTAGAAAAATAACAAGTATGGATATAGAAACTATTTCTGGTTTTCGTGTTTCTAATGGTTGTCTTTCTGTCTTTAAATAATACCAGACAGTGTTGTTTCTTCAACTGTCAACTTCAGGCATTATTTGTTAGCTGAATTTCTGAGAAGCTGGGAGGTATTGTGTCTACTTAAACTGTACTTTCTCTCCTCCCCTTCCACCTCCAAATTAAAACAATTGTTACTATTTTAATTTTGCAGAGACAGCATCTCATGACTCTCAGTGATGTTAGATAATGTTAAACATTTATTTGGGAGAAGGTGTTTGCTATGACCAGTGAGTTCTCTTGGCAAAACTCTGTTAGCCTTTTCCCTGCTTCATTTTGCACTCCAAGGGCAAATTTGCCTGTTACTCCAGATATCTCTTGACTTCCTACTTTTGCATTCCAGTCCCCTATAATGAAAAGGACATCTTTTCTGAGTATTCGTTCTAGAAAGTCTTGTAGGTCTTCATAGAACCGTTCAACTTCAGCTTTTTCAGCATTACTGGCCAGGGTATAGACTTGGATTGCTGTGATATTATACTGTGGTATAAATATTACTGTGATATCTCCAAGGTTTGCCTTGGAAGTGAACAGAGATCATTCTCTCATTTTTTAGATTGCATCCAAGTACTGCATTTCAGACTCTTTTGTTTACTATGATAGCTATTCCATTTGTTCTGAGGGATTCTAGCCCACAGTAGTAGATACATGGTCATCTGAGTTAAATTCATCCATTCCAGTCCATTTTAGTTCACTGATTCCTAAAATGTCTATGTTCACTTTTGCCATCTCCTGTTTCACCAGTTCCAGTTTGCCTTGATTCATGGACCTAATATTCCAGGTTCCTATGCAATATTGCTTTTTTATACCATGAAACGTTACTTCCATCACCAGTCACATCCACAACTGGGTGTTGTTTTTGCTTTGGCTCCATCTCTTCCTTCTTTCTAGATTTATTTCTCCACTCATCTCCCGTAGCATATTGGGCACCTATCGACAAGGGGAGTTCATGTTTCAGTGTCCCATCTTTTTGCCTTTTCATGCTGTTCATGGGGTTAGCAAGAAAAGAATACTGAAGTGGTTTGCTATTCCTTTCTCCAGTGGACCACATTTTGTCAGAACTTTCCACCATGACCCATCCATCTTGGGTGGCCCTACATGGCATGGCTCATAATTTCACTGAGAGTTAGACAAAGCTGTGGTCCATGTGATCAGTTAATTTTCTGTGATTGTGATTTTCATTCTGTCTGCCCCTCTGATGGATAAGGATAAGAGGCTTATGGGAGCTTCCTGATGGGAGAGGCTGAAGGGGAAACTGGGTCTTGTTCTGATGGACGAGGCCATGGTCAGTAAATCTTTAGTCCACTTTTCTGTTGATGGGTGCGGCTGTGTTCTCTCCCTGTTGTTTGACCTCCACTATGGTGGAAGTAATGAAGATAATGGCAAATCCTTCAAAATGTCCCATGCACACACGGCCGCACTCAGAGCCTCTGACCCTGCAGCAGGCCACTGCCAATCTACTCCTCCACCAGAGACTCCTGTGCATTCACAGGCAAGTCTGGGTCAGTCCCTTGTGGGGTCACTGGTCCTTTCTCCTGGGTCCTGGTGAGCACAAGGTTCTGTTTGTGCCCTCCAAGAGGCTGTTTCCTCAGTCCCATGTAAGTTCTAGCAGCTCTATGGTGGAGTTAATAGTGACCTCCTCCAAGAAGGCTTATGCCATATCCAGGTCTGCTGCACCCAGAGCCCCTGCCCCTGTGGCAGGCCACTGCTGACCTGTACCTCCTCAGGAGACACTCAGACACGGTTCTGGCTCAGTCTTCTCTGTGGGGTCTCGGAGTCTCTTGGTCCTGGTGCGCACAAGTTTGTTTGAGTCCTCTGAGCATCTCTGGCACAAAAAACCAAAATCAGATTGATTATATTCTTTGAAGCCAAAGATGCAGAAGCTCTATACAGTTAGAAAAAACAAGACCAGGAGCTGACTGTGGCTCAGATCATGAACTCCTCATTGTAAAATTCAGACTTAAAGAAAGCAGGGAAAACCACTAGACCATTCAGGTATGACCTAAATGAAATCCCTTATGATTATACAGTGGAAGTGACAAATAGATTCAAGGAATTAGATCTGATACTCAGAGTGCCTGAAGAACTATGGACAGAGGTTCATGATATTCTACGGGAGGCAGGAATCAAGACCATCTCCAAGAAAAAGAAATGCAAAAAGGCAAAACAGTTGTCTAAGCAAGCCTTACAAATAGCTCAGAAAAGAAGAGAACCAAAAGGCAAAAAAGAAAAGGAAAGATATACCCATTTGAATGCAGATTTCCAAAGAAAAGCAAGGAGAGATAAGAAAGCTTTCCTCAGTGATCAATGCAAAGATATAGAGGGAAATCATAGAACAGGAAAGACTAGAGATCTCTTCAAGAAAATCAGAGATACCAGGGGAACATTTCATGCAAAGATAGGCACAATAAAGGACAGAAATGGTATGGGCCTAATAGAAGCAAAAGATATTAAGAGAAGGTGGCAAGANATCAATGCAAAGATATAGAGGGAAATCATAGAACAGGAAAGACTAGAGATCTCTTCAAGAAAATCAGAGATACCAGGGGAACATTTCATGCAAAGATAGGCACAATAAAGGACAGAAATGGTATGGGCCTAATAGAAGCAAAAGATATTAAGAGAAGGTGGCAAGAATACACAGAAAAACTATACAATAAAGATCTTTATGACCCAGATAATCACAATGGTGTGATCACTCACCTAGAGCCAGACATCCTGGAATGTGAAGTCAAGTGGGCCTTAGAAAGCATCACTATGAACAAAGCTAGTGGAGGTGATGGAATTCCAGTTGAGCTGGAATTCAAATCCTAAATTCAAACCCTAAAAGATGCTGTGAAAGTGATGCACTCAATATGCCAGCAAATTTGGAAAACTCAGCAGTGGCCACAGAACTGGAAAAGGTCAGTTTTCTTTCCAATCCCAAAGAAAGGCAATGCCAAAGAATGCTCAAACTACCACACAGTTGCACTCATTCCACATGCTAGCAAAGTAACGCTCAAAATTCTCCAAGCCAGGCTTCAGCAATACGTGAACCGTGAACTTCCTGATGTTCAAGCTGGTTTTATAAAAGGCAGAGGAACCAGAGATCAAATTGCTGACATCCGCTGAATCATCAGAAAAGCAAGAGAGTCCCAAAAAAATATCTATTTCTGCTTTATTGACTACACCAAAGCCTTTGATTATGTGGATCACAACAAATTGTGGAAAATTCTTAAATAATTGGGAATACCAGACCACCTGACCTGCCTCTTGAGAAACCTGTATGCAGGTCAGGAAGCAACAGTTAGAACTGAACATGGAACAACAGACTGGTTCCAAATAGGAAAAGGAGTATGTCAAGGCTGTATATTGTCACCCTGCTTATTTAACTTATATGCAGAGTACATCATGAGAAATGCTGAGCTGGAGTCAAGATTGCCGGAAGAAATATTAATAACCTCAGATATGAAAATGACACCAACTTTATGGCAGAAAGCCAAGAAAAACTAAAGAGCCTCTTGATGAAAGTGAAAGAGGAGAGTGAAAAATCTCACTTAAAGCTCAACATTTAGAAAACTAAGATCATGGCATCTGGTCCCAGCACTTCAGGGCAAATAGATGGGGAAACAAGGAAAACAGTGACAGACTTTAGTTNTGGCAGAAAGCCAAGAAAAACTAAAGAGCCTCTTGATGAAAGTGAAAGAGGAGAGTGAAAAATCTCACTTAAAGCTCAACATTTAGAAAACTAAGATCATGGCATCTGGTCCCAGCACTTCAGGGCAAATAGATGGGGAAACAAGGAAAACAGTGACAGACTTTAGTTTTGGGCTCCAAAATCACTGTAGATGGTTACTGCAGCTGTGAAATTAAAAGATGCTTGCTCCTTGGAAGAAAAGCTATGACCAACCTAAACAACATATTAAAAAGCAGAGACATTATTTTGCCAACGAAGGTCTGTCTAGTCAAAGCTATGGTTTTTCCAATAGTCATGTACAGATGTGAGAGTTGGACTATAAAGAAAGCTAAGCACTGAAGAATTGCTGCTTTTGAAGTGTGGTGTTGGAGAAGACTCTAGAGAGTCCCTTGGACTGCAAGGAGATCCAACCAGTCCATCCTAAAGGTAATCAGTCCTGGATATTCATTGGAAGGGCTGATGCTGAGGCTGAAATTCCTATACTTTGGCCTCCCGATGCAAAGAACTGACTCATTTGAAAAGAGCCTGATGCTGGGAAAGATGAGGGCAGGAAGAGAAGGGGACGACAGAGGATGAGTTGGCTGGATAGCGTTACCAGCTTGATGGAGATGAGTTTGAGTAAGTTCCAGAAGTTGGTGATGGACAGGGAAGCCTGGTGTGCTACAGTCCATGGGGTTGCAAAGAGTCGGACACGACTGAGCAACTGAACTGAACTGAAACACTTATTTTGTGCTTACCAAGTACCAGGATCTGTCTTAATGCTTTATATAACAGATCTTGGTATTTGGTAGTATATATGAACTCATTTTTCCTAAATTGGATCTATACACTAAAGATTATTATCCTCATTTTTCAGAGTGGAAACTGAGGCACAGAGCAGTTGCATAACTTGTGCAAGGTTACCAGTTGATAAGTGGTAGAACTGGGATGGAAATACTACCTGTGATGTTAATTGTTATGATCTAACAGTAACAGGCAAATTTGGCCTTGTAGTACGGAGTGAAGCAGGGCAAAGGCTAATAGAGTTTTGCCAAGAGAACACACTGGTCATAGCAAACACTCTNAGCCATGAAATTAAAAGATGCTTACTCCTTGGAAGGAAAGTTATGGCCAACCTAGATAGTATATTGAAAAGCAGAGATATTACTTCTCCAACAACGTCCGTCTAGTCAAGGCTATGGTTTTTCCAGTGGTCATGTATGGATGTAAGAGCTGGACTGTGAAGAAAGCTGAGTGCTGAAAAATTGATGCTTTTGAGCTGTGGTGTTAGAGAAGACTCTTGAGAGTCCCTTGGACTGCAGGGAGATCCTACCAGTCCATCCTAAAGGAGATCAGACCTGGGTGTTCATTGGAAGGATTGATGCTAAAGCTGAAACTCCAATACTTCGGCCACCTCATGTGAAGTGTTGACTCATTGTAAAAGACCCTGATGCTGGGAGGGATTTGGGGCAGGAGAAGGTGACAACAGAGGATGAGATGGCTGGATGGCATCACCGACTCAATGGACAGGAGTTTGAGTGAACTCCAGGAGTTGGTGATGGACAGGGAGGCCTGGCATGCTGTGATTCATGGGGTCAGAAACAGTCAGACACGACTNCCCTGATGCTGGGAGGGATTTGGGGCAGGAGAAGGTGACAACAGAGGATGAGATGGCTGGATGGCATCACCGACTCAATGGACAGGAGTTTGAGTGAACTCCAGGAGTTGGTGATGGACAGGGAGGCCTGGCATGCTGTGATTCATGGGGTCAGAAAGAGTCGGACTCGACTGAGCAGCTGAAATGAACTGAACTGAACTGAACAGTTTCCCATGGATAGAGAAGACTCGGGGGTTACAGTCCTTGGGTTCAGGACAGAGTCAGACTTAACTTAGTGACTAAACAACAACAGTTTCCTTTGGAGAAAACTATTAGAAATCAGGGCCTCCTGGGTTGCTCAGTGGTAAAGAATCTGCTTGCCAATGCAGAGGGTCATGAAGATCCCTTGGAGAAGGGACTAACAACCCACTCCAGTATCTTGCCTAAAGAATCCCATGGGTGGAGGAGCCTGGTGGCTACAGTCCATAGGTCACAGAGTCAGGCATGAGTAAGCACTAGTCCTGTCTAAGCATCTAAGTATGTGTGCGCTAGAAACCATGTGTCCACTGACTCCCTGCATCTAACAGGTCTATTTCCCTTTTCACTCCCCACACACACATTCTGCTCACCTTCTACAGTGGGAATTTCATTCTTCCTTCCCTTCACTCTCTGGCTCTTCTCCCCCAGAGCACACCCTCTCTTCTGTTTGCCTGTAGCTTCCGGAATCCTGGGCAGTGTGGGAGGGAAAGGTGGTACTAATGGCGGGTGTGTTCTGTCCAGACTTACGCACTGTCTAGACTTCAGCGTGATGAATGTGCTGAGGAAGAGGGCTGCATGGAGGCCATGTGGGTGGAATCTCTTAATTTTATATTGTCAAAACTGATAATCTTTACATTCTGTTATGTAACATTTTAAAGTGCTACATGTTCAGTTTATAGATTAATTCAAAGACTGAACATTAATAAGCAACATTTATATTATCATGACCAAGTGAATACCATCCAGTGTGGAGACAAGTAAATCATGTGTTAGGATTAAAAACTCCAAGTTTCAACTTTGGTACCGACCAAAGCCAAATGATCCTTGCATCTGGTTCAAGTGGATTTCCATTTCTTATCAAGAAGCTCTCTTCCATATGCTCAAAAGCATGTCACACTTTAGTTTACATGGTTCCAAAGACTTTCTTTACTTCTTTCCGCTCTCCCTCAGCTCCCACCCTCCCTCCTTTCCTTCCTCTTTATTTCTTACAAAAACAAACAAATAAACAAGCAAACAAAAAACCACCAAACACTTTAAATGTTCCTTTAAAAAAGCACCATAGATGAGAGTCATTTCCTGCCCCATTTCTCCCTGCATCCTCTACGCCATCCCAGGAAAAAGGAAGAGGGTGACCCACAAATGACCAAATCAAGACACTGTCCCTTGGCTGAATAGGGATCACAAAACAAGTTATCTGCTGACACAAACAGTCACAAAACGCACACACCTTCTAGACAGGAATTTTGCAATTTTCATTCTCATCTGTATAATAAAAGCAAATTTTGCATTTACAAACTTATAAAACCGCAAATCAATCCATCACAGCTTAGTAACCATAGCCGAAGAACCCACCATGTGTCTGGACTCCCCCTCACCTTCTTCGCTCCTTTGCATCTCTGCCACTGATTCTGTGCACCTAGCTCCCTATTTCTCTCTCTCTCTCTGTCTGTCCCCCCCCCCGCCCCCCGCTCTTCCTGCCCTTCTTCTGCCTCACACCTATCCTCCCTCGCTCTGCAAATCTGTCCCCTTCTTGCTGCTCTTTCTCCCCAGCCTTTCTTGTAAGGTTCTTTCCCTTCACCTGTCCCTACAACCCACCTCCCAGAGTGTTGTTTATAGAGGATTTTTAATCTCTTTTCGGCCCCCTATCTTCTTGTCCTCCCCCTTACCTCTGACCTTGAATTCATTATCTCTCAGGGATTCTGCATCACTACCAACAGTCTCTTTTTTGGTGCTTTTCTTCCTTCTGTGAATTCGAGGTCTCTGCTTCCTCAGTTGATTTTATTATTCAACAGTTTTCTGTCATCTTCCCTTCATTTAGAAATGTGTTCAAGCCTTTTCTCTATTGATGTTTTCCCTTCTGCCTGTCCACCTTTATTACAATATTTCTTCACTCTTTCTTATTGAAGTCTTTATTGGGTAATTATTTGTGTCTAAGCTTCATTAGCACCCCACTCGAGTACTCTTGCCTGGAAAATCCCATGGGTGGGGGAGCCTGGTGGGCTGAAGTCCATGGGGTCGCTAAGAGTCGGACACGACTGAGCGACTTCACTTTCACTTTTCACTTTCATGCATTGGAGAAGGAAGTGGCAACCCACTCCAGTGTTCTTGCCTGGAGAATCCCAGGGACGGGGGAGCCTTGTGGGCTGCCGTCTATGGGGTTGCACAGAGTTGTCCATGACTGAAGCGACTTAGCAGTAGCAGCAGCAAGCTGCATTTTGAATGAGAAATCCTAGTTGGTCCATATTATAAATGTAGTAGTCAATATATACATATATATATATACACACACACATAAACAATGATATATATACACATATATACATACATATGTGTATATATATATAAAATCTTGCATGTGTACAAATAGCATTGTTAGACAAACACAGGATTGTTTCTTAAAACTAAATGCCTTTGATATAGATGAATGTTTACTTAGAAATATCTCAGAATTAAAGAAAATGATTTCAGAATATTATTCTTCATTCCCCACCTACCCCAGGCTAGTAATACACAGAAAGCTTCTTTATTGGATCTACCATTAATAAGACTCCTTATTAGCTTAATCATGCATATAGCACAATAATATTTGATGTTCATATTGATGTCCTTAAGGCAATGCAAGATGCTAAAGTACCTTCACAATTATCAGAACAAAGTTAAGTTATGTTCAAGATTATTTTTAGTGCAAGTCAGTTTTATTATTTGTGATAAATATATTAATTGCTGTACCATATTTTAGAAAGGATTTGAAGTGGTTTGCATGAAAGCATGCTACACAAAAAGATAAAAGAAAGCCATGGGGGAAAAGGATAGGAATGATCNACAATTATCAGAACAAAGTTAAGTTATGTTCAAGATTATTTTTAGTGCAAGTCAGTTTTATTATTTGTGATAAATATATTAATTGCTGTACCATATTTTAGAAAGGATTTGAAGTGGTTTGCATGAAAGCATGCTACACAAAAAGATAAAAGAAAGCCATGGGGGAAAAGGATAGGAATGATCTGTGAAAGCTGGGATTGAGGTTAGTACTCAAAATGCTTGCAGAGTGTCTGGCCTAGTGTTAGACGTGCACTACACATTTTGTTCTGGATGCTTGAACAGCTGAACAAAACCCAGTTCCACTGTCAGCAGCACCAGTTCTTCGATTTCCAGTAAGTATAATATAAAAACAAGCACTTTGCTGTGGAGGAGAGCTATGTTGAAACAGAGCTGGGGTAAATTACTTCCTGTGGGCTCTGGTAGAGAAGCTATGCTCAGGGCCAGATATGGCATACCCTATAACTTCTTCCTAGAAATGGTAACAGTATAGCACATACAGCACACATGGGAGCGTCAGTAAATAGGAACAAACAACTTGATAAGGTGCAATCATAAGCAACGTTCTTCTCCCACTTCCACACTATCATTATTTAATGCCTGTTGATTTTTGTGAAATTTAGGACAGGTCCCTAAGGTTCTTTTATCATTCTCAGAAGATGAAATGTTTCCACTCATTTTTAGTCATCAGAATAGTTCTTTTAGTTTTTTTTGTTTTTGTTTTTTTTACGTTTAGCCCATGAAAATAAAACTCTGAACTTCATTTGAAAGCTGAACTTTTCTTTCCAGGCTAGGCTGGAAGTCTGTGGTGATAGAAGAGGGCAAAGTCTTGCATCTCACTTCTAAGTTTTGAAATTTTCCTTCTCTCATTCCTTACTACACAGTAC
>SJYA01000095.1:216860-303647 GCA_006410615.1 Neotragus moschatus | reverse complement strand
TAGCACCATGACTAAGTTGTTCCAGATTCCTCCACTATGAAGAAGAGTAGAGAAGTCTGTGTCAGGAAGCATCTTTCTAGACAGGTGGTGCTGTGTCCTCACTAGTGGGGCAAGTGCAGCTAGCGCCCCTGCTGCCTGGGCTCTTTCCAGGCTCTTCTTCCTCAGGTGGTGGATCACTGGGGCTGTCGGGGGGGTGGAAGGTGGGGGGTTGGCGTGACTATGGATGCCAGAGATCAGTCCTCTGAACTCTTCCACATTCCAGAAAACACATATCCAGTTCTTGCAATGTTCTCCTTAAAGCCCCTTTCTCCAAGTTGAGGTAAAACTGAAGGAAACATCCTTTTTCCTCCCAAGGGAAGGGGTGAGGGAAAATGTCACAGCACCGCAAGTTTTTTGTCCCACCTCTTCTACAAAGCCTTTTTGTACCTTTGACAGAAGTTTCCACTAAAGGGTTAAAACTGTTGTCTCACACCCTTTGTCATCTTTTGTTTGACTCTGAGCTTCTTGGNCCTTTTTCCTCCCAAGGGAAGGGGTGAGGGAAAATGTCACAGCACCGCAAGTTTTTTGTCCCACCTCTTCTACAAAGCCTTTTTGTACCTTTGACAGAAGTTTCCACTAAAGGGTTAAAACTGTTGTCTCACACCCTTTGTCATCTTTTGTTTGACTCTGAGCTTCTTGGTGGCCTTTGCTGAAACTGATTCAAAGCAGAGTCCTATTTCAATGTCTTGCTACTTTTTTTTTTTTTTTTGGCATTGCTGTGTCTTCATTGCTTCTCAGGCTTTTCTCTAGTTGTGACGACTGGGGCCTACTTTCTAGCTGTGGTGGGCTGCTCACTGTGGTGGCTTCTTTTGTTACAGAGCTCAGGCTCTAGGACACATGGGCTTCAGCATGTGTGGCTGGAGGGCTATAGATCACAGGCTTCAATAGCTGTGGCACACAGCCTTAATTGCTCCATGGCATGGGGAATCTTCCTGGATCAGGGATTGAATCTGTGTCCCCTGCATTGGCAGGTGGATTCTCATTCACTGTACGACCAGGGAAGTCTAATACTTTGCTACATTTTAAATAAACTTATGCAGCATAAGTGGATGGGAAATATTATTAAAGTGCCTTTCTGCTTGGAGGACCAAAACTGTGTTTCAGCCAAGAAATACTCTGCTAGTCCAGGTAGATGGCATTGTATTCTACTATCTAGTTTCTCCACTTAACTATAAAACTGATACATACTCATTTTCAATAGATTATAAGACTTGATAAAAAGAAAATTTGTTAAAATTACTTTGTTCCATCTTTCAGGGATAGTTACTGTTAACCTTGGTTAATATCCTTTTATGTGAACGGTAATTCTTGCCACCTTAATCTCACTATCCAGATCTTTGTTTAAATGACTTATAAATGACTCGTAATTTTTTTTCCAAAACACAGCATCTGAAAGGAAGACTTGTGATAACAAACCCATATTGGTACAACAGCAAAACTGTTTGATCTATGTACAGATTTAGGAGAGAAAAGAGCGTGCTGGCTACGGCTCTCAGCTCTTCTTTTGGCAAGACTGCATCCTGTGCTTGCACTTTAAACATGTTGTGCATTATCTCCTCACCTTCTCCACATTAGGACATGAAAATGTCTTCTAAGAATGCCAAAAAGCCTGTTAAGAAAGTAGATGAGCCCATGAATCGTAGAAAACTATTGACAAAGGTGACTGAACTGCAAAACAAAATTTTAATGTTGATGAACTTGGGTTATTTTGAAANTCTCCACATTAGGACCTGAAAATGTCTTCTAAGAATGCCAAAAAGCCTGTTAAGAAAGTAGATGAGCCCATGAATCGTAGAAAACTATTGACAAAGGTGACTGAACTGCAAAACAAAATTTTAATGTTGATGAAACTGGGTTATTTTGAAAACAAATGCTATCTTGTTCGTTCATTTCAGAAAAAGGAGATAAAGATGCCAGAACATAAACCATCCCAAAAAGGCTAAGACTGCTCAGAAGTGAATGTGATTCTAAGCTAACAGCTCAGCTGGTGTATCACTTCAAAACCCCCGTTGCCTTTTAGAGACTATTGAAAAATAAACTGTCGTGTGATATTCAGTTCATAAAGACTGGGTGACCAAGGCAGTGTTCGGTGATTACACGAGGAACTAACTGTTTCCATTCATCAAAGGGTACAAAAAGATGGAAAACTTGCAAACAATGCTTTTTTGATAATAGACAATGCTCCCAGATGTCCTAGTGTTGACAATTATGGAGATAATGTCCCAGTGGTCTTTATGCCTCCCAGCATTATGTCTTATTGTAGCCTCTGAGAGTCCTGCAGCCTTCAAGGCACATTGTTTACAGATGGTGATGTACTACGTGGTGCTTATATGCTGATATATGGTCTGGTGTTGCCGGCAACACTGCTTCGATTCAGGATTTATGGAAGAGTTTTGACATTCAGAAGGTCTTCAGATTTATCAACTGGGTTTGGCATGTATCATAACAAACAGTGAATAGAATATGGAGAAAAACTGGTCCCGCAATTGTTGCTGACTTCCAAGGTTTCAAGGAAGTGATTAACGCAAAACAAAAATCCTAAATCTTAGGCAGGAGGTTAGATTTAGTGAAGCAGATGGTACAAAAAACTTACAACCAAGAAACTTGTTTAACCTGACGTTCATTCTAGGTCAAAGGAAGAGACAGAAAGAAGCCAGAAATACCTGTAGCTGGATCTTTAGAAAACGTGGAATTATGCAGATAAAATATTTGTTTTTGCAGGTCTTTTGTTTACTTCTTTTGGTCCTTGGTTATCTACCATTTCAGATAATGGTTCATGGCCATCCGCTTCTGGAGACTCCAGGGCCACGAGATGCTTGGACTTGAACACAGATGCACTGTGGGTGTGTGCTGTTTCACTTGCTCACTGTGAGCCCACTATCACACCGAATCCATCCCTGAGAGTCATCACTGTCTACATAACTGAGGTTTCATCTTTCTCTCTATAACTCACTCCTTCAGTTCAGTTCAGCTCAGNCTTTCATCAAGCTCTTTAGTTCCTTTTCACTTTCTTCGGTAAGAGTGGTGTCATCTGCATATCTGAGGTTATTGATATTTCTCCCAGCAATCTTGATTCCAGCTTGTGTTTCTTCCAGTCCAGCGTTTCTCATGATGTACTCTGCACATAAGTTAAATAAGCAGAGTGATGAATGGGTAGAAAAGCATTAATCTAAATAAGGTTGGAAAACAATATCCTCACAGCTGGATACTATGAGGAAAAGATTAAAAGAAATATATACAAATACTGTTACCTAGTTAGTAAATCTGTTTCTCTTAGGGTATAGATGAGCAATTGTGTAAGCATGTTACATGTGTACTAGTATTGAACAAACAAATGAATATACCATAGAAAGTGAGAGCTGGGTCTCTCACTGTTGGCTTAAAGGAGATAAATAAAGCGAGAAGGCTTTGGATTGGAATCACAAGCATGATTCATGAATATGAATTTATAGATTTACATGTATACATAGAGACAGATATATGTAGAAATAAATGTAGATGTTTATATGTGGGTTAGTATTCATATACATATTTCCCATCTTTGCTCACTGAGCCTAGAAGTAATGATAACCTAGGAGGCATGAGCACACCTAGTGCCAAAATCTTGGTTTATAATTTTGCTTCTTCTGTGAAAGAAACCAGACCTCTTTGGAAAAGTTGGGGTGGCCAAAAAAAAAAAAAAAAAAAAAAAAAAAANTCACTGAGCCTAGAAGTAATGATAACCTAGGAGGCATGAGCACACCTAGTGCCAAAATCTTGGTTTATAATTTTGCTTCTTCTGTGAAAGAAACCAGACCTCTTTGGAAAAGTTGGGGTGGAGAAAAAAAAAAAAAAAAAAAAAGAGTTGAGACTGAGACATCTTGCAATGTCAAAAAAAATATATATATATACTCAAAAAAAAAAAAGGATGACAGAGATTTCCCTGGTGGTCCACTGGCTAAGACTCGGTGCTCCCAATGTGGGGCATCCAGTTTCAATCCCTGATCAGGGAACTAGAGCTCACATGCCACAACTAAAGATCTGTGTGCCACAACTAAGACTTGGCACAACTAAATAAAATATTTAAAAAGGATGTATCACAAGAACACGGAGGATAAGTTGGAACTCCCAAAGGCCATAATGGAATGATCTGAACAATAAAATAAGTAACTATAATATTGGGATTATGACCAGTAGAATAAAATAAGTATCCTTGAGTCAGTACAAATATAAATACATGATGAAATAAATAAATGAGGAGAAGAGACAACTCTTTCCTATACAGTTGAAGGAAATATATAATTCTTACTATGAAAATCCAGTAGAAAGAGTCACTAAGTAAGATAGATGCTAAAATCTTTGGGCAAAAGTTTGAGGGAATTCCCTGGTGGTCCAGTGGTTAGGGCTTCAGGCTCACACTGCAGGGGGCAGTTGGTGCTCAAAAGACCAAACTGTCCAATGGCTTTCTAGAAAGGGCTTTTAAAAGCAATATTTGGGGTGAGGGTTGCAGCTTGTGGACTTTCTTCTGACTTCAGTTCAGTTCAGTCCCTCAGTTGTGTCTGACTCTGAGACCCCATGAATTGCAGGACCCCAGGCCTCCCTGTCCATCACCAACTCCTGGAGTTCACTCAGACTCACGTCCATCAAGTCAGTGATGCCATCCAGCCATCTCATCTTCTATCATCCCCTTCTTCTCCTGCCCCCAATCCCTCTCAGCATCAGAGGCTTTTCCAATGAATCAACTCTTCACATGAGGTGGCCAAAGTACTGGAGTTTCAGCTTTAGCATCAGTCCTTCCAAAGAACACCCATGACTGATCTCCTTCAGAATGGACTGGTTGGATCTCCTTGCAGTCCAAGGGACTCTCAAGAGTCTTCTCCAAAACCACACTTCAAAAGCATCAATTCTTCAGCACTCAGCTTTCTTCACAGTTCAACTCTCACATCCATACATGACCACGGGAAAAACCACAGCCTTGACTAGATGGACCTTTGTTGGCAAAGTAATATCTCTGCTTTTGAATATGCTATCTAGGTTGGTCATAACTTTTCTTCCAAGGAGTAAGCGTCTTTTAATTTCATGGCTGCAATCACCATCTGCAGTGATTTTGGAGCCCCCCAAAATACCACCAGTAAGTCAGAAGAAGAAAAAAAAAGCTCTCTGACTTATTGGTGGTTATGTAACAGTGATGTTTTGAAACTTTAATCATCAACCTTCTGGTTCCAACCAGTCTGGGTCTACCTGCCTGTGGTCAGCATGGAGTCAGCATCTTCCACCTGGATATGGGAAGTGGGGGGTGTCTTAGGTTCTGCAGAACGACTCAAAGATATGCCTCAGATTGATACCTTGAGGATGAACTTGGACTCTGTTTTATTCCTGAGCTATTTAAGTGATCATTACTTTTCTTGCTCAACTGCTTTTCCTTGTTTCTGTGTTTCCTTACTTCCTTAATTAGTAACTGCTTGAATCCACTCTTGGGGACTCAGAAGCCCTAGAAGATTAAAAGCCTTTTTCTACAAACAAAAAATGGGGGACAGAGAAGGGCTTTTATACCTGGGAGTCCCTGCAGAGTCCTGCTTGGTTTCAATCCCTCTTTCCTTTGATACTCTCCAATCCTGAGGGGAGTAGGGCAAGAAAGGGAATAAAGTTTTGGATAGAGAGGCTAACTATAAATTCAGTGGGGGAACTTGGTTTTGGGGAAGGGGGCTTGGTTTGGGGGAAACTCAGTTTCACTTCTTGTGTGAGTGTGTTACACTCATGTGACTCTGTGAGATAGACAAGATCTTCTCCTTCTGCTAATCACCATCCAATATAAAGCTAGATTTTAAAACATTTTCTGCTAACTCCTTACATTTAAAAGATGACTCTATTTCTTGAACACATACTTGTTCCTGTGTTCTATAGAAATGGTAGAATATTTCCACAATTGCTGACCATATGAAATGCATTTCCCTTCATCAGTTTTGTAAATATTCAGCTATTGTACCATTCCCCAGACAGCCAGAGATTTATTCATTATATTGAATTGCAATCCCACCCTTTCTTTCTGCTCCTTTGTAAAGAGAAAGGTAATATTTCGGCAGTTTTTGCGATGCCTCAGCCTTGAGGGAATATAAATATAAGCATAATTGATTTTCTGGACTGGCTTTTCCCCGCTCTGTGTTCCAGTGCTTTATGCATTATAGGTGGGGTGACTGACAAATCAACTCTGATTGCTAATTGGAAGCAGAATATATTAAAAGCATAGCACGTATATCCAGTTTGTTCTCAGTGCGAGCTCTGGAAATGTGATGCTCTAGTGTCTAGTGCGCACTGTCTAATTACCTGCTCTTTTGCTTTGACTCCATTCAGAAATCACATTGGCAGTGTCTGGCAGGTCGGGGGTGATTGCTAATTAAATGGTGGAACTCACTTTGCCTCACCTTGACTGTCTTTCTTCCCCCTCCCGACTCTGCAGTGACACTCTTCCTCAAAAAGTATTTCTTCCATCCACGTGTAGGCCAGAAAATGAAAGCTGGTGCTCTTATCCCTGTTTGAAGCCCAAATTCTCAAGGTAATTTTACTTCAAGGGTTGGTGAAATAGGAATTCTGTCCTCTCCTCTTTCTTAACTCCTGATATAAAGAGGTCTTTTTGTGTCAGTGCCCTTAATGGCAAGGCAAGACCCCTGGGGTTTCTATTCTTCTCAGCATCACTTCTGCAATCAGCTAGTGGCCCTGAAAGGAGAGCCCATCTTTGCCTTTGTGTTTGAAATGAGAGTTCACGGTGCACACCAGGAAGTCAGTGGGCACCTGCAGGCTGAAAAGGAAGAATTGATTTCCTTTTATCCTCTCACTAATCTGAATGTCACCTCAGAAGCGCCCAGGATTTAATTGATCTGTGATGACTTCGTGGCAACCTCAAAGCCCTATTGAATGATTAAAAATATTAAGGAGGCTGGAGACACTAACTACACTGAGAGGGAAGGGTCCACTTCTCCTCCTGGGACCTTGTCACTAAGCATTTGAATAGATCTTGCTTTAAACGGGTTTCTCTCTGTGTGTCTGAAGGTGGCTTGGAAGCATTGTGTGAGAAAGAATCATATAAAAGTGCCAATATTTGTGTGTTTTTCAACTTTGAAGACGGCATTTTCATATGGTTCAGTTTAACATTAACTACTGTCAGAGCAAAGGGAAGATTGAAGTCCAGATAAACGCAATGAATCCTAAGTTCCCATCTAGAACTCATGCCCTTATAACTATCGGACTCATAAAGTCACTCGTTTATTCATTAACAAGACATCTGTTGCTTATCTTTTCTTGTCTTGAGCATTGAGACAAGAATGCCAAATGCTGGGTGTGTACTGATTCTGTTTCATTACCCAGAAGGCAAATTAGGAATATGCATAAGGCCTCACAAAACGGGGCATTATATTGTCTGTATTTCAGTTTAAAATTATTTAACATAGAAAATGTAATACATATGTATGCATTTACTTCATTTAACCAACCTCTAGGGGCAGATTGCTAATATTTGAAGTGCTTTAATCAGAAATACACACTCCAAGGGAGGTTAGTTAGCATTTGAAAGACTCTATTCAGGTAGCTACTGTAAATGTTTAAGTCTCCATCATTTCATTTGGCACTAGAGGGTTTATTAGGTAGCCTGAGGGATGCTAGCAATAATTGTGAAGGAGTATTCCACTATAAGTAAGTACTGTACAAGATAAATTATTGGCTAGGAATGTGGCACAAGCGTCACCGCTCTTGCATGAACAAAGCATAGGAATCTAGGGTCCTCTTGACCTAGGGCTCTGACCCCCACTAGAGAGTATTGGCTGAATCCTGTTATGGGGTATGGTTGTGTTTGCCTTGACGGAATCTTTCATAAAAGGCACCTGTTGCAGTGTTTTTAAAAACAGAGAAAGAGGAAATTCATGGACTTTGATGCTGGACATACAACTTTATGTGAATGAGTTTGCTTTCGGAAAACAACATTCTAACAGAGGTGTAGAAGCTGCAGTGGGTGATCAGAAGCTAGAGAGAGACAGTGAGAGAAGGAGGCCACGGTCGTTATACAGGATGAAGGCCTGAACTAAGGTTGTGGCTGCGTGAGTGGAGGAACAGAGAAGACAGACTTGAAAAGTTATAAGAGAAAGACAAAGGAATATGATAAATAATTGGGTGGTGGGGGGAGGGCACGTGCGTTAAGGAGTCATAACGACTACCCTCCAGTGTGTTTGATTTGCATGGTGTCATTTACTGAAATAGAGAATCAAAGGTAAGGAAGAGGTTGGGGGCCAGTAGAGAATTGGCTATTTTTGAACAAGAGAAATGTGAGATGCCTGAAGGACATTCAGATGGAGTAGTCCAATAGGTAGATATATAATATGTATACCTACATATACATATACACATATTTATTGTCTGGGGCTCAGGAGAGAAACCTGAGTTGGAGATGGATATTTAATGCATTCAACAAACATCTATTAATTACTTTCTATACCTCAGGCAAGATTGTTGGGATCCTTGCTTTCGTTATGATTAGAGGAGACAGATTGGCAGACACAGGATAAAGGATCTATTTGACATCTTGAGGGTGAGGTCACCTAGGAAGAGTATAGTTAAAAGTGCAGAAGCAGAATCCCAGGAATGATTAATATTTAAGATGGAGAAAGAAGGATGAGTGAAAGATTTTATATGAGTAAAAATGAGGAAGATTGGCCAAACAGGAGGAAAATGGGAGGTAAAATAAGGAACGTAAAAGTTTCAAGGAGGGAATGGTGAACAGTATCCCATACTGCAGGGAGTAAATAAATAAGGAGTGGAAACATCCATGCAATGTAACTCTCTGGAGGTGCATAAGTGAGATCATTTTTCTGTAGTAAAGGGAACTGTTGGTTGAAGGCTGAGTACTGAAGAGAATGAGAAGTAGTAGAGTAGAAAAGGATCTTGAAAAAGCTGGGCCAGAGAAGGGTGTTAGAAATGATTGGGCTGGGGGTTTTGGAGCAAGACGGTGAGCCAGAGCTCTGCTTCCTGCTCTAATATAGAGCAGAACTCTATAAAAGTGACTTGCAAGCATGGGAATTCCCTGGTGGTCCAGTGGTTAAGACTCCAAAAGTTCACTGCTGAAGGCCAGAGTTCTATCCCTGACTGGGGGACTAAGATTCCCCATGCAGCCCAGTGCAGCCAAAAAAAAAGACTTGCACAGAAATGAAGTAGGGTAAAAAAAAAACACACACACACAAAAAAACACACACAACCCAAAATGAAATGCTAAAGTTAGTAAAGGAGAGGAAATAAAGGACTAATTTCAAACTTTGTTCATTTTGAAGAAACTAAATGCCCTGGTAGCTACATAGTTTAGGAAAACCTGAGAAACACTGCCTGTAGCACAGACCTATCATGTGAGCATCAAGCAGACAGAAGGTATCTCGTGAACACTCTGGCTGGAACGAAGGGGAAGAGGTGTTATGATCACAGAGGCCTCTTTGTGTCTGCTAGCATTCTGACAGGCCCCTTTATATGGGACGTGATTCCAGGAATGATGTCCCATTACAAGTGAGTCAGCATTTCTGGGACTGTCCCAGTTTTACTGGAAGTAAGTACCACCTTATCTTTCTGAGTTATTTCTTTAAAGAAATATGATGGGAAAAAATTTCAAGGCTCTGACCTCTCCAGATTTCGTCTTCATTTTTTCAAATTCTCTGTAGAGTTGTTCAAAGTTGAGAACTGTTTTCTTTAGAAAGTGCTTGTGGAGTCTATTGGCAATTAAAAACAGTAGAATCTAATGCCAGAAACAGAAATGAGACACCACCCATCAGTCTGGAGCCAGAAACAGGACTTTGAGGTCAGATAGGCTTGGGCATAAGTCCCAACTCTAAAATTCATTAGCTGTGTGACCTAGGGCAAGTTACTTAGCTTCTCTGAGATTCAATTTCCTCAGCTGCATCATCAGGGATAATAAAAACAACTTTATAGAAATGTTGTAAGATAATATATGTATAGTGTTTTGGAAGTAGTTTGCTCAATAACCAGTATATGTGTGTATGTGTGTGCGTGTAGTTGGTATATAAATCTACTTGACTTGATTGGTTATATTTGAACATTTGTTCAGCCTGATAAGCAATGTACTCTGTCCACATATATTGCAAAGAGGTAAGGCAAAGCCAGTATGAAAGATGGTAAATGACTTTTTTTTTCTATTTACACCAATAGGTCAAGAAAGAATGAAGTGAAATTGATGCAGGAGGGTTTTAGATTAAAGTGCAGCAGAATGCAATTTCAAACCACAGTGAAATGCCATCATGCCATTATAAAGAGAGTCAATAAGAAACCTTTAGTGCAGATTAAAAAGAAAAGCGTAGTTACTTTGAGATGATTTAAGTGCTAGAAAAAGATGATGTCATTTCCATAGTTTCATGCTATCCTTATTATTTTATATTCTCAGAGATGCCTGTGCCACTTCCACATTTTGAGGCACTCAGTATATGTGCAAATGGAGAAATACTAGAATAATGCTAGAAATTGTAGAGCATGAACAATATGTGTATATCTGTCTTTCTTTGACCAGTTGTTTTAAACCAAAAATACAGTGCAATATAAATTGGCTTTTCATAAGATGCAGTGCAGATTCTTTACTGACTGAACTACAAGGGAAGCCCCCTTTCATAAGATAGTCACAGGATTTATAAACTTATTTCAAAGTCCACTACAAGGCACTATGAAGAACAGTCTTCAGTCTTGCCAGTGTGTCCTTGGAAAGATACCACAGCCTATATTTGTCTGGACTAACCTGGCCTTAGAGCATGTGAGTTTTGGAGCTTTGCCATAAACTCTTGGAAATGGGCTTTGTCCAGCACGTCTGGAAACCTCAATCCCTGGCATAACATAGATGCTTAAGAAAAGTTAGCTANATAGTCTTCAGTCTTGCCAATGTGTCCTTGGAAAGATACCACAGCCTGTATTTGTCGGGACTAACCTGGCCTTAGACTAGCATGTGAGTTTTGGAGCTTTGCCATAAACTCTTGGAAATGGGCTTTGTCCAGCACGTCTGAAACCTCAATCCCTGGCATAACATAGATGCTTAAGAAAAGTTAGCTAAATTAATCAGTGAATTCTTTTGCACTGATTGCTTCCCAGATAGCATCAGTGGTAAAGAATCCACCTGTCAATGCAGGAGACATAAGCAGCAAGGGTTCGGTCCCTGGGTCAGGAAGATCCCTGGAGGCAGAAATGGCAACCCACTCTACTATTCTTGTCTGGGAAATCTCATAGACAGAGGAGCCTGGCAGGCTACAGTCCATGTGGTTGCAAAGAGTCAGACATGAGTGAGCATGGATGCACACGCCACCAAGGAAGCTGGCTGAAGATCTTTGAAACTGGTTACTGCTAGACTGGGTAACAGCTTGAGATTCCATTCATTTTACAGAGGGAAAGAAGACACTGCTTGTGTTGGGCTTCTGCACTCTTTTTGTGGGTAACTGCCTTTCAATCACAAAATGGCCAGTGAGGAGCAGAAAAGGGGAAGTAGAAGACAGTGAGATATGTGAACAAAGGAGCTCCTTCAGTTCCAGTTTACTAGGACTGTTAAGGGTCAGAACACTTAAGGATTTTGGATTTTTAGAAGCCCAAACAACACAGCATCAACCTTGTGGTCCGTTAATAGAAGTTGATTCTATCAGCAGCAGCAGCTGGGCATTCCTAATTTCCCTAGAAATTAAGAGAAACCCACCTGTTTTTAAACACAAGGCTACTCTTTAAAAAAAAAAAACTTTTTATTTTGTATTGNTGAAACCTCAATCCCTGGCATAACATAGATGCTTAAGAAAAGTTAGCTAAATTAATCAGTGAATTCTTTTGCACTGATTGCTTCCCAGATAGCATCAGTGGTAAAGAATCCACCTGTCAATGCAGGAGACATAAGCAGCAAGGGTTCGATCCCTGGGTCAGGTAGATCCCTGGAGGCGGAAATGGCAACCCACTCTGCTATTCTTGTCTGGGAAATCTCATAGACAGAGGAGCCTGGCAGGCTACAGTCCATGCGGTTGCAAAGAGTCAGACATGAGTGAGCATGGATGCACACGCCACCAAGGAAGCTGGCTGAAGATCTTTGAAACTGGTTACTGCTAGACTGGGTAACAGCTTGAGATTCCATTCATTTTATAGAGGGAAAGAAGACACTGCTTGTGTTGGGCTTCTGCACTCTTTTTGTGGGTAACTGCCTTTCAATCACAAAATGGCCAGTGAGGAGCAGAAAAGGGGAAGTAAAAGACAGTGAGATATGTGAACAAAGGAGCTCCTTCAGTTCCAGTTTACTAGGACTGTTAAGGATCAGAACACTTAAGGATTTTGGATTTTTAGAAGCCCAAACAACACAGCATCAACCTTGTGGTCCGCTAATAGAAGTTGATTCTATCAGCAGCAGCAGCTAGGCATTCCTAATTTCCCTAGAAATTAAGAGAAACCCACCTGTTTTTAAACACAAGGCTACTCTTTTAAAAAAAAAAAAACTTTTTATTTTGTATTGGGGTATAGCCGATTAACAATACTGTGATAGTTTCAGATGAAGAGCGAAGGGGACTCGCCATACTTATACATGTATTGCAAGGCTTCTTTTTAATCTCAAAACCCTGTTCTTAATAACTCAAAGGTGTGCTGACTCCAGAGATCCAGCTGCCCTCTTCACCTTCACGTATCAGGGAGAGACTGTGCCAACTGACCTCAGGCCAGAGGCTTGCTATCATTGCTGGGCTTTCTTCTCATGGCAAAGTGATTCATCTCTGACACACAGAGAGAAGGACACAGCATTTAAATCTTCCTTAAATTGATGCAGCTTAGCAGGCTCAGCTTTGAAGCCCTCTGAGTCCTGAGGGCTTGGTTTTCCCATTCTAGATGGGATAACGCTTCTGTTCATTCCCCCCAGGTAAGTAATTAATTCTTGCTGGTATTCCAGAGAGAAGGTGAAGGCTGGTTGCTTTATAGTTTTGAGTCTTCAAAGAACTCCAGTCTTCGTTACCTTTGGGAATCTTTAAGTACTACCGGCCTCTAGAGGTAGAAATAGCAGCAGTGGTTGCAGTAATAGTAATAGTAATGCTGCTGCTACTACTAAACCCGCTATAATTTTGAATTTAAGTTACCTATCTACAAACATCTGTGGATTTTAAAAAGTATGGCTACATATCATATCAGCCTCCCTAAAAGTGAAAGAAGAAAGCAGACTCACTTCACTGAAAATATTCAGTTAAGCAAATCTTTGTGTTTGATCCCATCTTTTTTTTTTTTTCAATGTATTTATTTTTTGGGCCACTGTATGTAGCATATGAGAACTTAACTCCCTGACCAGGGATTGAACCTCTGCCCTCTGCAATGCAAGTGTGTATTCTTAATCACTGGACCACCAGGGAAGTCCAGGCCAATGGAAGGAATAAAGATGGTGGCCAAATGATTGTACCGGTGGAAAACAATATACCCATTTAGCCCTGAGGAGAGGAAGGCTGGACATTTTTATCACTATGGAGTGAATTCTCCCCTGTGCCCAGGGAAAACCCAGAGTACAGTGGTCCAACTACCCAGGTGGGAATCACAGCTAAAGGTTTGTGCCACACATTTGTGGCTACCCAATAAATACCTGGGCAGCATGACCAGTCAGGGCCAAACCAGTCATCAAGTGCACTACCCAACACCACAGGAGTAGCAGAGGTCCAAGGTCAGATATTCAGTAGGAATTTGGATGGCAGCCTCTTTCCTTTCTTAAGAATTACACCATGACCTGATCCTTGGATATCAGTGTGGTGCACTTTCAGGAATTTGACCTGCTTGTGTAGCCATACATGCTGGCCAGGGGAAGCAGACTGTCAGCTTTGAAGAGATGAATGGGGATGGGATATGCCAGACCAGGACACCCAATGATACATGCTCCATTCCACGTACAGAGCATTTCAGCAGGTCTGGTCTGCATCGGACAACAGGAACCCAGTCGAGGCTGAATAGGTCTCTCTCATCCAGAAGTGTGAAATAAGTCCCCCATCCCATTACAAATTCTGGTAGATAACGCCTTTCCCAGTCATGATGGGGCTTGGTGTTCTCAAGCAGCATAGCACATTCATGACGAGAATCAGGGCAGTGGCTGTTTCCAGCAACTTCCCAGTCTGGCACATGAGGCAGGGTTAGGCCAGACACAGTGTCCACACAGATCCAGGCATATTTAGAACTCTCTCCCAGAGGGACGGGGTCAAGATAATCAGTCTGCCAATCTCTCTCCAGTTGGTAACTCCAGTGGATGGCCCTAGTTTCCTTTGGCAGTTGCCTTGGACCTTGTTTAGAACACACAGGACATGGTGTTCACACATTAATCAAGTTGCTATATTTCAAGGACAATACAGCATCCTTGGCAATGTGTATCCCACCCAATCTGCTGTATCTACTGAAAGGTCAGTTGCTAGGGCTTGCACCTGAGAAAGGACATCAGCTTTCTGATTGCCTGGGGGGTGTCAGCACCTTATGAGTTGGGACGTGGAAGACAGTGAGGAAAGCTGAGGCCCTTGAAGGTGAACCCAAACATCTTCCTGCATGTCTCAACCTCACAAGGGCTTATTCCTGATTATTACCCCTCGGTTTTCCATTGTGCAAGCCATTAGGGTTAATCCCTTTAGAACAGCCCAGCCATCAGTGCGAAGAGTTGAAAGCCAGGGCTCTTGCCGAGTTCAGCTCACTGGCTGCTGCAGTTTATTCCTGTTTTCATCCAGATGGTGTCAGTGTTGGGCTGAAGAGAGAGCACAGTCCACGTGCAGGAGTTGTTTACCCTACTAGACCCACTTGTGTAGTGTAGCGGGTGTCAGTGGGAAATCCCCCCCTCCCTCCCTACAGGCTGCAGGGGCTGCCACCAGGATAGGGGTTGGAGGCATTTTGAGAATCAGCATACACTGCAGGGCCAAGTAGCCCCCTTTATTTCTAGAGACAGGGGGCTGGCAGGCAGGATATCCCACTGTTGCAAATGGAGCTGTGGTGTGCTCAGTCATGTCTGAATCTTTGTGGTCCCATAGCCCACCAGGCTCCTCCGTCCATGGAATTTTCCAGGCAAGAATATTGGAGTGGGTTGCCATTTCCTCCTCCAGGGACTGAACCTGAGTCTCTGACCCAGGGATCGAATCCACATCTCCTGTGTCTCCTGCACTGCAGGCAGATTAGGCAAACTGGGAGTCTGAGCCATGGCAGAGGTGGGTCACCCGAACACATTCTCAACTCCTTGCTAGGAAGGGATGTCCTTACATATGACATGCTGTTCCTTTCTGAGAAGCTCTAGTTGGAGGGGCCCTGCATATGCTGTCAGGAGCTGTTGCTCTCTCTCTCTCTCTTTTTTCCAGTTCCTGCCCTCTTCCAGACCTGGGTTCCTTTCCTTTTGTTGTCTTTGTTGTAGTGCCCAAGCCATACCTGCCAGAGTCACAGACCCATCTAACTCAAATGGTGGCCCTGCTTGGGAGATGATGTCCACATCTGTTTCACGAGTACTTTTTCCCTCCTCATAGGCAGATTGCTGCTCTGAACCTCAGTTTCTCACATGCCCTTCCCTTACCAGGAAGTAGAAGGAATGAAGGCACTGTCCCAGGTAGGAAATCAAAGTCCTCCCAGACACCTAAGCTCCTATGAAAGCTTGCACTTCTCACATTCTTAGGGACTTGACAGGCTTCCCCCATATCAATCACACCTTCTGGGACAATGCACATCTTACCTGACACAAATAACTCCCTCAAATTTTGCGGTGGTGTCTGTGCTTTGAGTTTTCTCTGGCACCACTGCCCCTCTTCTTGCTCACAGATGTTCCAGGGAAGTCTGCAGAGTGTTCTGCAGCAGAAGCAAGCCTTCATGTTAACATTTTACCATCAAGGTCATGGGCTCATTTTATTGATGTGGGAAAGAGAACAGGGACAAAGCTCACACTGCCATCCCATGCCATTTGGTGGGGCTGGGCTGGTAATATTGGGGAAGCTCCTTAAAGGGCCCTTGTTGACCTTCTATGTGAAGGCAAAATGATCTCGTGCCTCAGCGGCCAGGGTTATACTGAGAAAAGCATTTGCTGAGTCCACTACAGCATGGTCCACTCCTAAGGCAGTGGCCAGGTATCTAAGACAGCGCAATGTTGGGCACAGCCACATGGATGACTTGTTCAATCCTTGGCAGTTCATGGTCATCCTCCAGGAGCCATTTGGCCTTTTTTTTTTTTTTTTACTGGCCACTCTGGGCTGTTGCAGAGAAGGCAATGGCACCCCATCCTGTACTCTTGCCTGGAAAATCCCATGGGCGAAGGAGACTTGTAGGCTGCAGTCTATAGGGTTGTGAAGAGTCGGACACGACTTCACTTTCACTTTTCACTTTCATGCACTGGAGAAGGAAATGGCAACCCACTCCAGTGTTCTTTCCTGGAGAATCCCAGGGACAGGGGAGACTGGTGGGCTGCCGTCTATGGGGTCGCATAGAGTTGGACATGACTGAAGCGACTTAGCAGCAGCAGCAGCTGGGCTGTTGAAAGCACTGCAGGCAGGATGTACAATACCCACTCAGTACAGTTCTCAGATAGTTTCTCTTATGATGCTCCATCTTCAGCAATTTATATTGTTTGACAGTTACCATTCTTTGATGCCTTTGAATTGTGCTGCTGGAGAAGACTCTAGAGAGTCCCTGGGACTGCAAGCTCAAATCAGCCAATCCTAAAGGAAATAAACCCTAAATATTCACTGAAAGGACTGATGCTGAAGCTGCTATACTTTGGTCCCCAGATGTGAGGGCAGACTCATTGGAAAAGACCCTGGTACTGGGAAAAATTGAAGGTAAAAGAAAAAGAGGACAGCAGAGGATGGGGTGATTAGATAGCATCACACACTCAATGGACATGAGTCTGAGCAAACTCTGGGAAACAGTGGAGGACAGCAGAGCCTGGTGTGCTACAGTCTACGGGTTCACAAAGGATCAGACACAATTTAGACACTGAACAGTGAGGAGGCGGTAGACTAACTGCTTGTCAGTTGGTGTTTCCTCTCAACACTGGTTTTATTACTTTAACCTGTAGGTGGAATTCATAACCTATAGGTGGAATTAGAGGTTTACAAAATTTGACCTTGTATAATATCAAAGCCCAAGTATTTAGATAAAAACCTCATATTCTGGTGCAAGCAAACACCTTTTATCCAATGCAAAAGGACCTTTGTGACCATAACCATTTGACCTCCAAAACCATCAATCACTGCTTCTGGAGGTTACCATGNCTATAGGTGGAATTAGAGGTTTACAAAATTTGACCTTGTATAATATCAAAGCCCAAGTATTTAGATAAAAACCTCATATTCTGGTGCAAGCAAACACCTTTTATCCAATGCAAAAGGACCTTTGTGACCATAACCATTTGACCTCCAAAACCATCAATCACTGCTTCTGGAGGTTACCATGATTAGAGTTCATTTGGTACCAACATCAATCAGAGCCATCACTTTCTTTTTTTTTTTTTCAAAGTCATAGGTAAAGAAGTAGACTTATTTAGAGAGAAACACGCTTCACAGAGTGTGGGCCATCTCAGAAGGTGTGAGTGGCCCAGAGCCATCACCTTTTGCTTATTACTAGGGAACTGTGAATAGGAGCTCAACATGAGGCCTCCAACAGCCCTCACCTGGAGGTGATCTTTGCTTGCATCCTATATCCAGGGTGTGAATCCTTGAAGACTCTGTGGGAGCAGGCAGGGCATCAAGGATAGTAGGGGCAGGTGAAGCAGATCTGAATTACTGCTCAGGTTTTAAGGCTTTCCACAGGCTTAACAAGACAGCATTGGGTTGCCTCTCTGTCCTTTCAGGTGGGGCCCATGCAGCAATGAGGTCAAACCACATATGCCTCTGGGTTACTTTTACCTTCACAAGTGCTTGGGATAGTCTTTTGGCTTTTTGAGTTCCCTCTGTCTTGGGTCTTGCCCATAGCATGGACCTGTTCCTGCGTTTTGTCAGTTTCTCCCAGCCAGTGATGAATTGCCCAACACCATATGTGTCTTCTCCCTCTTCTGGGCTTGGTGTGGATATCAGCATCCCTTATCAGGTACTAAGGGGTGGACTCGAGTATCTTGATTGATTCTCCAAATTGGAATCTTCAAAGACAGGGGTGGAGAATGGTCTGTCTCATTCCCAAATGCCTGAGATTTTGTTGGGTTTCCTGTATAGATTTCCAGGGTCACACAGGCTCAGGGAGGTCCCCCCTCATTGGGCCAATGCTCCCTATAGGTCAGAACCAGTTCAGTTCAGTTGCTCAGTCACGTCTGACTCTTTGCACCCTATGGACTGCAGCATGCCAGGCTTCCCTGTCCATCACCAAATCATAGAGCTTACTCAAACTCATGTCCATTGAGTCAGTGATGCCATCCAACCATCTCATCCTCTGTCATCCCTCTCTCCTCTCGCCTTCAATCTTTCCCAGCATCAGGGTCTTTTCCAATGAGTCAGTTCTTCACACCAAGTGGACAAAGTATTAGAGTTTCAGCTTCAGCATCAGTCCTTCCAATGAATATTCAGGATTGATTTTCTTTANAATCACTTTTGATAGGGGCAGCAGGCAAGAAAATTTCCCACTTGGAAGATTTTGGTATTTCTCTACTTTCTTCTGTTAAAAAATTAAAATACAAGCTCCATTTTTTTTAGTGTTTCATAAAAAATTCCAAAAGGGAAAACATTATTGAGCAATAAAAGGTGTGTTTATGTGTATTCATAAGAAGTGGGCTGGAGGCCAAGTCCCATAAATGTGTTCACTTGAACCTCAGGGCTGAACAATTATAAGAACCCTGGAGGTTCCTGTTTCACTCAGAGGATGTAATAGGGGCAGCGTTTGCAGCCCTTCCAGGCTCATCAAGTTGATAAAGACTGAATTGGGGAGCCTGCCCCTTTAAGTGTTCAAAGTAAGCAAAATTGTGATATTAGCAAAGATTGTCTTGGAGCCCAATTCTCTCTATTTTCCTCCCTAGTTGGAAAATACCTGCATCTTCATACATCCCTTTGTGTTTTCAGCCAGTATCACTGGCTCTGAGCCTATCTCATTGTCAATGCCTGCTGCTTATCAGGTTTGGAGACACCAATATCAAGTGACATTTATTGCGCAGGCACTACAGCNCCCAATTCTCTCTATTTTCCTCCCTAGTTGGAAAATACCTGCATCTTCATACATCCCTTTGTGTTTTCAGCCAGTATCACTGGCTCTGAGCCTATCTCATTGTCAATGCCTGCTGCTTATCAGGTTTGGAGACACCAATATCAAGTGACATTTATTGCGCAGGCACTACAGCAAGTGGTTTTCCACTGTGAAAACTAAACCCTTGATATCCATAGATATAAGATTTCCTTACAGAAAGCAAAGAATGGCTGTTCTTTTCCCTATTCAGCTGGCTATGATATTACTTTCCCGTTCTCAGGGCCCTGTGGGGAAGCGAGAGGGATTCTTTTAGGAAGTAGGGTAAGAAACCTTATCCTTCCCCATGAAATAACACTAGCCCTTCCTTCCACTAGAGGGATTACCTGAAACATGCAAGGGCCTTGGAGGCCAAAGATTTTGCCTGATAATCACTTGAATCCTTCTTAGTCTCTATCACTTAGAAACATTCTGATCAACCAGGACTGAAGGCCCTCTTCAAGGCAGAAGCTCTTAGGAAGAAAATGCCTCAATATTCCCTTCCTTTTGCATAAGCTAAGGAGAGTTGAATCTGTTAGTTTTTTTTTTTTTTTTAAGGCTTCTATAACAAATTTTCATAAATTTGGTGGCTTAAAACAGCACACACTTATTGAAGTTCAGAACTGAGGTAAAAGCAAGGAGTCCACAGGGCTGCATTTCTTTCTGGACGCCCTGTAGAATATCTGTTTTCTTGTCTTTTCCAGCTTCTACAGGCTACCCACATTGCTCAGCTTGTGTCTCCTTCTATCTATTGAGCCAGCAATGGCTAGCAGAGTCTCACATAACATCACTCTGACACTAACTCTTTTGCTTCCTGCTTCCATTTTCAAGGACCTTTGTGATTATATTGGGACCACCTAGTAATCCAGGAAAATCTCCTTCTTTTAAGGTCAGCTGATTAGCAACCTTAACTCCATCTGCAACTTTAATTCCCCAACATATTCGCTTGGTCATCTTTGGGAGTAAAAACATACTGTCCCAGTAAGGAAGGATTTTAAAATCTGCCCCCTTCTCTTTTGTGTTACTATGAAAAGTGTTTATAGTTCTTAAAATGCATTCAAAACTAGTTCACAGGCTTCAAAATAGCACTGCAACAAATTTTTTTTCAAATGACTTCAGGATAGAAGACCCTGTGCTAGGAGCTATTGGAGGTCCAAAGGAGAGCACGTGGAATTAGACTGCCTTTAAGGAATTTTATACCCTCTTTGAATGAATCACACACACACACAGAACAGAGCAGAACAGGATTTGATAAATGATAATGACTGGTTCAGCCAATTGGTGCCATGGGAGTTCAAGATGAGGGAGCATCACTCTGAAATCCATTGACCAAATGTTTCCCCTCCTGACCTACTTTCACTCCTTCCAGTGGAGCATTTCAATAAGGCTTCATGGGAGCAAGTTTTCTCTATTATTTTCTTATTACAGCAGGTATCTTCCAGCAAAGCAGGGACGGGTGGGGAAGAGGAAGGAAAGAATAAACGCTAAGTGTCTGCACAATTGGCCCCAGACAGCTATAACTTACATGACCCTCCTCTTATACTATTGCTAGAGATACATAGTACTGGAGAGATTTCTTTCCTTTTCTCCTAAAGCAGCCAGTTCCTTCAGAGTCAGCAGAAATCTAAGAGCAAGAGTGCAGCTCACTGGCACAACAACCATGGTAAACAAGGAGATAGATTGATTTCACGGAGAAGCAAGAGGAAAGATGGAGAATATACTAGAAACCTGTATATGAGACCACTAGAAAGTAAACGGCAGCTATAAGTAACTTCCACCACAGGTGTTTTGGGGTTTTTTAGCTGCCTTCATCTTTGAGCATCTTTGAGTCTTGATATAGTTGGTGAGGAGATCACTGAAGAGGGGATAGTAAGTGTCTTTGGGGATAGCCTGTGAAACCACTTTAAAATGAGGGGTCTTTAGGACTTGCAGTGGTCCCTCCTTTATTTGTAGAACAATATACCTGGTGATGTGGGAAATGTGCAGAGATGACAGCTAAGCTTAGCCGATGTGGTGGTGGGGGCACCTTGTCCTCAGACATGCTTTCCTTGGCCAGTTTCCTGCATCATCATCTTCTCCAGGAAAATGAGATGCAGGAAGGCCTTTTTTCCTCCTGATATGGCAGTTCCTTCCTTAACCTACCCAAAGTTATATCCTCTAGAATTGAAAGTATGGAGGCATGCAGGCATTTCAACCCTCCTAGTAAACACCAAATAGATGTATGCATGTGGCTTTATTCCAAAATTAAAACCATTTCATGATGTGTCATTATAACATGTGAAAATGGGAAGCTTTTGAAAAAGGATTCTTTTTCATCCAGAGTGGTTCAGTTTTGAGAATTTTTCACTCCTAGTGAATAAACCTGCTAAAGGATGAAAAAGCAGCCTTGGAAACTTGACCTCCAGCAATGTTGAGGTGAGTCAATAAGCACAAAGCAAGCAGAAGTAGTCTCATAGGTGGCTCCTTCCCCACATAGCCTCGTAAAGAATAGCAAAGGTTGAAGGGCTGACCCATGATTAATACCTGTGATCTAGAGGAAGAGCTTCATTTTAAATCTGTTGGGAAATGCAGAATCAGCGACAGGTTAGGTTACTGTCCCCATCGCTTCCTTTGAATCTTTCTTGACTGCTTTCTATGATAGTGTCCTGGTGATGCCTGGGATCAAAAATGTATTTTTTCCATTATTTAGAGTATAGACTATATTTAGGAAGTCAGGTGCATTACTGAAACCATGGCTGGATAGACGAAGATTTCCTTTTCTACAACTAGTAGTATTGAGCTAAGGTTTGGCTGTTTGCTGCTTGAAAGAGACAAGTGTTAGTTGGAAGGGATGTGTGTGTGTGTGTGTGTGTGTGTGTGCTCATTCATGTCTGACTTTGTGAATCCGTGGACTATATAGCCTTCCAGGCTTCTCTCTCCATGGAATTTTCCAGGCAAGAATACTGGGATGGGTTCCATTTCCTCCTCCAGGGAATCTTCTCTATCCAGGGATAGAGCTCAAGTTTCCTATGTCTCTTGCATTGGTTCTTTACCAATGTGCCACCTGGGAAGCCCAGCTGGAAGGGAAAGGTTGCTAAGTTCAGGCAGCTGCAGCCCCATGAGAAGGCAGACTCGTGTCCAGAAACCAACTCTAAAGTTTCTGCTCAACCATTTTTCAATGGTTGAAACATGGTTCAAACATGAAAAATTTTTAAAGGAGAGTTGTTTAGGGAAGGTGTCAGAGTCTGTCTTCATTATCTTCCACTGTGTGCAGACTTTCCTTTGATTGGTTGGTGGTGAAGTAGCAGGAGTCTTGTGCTCAACCTGAAGTTACCATCCTCTACTTGGGTGGGAGACTGAAAGGATTTGAGCCTGGGAGGACCCCACAGCATCCTGCTCCATTTCAATAGCAATACTGCCCATTACAGGATTGTCAGCCAAAGACAAAATATGATGTGTTTTCATCATAGAAATGTAGGCATATAATCATAGTCTTGCCCAGAGGGGAGGACATTTTAAGGTTACCATTCTCCCTTTTAAAGAATGTATCCTTTCCACATCCTGCACATACCCATCCTCTACTTGAACATTTGCTGCAGTGGAAATCTCACAACCTCATTACTAGATTAGAAGCCAGCAAACTTTTTCTGTAAAGGACCAGATAGTAAATATTTTAGGCTTTGAAAGTTCTGGGGTTAGTTTTTTTGTTTTGCAACTAGTCAACTCTGCCTTTGCCTGTGAAAGCAGCTATGGACAATATGTAAACAAATGGATGTGTTACAGTAAAACTTTATTTATAAAAGCAGATAGAGGGTGGGCTGAATTTGGCCCAAAGACATAATTTGCCTACCCCCAGATAGACCTTTTTTGTGTGTGTGGGACAGCCCTAGGTATTTGAAAGTTCTACCCTGAGACAAAAATCTGCTTCCCTTTAAATTAGTCACAACCCTTCATAACTTTTACCATTCATTGCTCTGTTTTAAAAATAGTTGATTGATTAGCCATAATTCTGCCTTCTGTATTTAAATGATTTATATTGTCACCCTGCTTATTTAACTTATATGCAGAGTACATCATGAGAAACGCTGGACTGGAAGAAACACAAGCTGGAATCAAGATTGCCGGGAGAAATATCAATAACTTCAGATATGCAGATGACACCACCCTTATGGCAGAAAGTGAAGAAGAACTAAAGAGCCTCTTGATGAAAGTGAAAGAGGAGAGTGAAAAAGTTGGCTTAAAGCTCAACANATGAAGCACAAGCTGGAATCAAGATTGCTGGGAGAAATCTCAATAACCTCCGATATGCAGAGGACACCACCCTTATGGCAGAAAGTGAAGAAGAACTAAAGGGCCTCTTGATGAAAGTGAAAGAGGAGAGTGAAAAAGTTGGCTTAAAGCTCAACATTCAGAAAACGAAGATCATGGCATCTGGTCCCATCACTTCATGGGAAATTGATGGGGAAACAGTGGAAACAGTGGCTGACTTTATTTCTGGGGGCTCCAAAATCACTGTAGATGGTGACTGCAGCCATGAAATTAAAAGACGCTTGCTCCTTGGAAGGAAAGTTATGACCAACCTAGATAGCATATTCAAAAGCAGAAACATTACTCTGTCAACAAAGGTCTGTGTTGTCAAGGCTATGGTTTTTCCAGTGGTCATGTATGGATGTGAGCATTGGGACTATAAAGAAAGCTGAGCGTTGAAGAATTGATGCATTTGAACTGTGGCATTGGAGAAGACTCTTGAGAGTCCCTTGGACTGCAAGGAGATCCAACCAATTCATCCAAAAGGACATCAGTCCTGGTGTTCATTGGAAGGAATGAGGTTGAAGCTGAAACTCCAATACTTTGGCCACCTGATGCAAAGAGCTGACTCACTGGAAAAGACCCTGATGCTGGGAACGATAGAAGGCTGAAGGAGAAGGGGATGACAGAGGATGACATGGTTGGGTGGCATCACCGACTCAACGGACATGAGTTTGGGCAAACTCCAGGAGTTCATGATCGATAGGGCATGCTGTGGTTCATGGGGTCACAAGGAGTCGGACACGACTGAGCGACTGAATTGACTGACTGACTTCACTAAAATTGCTCTTGTCAAGTAAGCAAGCTGCTCCCCTCAACCACCTGCATTAGATTTTAGAATCCACTCCTCTGGGTGTAAGTTGACCTGTCAGCATTAACTGACAGAATGATTCACTCCTTTCATTTCCAAAGGTCAGAAAAAGTGCCAGTCAAGAGCATGGACTCTGAAGTCAGTCTGCCTGGCTTCAATTTCTAACTTACACCCACCTTATAAGCCTGGGCAAGTTCTCTGGTTTCTATGCTTCTGCCCTCACCCCTCCATCTCCTCAGTCTCTGTTTAACAAGGTGGTCAAAGTGATCCTTTTGATATAAGTTAGATCAGTTACTTAAAAAATATCTAATGACCCAAAGCTGGAAACAATCTGTATGTCCTCTGGATAAACAAACCGGTTCATACTCCTTAGCTCTCAAAAGAAAGAAACTATTAACACACGTAGATGAATCCTACATGCATTTTGTTAAGACAATGAAAGCAGACCCAAAGAATGTATAATGCATGACTTCATTTATGACAGTCTGGAAAAGGCAAAATTATGGGAACAGAACGTAGCTAACACTTATCAAGAACAGGAAGTGGAAGAGGGGCTGACTATAAAAGAATGGAGGAGCACCAGGAAATTCTGTGGAGATGGAACTATTTTGTATAATGTTTGTGGTGGTAGTTACATAACTCTACGCATCTGTCACAACCAAAAGAACTGTCTATACACAAAATGAAATTACTATATGTAAAATTAAAAAAAAATTAAAGTGTCAGGGAACCCAAAATGGAATAAAAACTGTAACAAATGATCATAATTGTATTAAAAATGCATAAAAACCCCACACTTCAGGGGTAGGGAGAAAAGATTGAACCTAAAATATTCTGAAAAACAGTACTTTGTTTACTGTAAGGCTAAAGACAAAAAGTCAGTCAGTTCAGTCGAGTCACTCAGTCATGGCTGACTCTTTGTGACCTCATGGACTGCAGCACACCAGGCTTCTATCACTGATTTCCGGAGCTTGCTCAAAATCATGTCTGTCGAGTCGGTGATGCCATCCAACCATCTTACCAAAAAAAGTACTATACGTAAATATTGTACTCTAGTTAGTAAAACTGTTTTTCCCAGGGGTATAGGTTAGCAACTGTAAAATTCCTTTATGGGTATATAAGGTATGAAATTACTTTATGGGTATACATGGTTAACAAATAAGTAAAACTACTGTAGATCATGAGAGCCTGGTCTCTCATCTTTGGAGAACAAAAGTTACAAAGGAAAGGGGAAAGGGCAGAAAGAGTGCTGTGGTAGTAGTGGCACCAGCTGGGAACTGGAGGTTTCAGAATGAATGTACACTTTTATTACACATACAAACAGATTCAGAAAAGAAATAGATGCAAACTCTTTTCCACACTGTCTGCTGAGAGGACCATGACACCTTACTAACAATAAGCACATATAGCCCCCAGGTCTTGGTTTCAAAGTATCATCCTCTAATAAAGTGAACTTCTAATAAAATAAAACTTCCTTGGAGAAGGGGTTGATTCTAGGGCTGGGGCAGGGAAAGTACAAGATGGGCTGGAGACTGTGATAGTGCGAATGTTCAAAGGAGGAAGCACCATGGAAGTGTCCAAGAGCCAGCCTGACAGACTTCTTCACATCAAAGCGAGAACAGAACTATTACCGTATTTGATTATAGATAACCCACTGAAAAAATCAGTAGCTATGAATCCACACGAGGCCTGATTAGTTAAAATAAATGTGAGTGTAGAAATAGCTCTTACAGGAAAATCCCAATCAATACGTGCAGAACGATGAACGGTGACAGAAAACCAGCACTAGAACATCACAGTGGCAACGGCACAGGCAGGACCTAACAGTGGATGCTGAGACCAGTGGGGGAGGTTAAAGAGAAACAGGGTATCTGCATCGTATCAGAGTACCTCCCCTGAAATATCTATTAGTTACGAGAGGCAAATAATAATAGAAGGAAGAAACCCAGTAGATACAACAAGTAACTAAGACTAACAGTACTAGCAATAAGACACTGCCTTTAAATCTGACACACAGAGAAGGGCACACTCCTCCTGTGGTGTTCTTNGTATCAGAGTACCTCCCCTGAAATATCTATTAGTTACGAGAGGCAAATAATAATAGAAGGAAGAAACCCAGTAGATACAACAAGTAACTAAGACTAACAGTACTAGCAATAAGACACTGCCTTTAAATCTGACACACAGAGAAGGGCACACTCCTCCTGTGGTGTTCTTGTTAAATGCATAAGCTTCATATAATCATGAGAAAATATCAGACAAAACCAAATCAAGGGACATTCTATTAAGTAACTGGCCAGTTCTCAAATGTCAAGGTCATGCAAGGCAAAGCAAGATTCGGGAACAGTCAGTCTGGAGAAGAAGAAGAAGANATTGGGGGCAGGAGGAGAAGGTGACAATAGAGGATGAGATGGCTGGATGGCATCACTGACTCAATGGATGTGAGTCTGAGTGAACTCCAGGAGTTGCTGATGGACAGGGAGGCCTGGCGTGTTGTGATTCATGGGGTCGCAAAGAGTTGGACATGACTGAGCGACTGAAGTGAACTGAAGATATAATTTTCCCAACCTGAATCATTTTGTTCTAAAGATGATATTGTTTATTGAGTCATTCATTTATCTATTTATCAATCACTTATAGAGCATTTGAGTGGAGATGGAAGATACAGAAGTTAAGAAAAGGGAAACAGGTTTGTCCACTAGGAATAAATATTCCTGTAGGAAAAGATAACAAGTAAATGGCACAAAAAGCAATGGAAGAGATATTCACTGAGGTCTTCAAGAGCACTAACCACAAAGCACCTACATGGATGGAGGGGGGTCACGATTGGGAGGCTTCCTCAGGAAAGTCNACAGGTTTGTCCACTAGGAATAAATATTCCTGTAGGAAAAGATAACAAGTAAATGGCACAAAAAGCAATGGAAGAGATATTCACTGAGGTCTTCAAGAGCACTAACCACAAAGCACCTACATGGATGGAGGGGGGTCACGATTGGGAGGCTTCCTCAGGAAAGTCACACTTGAGCTGAGTTTTAAGCAGTCAGTTAGGTAGAAATTAGTGTATCCTGGGAATCATAGGTGCAAAGATATGCAACTGAGAATGACTGCAGCTCTGTGTTTTGGAAATGACAAGTCATTTCCTATGATTGGAGTGCAGTGGATTGAGTGTGAGTGTTAGGGTGGGGTTGAAGGTAGCATGAAAGCAAGGGAGGAACCTTGCCTGCCATGGTAAAGGGAGTCAGCCTAGGTAAATGTAATCCTGCTACTGTTGCCTAAAGTATTTTAGCAAAAGGTTCTCTGAACATGGTATGAAAAGTTCTATTTGGTAAGCAAGACATCATGATGTTAAGCACCAAGCCTTTGCTTTGAAAATACTGTTAAGTTTGAATAACTCTGGTAGAACCTTACATTCATATCCAGCATGGACATTTGCAGCACAATCTGCTGGACTTTTAGTTGGGTTCTGGAATGTTGATAACAGACACCTACTGCAGGGAGTTTCCTGGAACTTATCAGAAGACTCTGTCGAATGCTTGCAGGTTCTTTGGTTCCACGCTGTGCCAACTGTAGCAGACACACTAGATTTCCTAACACATTCTCTGACATCTTTGGAAACTCCTTATTACAAATTTTACTTTTGATTTCTGTGGAATGGTGCCTTATTGCACCTCTTCCCTTTCTCTTCCAAGGAATGTTTTTCCTTCCACTTTACAACTGTCTAGCCAAACTTGCACTAGTGCTGAGTGCTCTGAATGATTCCTCAGCTCTCCTCTCTTCCTTGCTCATTCCCTGACTTGCCTCTGGGCTCCCAAGTCTCCCTGTGTACACACTGGCAAAGAATTCAAAGCTTTGCGCCATTACTGTTTTACTTGTTTCTTCTTACGTAGACTCTGAAAGTAGAGACCTAGTCTCACTTCATTTTGTGTTTCCACACGAAGCACTTAACTGATACAGTCATAGTTGCTGAAACAATATTTGCTAAGTGAGTAAATGAGTGGAAGAATCAAAGAGCTAAGGATGGTTACTGTATGTCCTTAGCCAGAGTCTTGAATAACCTGGCTAATGCTTTGGTTAGTTGGGTCTTACTATCAGTACAGAGTATACAGGGAGGGGAGGACCACAGACAGCTCCTTTGCTGTAGAGCTATGCTGTCTGGTACCAATGCCAAATTGAGATGAGCTATCAGTGAAAAATACATACTGGATGGCAAAGACTTATGCACAAAGAAGTATGAATATAAAAAGTAAAATATCTTAATACTTGAAAAGTATTATTTGCATTTTAGAATTATTTTGTGCCAGACTAAATAAAAATTATTAAAATGAATTGTACTTTTTTTAGTTCTTTAATGCTAGAAAAAAGTTTAAAATTACATGTATGCTTTATATGTGTGACTCATATTTTTATGGAACAGCAATAGTATAGAGAGCAGCTTGGCCTCAAAGAAATGTTTGCTGCACCCTTCCATCTTGGCAGGTTTTCAAGATGGCCTTGCTTTCGGATACTTGGTTCTGTTACCAGACCATGTGTTTTCATTTTGTCTTCAGAAAATATGGTCCCTGTACCACTTCACTGCTGCGGCAATGGCCAGCTCCTTCATAAGTGGTGTGGTCTACCACCTCTTGGTTCAACCCTGCTGGAGACAACTAGCAAGACCTGAGAAGGCAGGAGCTGTGTGCTCAGCCAGTCCTGGCAACTAAACTGCATAGCTGGAGGCACTGCGGTTTGAAATCTTAACTGAACCTCTTGAAAACCTCTCAGGCTGTGGCACAGACATTGAATTCCTAATTCCAAGTAGGCCTTAGAGAGCTGAGAATTCTCAACAAGCCTGCACTGATTATTTCCCAAGACCCGTGAGATCAAGGGAGATCGTGATGTGACAGAGCAGGGGACCCAAGTTAGTTGCTGTCTTTGTGGTTGTCAGTAACGGTCTTGTCTTTGTTCATAAGAATGGAGATGAACAGAAGCAAAGTCCCAAATTATCTGTGTTGGAATTTGCCTGTATCATGTGATCTATGGAAGGGGAATGGGCATCAGCGGAAAGCGGATTGCCTTTACTTAATTCTCTTTTGCTGAGACTAGAACTAAAATTGCATTCTCTTGACATACATTTGTTTCTCTGCCTTTGTTTTTCTTTCAAGTATGTCCTTCGAGCTGCCTCCATTTGAAAACATCCTACTAATTCCTCAAAATTCAACTCAAATAACATCTCTGTTAAAACTGTCTACTTGGGTCTCGTGACCCAGATTCTACCACTTAACAAATAGTACTTGTAATTTGTCTACTTCTCTCCCCACTAGACATAAGCTCCTGGAGGGAAGGGATTATCTTTCGGTCATTTTTGTATATCTTGTGCCTGCTACCCTCTCATACTATATAGTACATAGTAGAGGAAATGTTTGTGGAATAAATGAGTGGATGAATGAATGAGTTAATCTGTTGTCTGAGAAGAGAGTGATCGGTAAAAGAAGTGGGTGACAAGACTTTTCAAATACTGCTTGCCAACTTTACATGCAAATGAAAAGCAGAGTGTACATTTCATTTACATTTGTATAATAACCACAATTAGAATAAAAAACAAGAGGCTGTTTATATATCCAACTGGGATTCCTGAGGCTGCCATATCCGTCAGAATGCAGTGTATGGAAATGCTTTAATGAGCTCTTAAATTAGTCACATGTGGTATAATTTACCCCGAGCTTTACAACTTTCCAGGGGAACATCCCCACAGATCCCAACTGTCACCTGAATATAAAGCCACCCAAGAGAAGTTGGAGTATAATAAATATATGTGGTAGGGATAGGAGCGCAATTCCATAAAGTTAGGTCAGCTGTGGGCATGCTACCAGTTTCTTATGCTCCATAGATTTTCTTTGATATAAAAGGCCAGGCAGTCTAGCTGGATCAGGAGTAAAAGGGGAAAAAAATCAACACAGAAGAAAAATGAATATTTCCTTTTTAATTTAGAAATTACTGGATTTTTATGTCCTTCTTGCATTAACCAACTGCATGACTTGAGTACCATCTGAAAAACTGTAACATAATCTATGTCTTCTCGTCTTCTCTTTTCACTTTTTTTTTTCCATTGGTGCAGCTGTAGTTTTCCAGATGGTCGCACATATAGCACAATAATACAGGTAGGTGTGCACTGTGATGGCTCTACTATAGGCCATAATAGTTAATAGCCGGGCTAGAGCCCATAGGCACTGGTTCTAAACTTTTGTATTTGTTTCTTTGCATATGAGCATCAATATTGTCACACTACATTTCATGAATTTCTAGAAAAATAGAGAATTTGGTAGCTATAGAGGTTCTTATCAATTTTATAGAAGTTTCTGTAATACATAGGAAAACAGATTGAGCTGGAAAAAAGTCCCTCCTAAGGAATAAAGTACATTCTGTTGTAGGAGGGTGTTGTGGGGAAAGGAGGGTAGACATTTCCACTGGGCTTACTGACATACAGACCACACAGGGGCAGAAAACATTAGAAGAAGAATGTCATTTTCACACAGTTCAGGAAGAGCCTCGCTTTGTACCATTTCTTACGATGACAGTCTCGCTTCCTGGAAAAAGATATTAGAATTTAATATCTTAGCTAGTTTATGAAAGGCATTGAGTAGCAGGCTTTTTGCTTTAACCTTTTAAATTTTCCAGAAGTGCATTGTCCAGACCATCTCACTCTTCTAGGTTAATGAGGTGGCTAACAGGCCACAATAGAAAACAATTGCCCAATCAAATTATGACAAACAAGACAAAAAAGAGAGGTCTAGAGTTACACAGGCTTTTATTGTCTTTCAAAGAATGTACAGTGGCATCACCAGCCTGTTGTCTCCTTGTGATGGATTGCAAAAAGAATCAGAAAAGGCACAACATGAATCTGCTCTCAGGACAATGATTGTAATCACAATAGGAAATGGTACAAATGTAAGCCATTCTCCTTGCAGTTTAAAGATTATAAATCCCTTATTCATCTGTTATGATCCAGGGCCTACTTGTGATTTTTATAGTTCTTTACATGCTCAGAATTTTAAAACCGTAATGTAAAGGGGCTACAGCTGTTCTCTTTCCGATTTGGATGCTTAATCCGAGCTTGGAGCACTGCACCCTGGTCTCCCCTCCCTTTGCCCATCTGCAGCCTGAGCCTGCTGCTGAAGCCTCATACAAAGTTCAGCCCACCAAGGTCTCTTCCCCTCCCAGGGATTAAAACACAGCTCTGAGTCCTCCAAGGGGCTATGAAAAAAATTAGGAGCATTTGCCAAGGGTTTTGCTCTTTTCTCAGAGAACTGAATCATTCTCACGATTGTTATGCACTTGAAAATGGAAGTGGGAGATGCGGTTGGTTTGGACCCAGAAGGCTTCAGTGTGCCTCATTCTAGGAGTGTGACCTTCCTCCTCTGAGGCTTTATTTTCTCATCTGGAAAATAACTGCAGTACCTATTGCACAGGGCTATGAGGAAGATCAAGGAGCTAATGTGTTTGAAAGTGCTTTGGGAGCTATGACCAGCTTTTATTTGAAAATCTAATATTTGTTAAAATGGTGTTCTGAGACCAATTCCGACATGTGTGTGTGTGTGTGTTTCCCACATCAACAAACAGTGGTCCAGACACCAGGGCAGTGTCTTCCAATTTAACTAAATTCTGACACCATCTACCTGGAGATGAAATCAGATAACACAGGTGGAGCATTCAGTCCTACAAGACTGCCCCCACATCTTCAGATGCCAGTGGTAAGGCCGGGTTGTTACCTGTATTTTAGACCAACTGGTTATAAGTCAGTGTTTCCCAATATTCCCTCCTTGCATTTGTTTAATTTGCTAGAGTGGCTTGCAGAATTGACTAGCTTATCAGTTTATTACAAAAGGCTGTGACTCAGGAAGAGCCAAATGGAAGAGATGCTTAGGGCAAGCTACGGGGAAAGCGTGCAGAGCTCCTATACCCTCTCTGTACTCAACACTCGCCCTGACCTCCACATGCACATGAGCCCCAAAGCTCTTTTAACCACATCTACTTGGGGTTTTTTGGAGGTTTCATTATATAGGCATGATTGATTGAAACATTGGCCACTGGCCTTTGAATCAGCCTCCAGTCCCTTCTCCCTCCCAGAAAGTCAGGACTAGGACTGAAAGTTCCAACTGTCTTATCACTTAGTTGGTTCCACTGGCAACCTGCTCCTGTCCTTTCAGTCCATTTCCTAAGTCATCTCATTAATATACCAAAAAACCACCTTTATTACTCTCCACACTTAGGAAATTTCAAGGGTTTTGGAAGCTGTGAGCTAGGGAAATGTGGATGCAGACGTAACACAAGGTTTCTTATGAATCACAATTTCACAAAAGTAAAACGTTAGTATTTATGTTGGCAGTAAGGTGAAAAAACCAAAAGGGAGATAATAGGTACAGTGATTTTTGACCCTGTAGATTTCTTAAATACATGGACTACTTTGAGTTGGATTTTTCCTGTTTATGAAAACTTTTAACAGTGAATGAAGTCCCTTGGAAGACCCACTTCTTCTTCTATTGCACTTGGATGATATTCAGTTCAGTTCAGTTCAGTTCAGTCACTCAGTTGTGTTCGACTCTTTGCGACGCCATGGACTGCAGCACGCCAAGCTTCCCTGTCCATCACCAACTCCTGGAGTTTACTCAAACTCATGTCCATCGAGTCAGTGATGCCATCCAGTCATCTCATCCTCTGTTGTCCCCTTCTCCTCTCACCCTCAATCTTTCCCAGCATTGGGGTCTTTTCCAATGAGTCAGCTCTCCAAATCAGGTGGCCAAAGTATTGGAGTTTCAGCTTCAACATCAGTCCTTCAAATGAATATTCAGGACTGATCTTCTTTAGGATGGACTGATTGGATCTCCTTGCAGTCCAAGGGACTCTCAAAAGTCTTCTCCAACACCACAGTTCAAAGCATCAATTCTTGGGTGCTCAGCTTTCCTTATAGTCCAATTCTCACATCCATACATGACTACTGGGAAGACCATAGATTTTACTAGAAAAACCTTTGTTGGCAACATAATGTCTCTGCTTTTTAATATGCTATCTATATTGGTCATAACTTTTCTTCCAAGGAGGAAGCGTCTTTTAATTTCATGGCTGCAGTCACCATCTGCAGTGATTTTGGAGCCCCCCCCCAATAAAGTCTGTAACTGTTTCCATTGTTTCTCCAATCTATTTGCCATGAAGTGATGTGACCCAATGCCATGATCTTAGTTTTCTTAATGTTGAGTTTTAAGCCAATTTTTTCACTCTCCTCTTTCACTTTCATCAAGAGGCTCTTTAGTTCTTCTTCACTTTCTTCCATAAAAGTGGTGTCATTTGCATATCTGAGGTTATTGATATTTCTCCCAGCAATCTTGATTCCAGCTTGTGCTTCATCTAGTCCACTATTTCTCATGATGTACTCTGCATATAAGTCAAATAAGGACACAATAAAGGACAAAAATGGTATGGACCTAACTGAAGCAGAAGATATTCAGGAGAGCTGGCAAGAATACACAGAAGAACTATACAAAGAAGATCTCATGACCCAGATAATCATGATGGTCTGATCACTCACCTAGAGCCAGACATCCTGGAATGCAAAGTCAAGTGGGCTTTAGGAAGCACTACTGTGAACAAAGCTAGTGGAAGTGATGGAATTCCAGTTGAGCTATTTCAAATCCTAGAAGATGATGCTGTGCAAGTGCTGCACTCAATATGGCAGCAAATTTGGAAAACACAGCAGTGGCCACAGGAATGGAAAAGGTCAGTTTTCATACCAATCCCAAAGAAAGGCAATGCCAAAAAATGTTCAAACTACCACACAATTGCACTCATCTCACATGCTAGCAAAGTAATACTCAAAATTCTCCAAGCCAGGCTTCAATAGTATGTGAACTGTGAACTTCCAGATGTTCAAGCTGGATTTAGAAAAGGCAGAGGAATTAGAGATCAAATTGCCAACATCTGCTGGATCATTACAAAAGCAAGGGAGTCCCAGAAAAACATCTACTTCTGCTTTATTGGCTATGCCAAAGCCTTTGCCTGTGTGGACCATGACAAACTGTGGAAAATTCTTCAGGAGAAGGGGAATATCAGACCACCTGACCTGCCTCATGAGAAATCTGTATACAGGTCAAGAAGGAACAGAACTGGACATGGAACAACAGACTGGTTCCAAATCAGGAAAGGCGTACGTCAAGGCTGTATATTGTTATGCTGCCTATTTAACGTATATGCAGAGTACATCATGAGAAATGCTGGGTGATACTGGGTATAAGGAAAGATATTTCCTTAGTTGTGTCCTAGGGGACAACAGAGGTGGTATACTCTCCAAGGTGCTCAGTTTATACCCCAGAAGAATCTTGTTTATTGAGTCTTTTGTTCTTATGTACACTTTTTTTTTTCAAATTGAAGTTCTTTAGGGATGACCAAGATATATATTCACATCCCTCGAATATTTACAAGTGTAATATATGAAGTTTAATGCTTATTGTTGCAATACTTCTCAATTTGAAATGCTTTCTGTTCATCACTCTAGTCTCATCTTGAATAAGATATCAAGGCTTGCCTATTAATAGAGGTTTATCAAAAGCATACTTTTCCTATTCTTTGAGGAGCCTATTTCTCTATGAAGTGGCCATTCTTTCAATTTTATTGTCTACTGTGACACTTTTTCATAGCATGTAACTTTTTGTAAGTAATTCAGGTTTTCAACTGTGCTGTGATGTCACAATTCCTGTTTCCTATGCACTTTGTTTCTTCCCTTGCAACTGTTCTTTCTTATATAACCAATGAGGTTTACCCACTCCTCCATGAGAACTCATTTCTCATGGTCCCTGCTGACCAAGAGACCAATACTCTTACCTGTGGGCATCTTTAAGTTGAATATCCTGATGCTTCAATATTTTGTGACTATGTTGGTTTTGCATTTTCTAATTTAATTCGTTTCTGATTTCTATGGAGGGAAAAAATAGTTTTAAACCTCTGATTTACCAGGTGGTCTCGCGATTTTAAAGAATCTTCACACATTAAAATCCCATTTTTATGCAATATCATTTTAATAGAAATGCTCATTTTATGGAGAGAAAATGACTGATAAAAATTTGAATGATTCTTAGGAGTCTCTTATACTCTTTTTATTGCATTTTGATGTGGCTTAATTCATTAATAAGGAGGATGAGTTGGAACTGTGGCATGTTTTATCTCCTATCATTATTCAACAAAAGAGAACATTTTTTCAATAAAAATTTTAGAGCAAATTTCCGATTTTCCTGTTCTGAAAAATACATTTTAGAAAACAGACTGACCTTGAACTCAATTCAAAGTCAGAATTTTATAGCCACTCTTTCAACTTATTTGTTCCCAGAGCTGTACCAGGGAGCTAAGATCTACTGTCAATATTTCTGTTTCTGTTTTGCAGATTAGGTGGTTGACATTCAGAGAAACAATGTAGGTTGTCCTTGGTCACAGCACAGCAACTTCTTCTCTAAGGATTAGAGAAGGAAAAATACCCAATTGTATTCAATTCGGAACTCAGTTGCTTAACATCTCCCTTCTCTTTCATCATCCCCATCTCTCTCTTTTTTAATAATGTTTTTGGAGAATTCACTCTTTCCTAGACACTTTGAAGGGCTATTGACTAGCTGCCCTGGTTTTATAAAGCAGTACCTTGCCCAATCCTATCAATAAATTAGGGATAAAAAGGATCTCCCTTTCCTTTAAACGTGGATGGTGTAATTGAGAAAAATAATGTGTATACACTTATGATATGATGTGACTAGAGTGGTGCTAGTGAAACGTATAGTGACATGTGAATTTTGAGAAAAGCATAATGGTCCATTTGGGGTTGGAGATGAGAGAAGTGAATAGGTGAAGGTTTGAAAAAATAAGTGACATTTTCAGCTGAGGCCTTGAAAGCCAGCTAGATAAGAAGGGAAAGGGCATAGGGAAGAGTGAGAGCAAGGTAACGAAGCCAGGAGATTGTCAGGGTGTGGTGCCCAGAATCTTTGAATATGGGGTGATGCAGGGTAGGACTGCTCAAGAGAAGGGCAGGGAAGGAGGCAGGACTGGATTTTGAAGTCTCTCTGGAATCTAAATGACCTGGCTTCTTTTATAGAAACGGGGAACTGGGGATGGTGGGAGAGGCAGTGCAGTGATGGATGCTGTCGGGTTCTGAAAGATTGCTCTGGGGCTCTGGGTTTAGTGTGGACGATGTATTGGAAAAGTGAAAATGAAAAGTTGTTCAGTTGTGTCCAGCTCTTTGCCATCCCATGGATTATATAGTCCATGGAATTCTCTACTCCAGAATACTGTAGTGGATAGCCAGTTCCCTGCTCCAGGGGATCTTCCCAACCCAGGGATCGAACCCAGGTCTCCTGCACTGCAGGCGGATTCTTTACCAACTGAGCCACCAGGGAAGCCCAAGAATATTGGGGTGGGTTGCCTATCCCTTCTCCTGTGGATCTTCCCAACTCAGGAAGTCTCCTGCATTGCGGGTGGATTCTTTACCAGCTGAGCTACCAAGGTTCAGTGTGGATGATATATTGAAGTCAGGGGCAACTGGGATAATGGGGGTCCATCAGGAACAATAAGAACTCATGAAAAATTAGAAAAAGCCTATCACCAAGGAAGTGGGGTGGAGAAATTTGTGATTTTGAGCTAGAATTNTTGACTCCAGGGCTTTCCTGGCCAGTTGTCTGGTAAAGCCATTTGGTCTGCTTCTGGGAACCCTGGGACTGGTAACTTACAACCTGGGTAAGTCTGTACCCAGGAAGGTCAAGATCATCTTTATTCTCTCATGCTAGGAAGAGGGGAGAACTGCCCACTCCAGCTGATTTATTGTTCAGGCCAGTGGTGGTCAATAGAACTATGATGTGAGCCATATATGCAATTTTGAGGGTCTTAGTAGCTACAGTAAAAAAAGAAAGAAAGAAAACAATAAAAAGAAACAGATGAAATGAATTTTTAATAATATATTTTCTTTGAATCACTTTACCCAAAATATTATCAGGTCAACATGTAATTAATAGAACATTTACTATTGAGACATTTTACATTCTTTAATAGCAGCTCTTTGAAATCAGGTGTGTATTTCACACTTAGAGAATCTCTCAATTCAGATGCTAAATTTTCTTTNGATGAAATGAATTTTTAATAATATATTTTCTTTGAATCACTTTACCCAAAATATTATCAGGTCAACATGTAATTAATAGAACATTTACTATTGAGACATTTTACATTCTTTAATAGCAGCTCTTTGAAATCAGGTGTGTATTTCACACTTAGAGAATCTCTCAATTCAGATGCTAAATTTTCTTTGGACATACTTGATCAGTGTTTAGTTTTCATAAAATTTACAGTTAAAAAGTAGATTTGCATACCTCAGTTGTTCCAAATATATTTCCAAGTTTTCCAAAATTCAAATTGTGTCCATTTTTAAACTTAACTTTAAAAAGTTTAAATTAAAATTAGTTATTTTGTTGCATTAGGCACATTCCAGGGCTTGATAGTCCTTTGTGACCAGCACTACTATAGTGAACACAGCGGAGCTCCTGGGGTCACTTTGGGGTAATCACCNCAAATTGTGTCCATTTTTAAACTTAACTTTAAAAAGTTTAAATTAAAATTAGTGATTTGGTTGCATTAGGCACATTCCAGGGCTTGATAGTCCTTTGTGACCAGCACTACTATATTGAACACAGCGGAGCTCCTGGAGTCACTTTGGGGTAATCACCGGTGTGCATAATGCAAATGTTACTAGGGAATATCAAGTCTTTAAAAACAAATATAAGAATAAAGCAGAGACGTGATACAAACACACTTCATAGATACCATGGATTCAATTCTGGACCACTGCAGTAAAGTGAGTATTGCAATAAAGTGAGTTACACAATTTTCTTGTTTTTCTAGTGCATATAAAAGTTACCTTTATACTGTAGTCTATAATAGCATTATATAAACAAAATACCCTTAATTGAAAAAATACTTTTTGCTAAAAAATGGTAACCGTCATTTGAACCTCCAGTGAGTCATCTTTTTGCAATAGTCACATAAAAATCACTCATCAATCACAGACCACCATAAAAATATCACAATGTTGCTCCTGCTGCTGCTGCTAAGTTGCTTCAATTGTGTCCAACTCTGTGCAACCCCATAGACGGCAGCCCACCAGGCTCCACTGTCCCTGGGATTCTGGGGTGGGTTGCCATTGCATTCTCCAGTGCATGAAAGTGAAAAGTGAAAAGGAAGTCGCTCAGTCGTGTCCAACTCTTCGCGACGCCATGGACTGTAGCCTACCAGGCTCTTCCGTCCATGGGATTTTCCAGGCAAGAGTACTGGAGTGGGTTGCCATTGCCTTCTCCACACAATATTGAGAAAGTATGAAATATTTTGAATTACTGAAATGTGACACGGAGAAACAAAGTGTGAAAATGCTTTGGAAAAATGGTGCTAGATAGACTTGCTCAATACAAGGTTGCCACAAATCTTCAATTGTTAAAAAACACAGAATCTATAAAGTGCAATAAAGTGAAGTACAGTAAAATGAGGTGCCCTATGTATCAACTCCCACCTCTGGAGTATAGCTGTCTGGGTTTGACCTTGAGCTTTCCCACTTTCTAGTTCTAAGGAATTACTTCATCTCCTGGTACTCAGGTTACTTATCTGTAAAAGGGCATAATAACATTTCCTCTTTCAGCGTTGTAGTGAGGACTAAAGAGGGCAATGCTTAGCTAACCATGAGTTGTCAATAAAGGCATTAATGCTTCAGTGTTTAAAACTCAGTTCATATTTCATTGTCTTATTTGCTCCTTACTGAAAACTCATTAGGTAGGGAAAAAATGATTATCCTTCATTGCAACACAGCTAGGACTGAAACCCAGTTTTTCAAAAAGTCAAAACCCATTTTGCTTTCTGTATCATGATTACAGCCATTGACAGCTAACTTCAACCGGGCAGTACCTGTGAGAGGTACTCTTCTTAGGGCTTTACATCTAGCAGCTGTCCTACACCAATTTCCTCTTCGGTTTTAAGAAATAACCTGATACATCTATTCATATCTGTAAAGCTAATGAACAAGACTTAGAGAAAGACTGTCTTGTTATCAATGTCAAAGGTTTAGTCTTCCCACTTCTGAATGAATATTTGCCTTTCCATTTCCCTAAACACTTTTTTAAGAAAAAAGTTAAAGTCTTGACTGTTCATGTGTATTAGTTCTGTACATTGCCTTGGATCGACAGAAGATCACAACAAAACAGCATATCCAATGTTTAATTTTCAAGTTTCTGTACCATTTATTAAATAATGTACATGGAGAATAATTTTAATCTCTTATTTCATCCAATCTTAGTGTTTCTGGCTTCTTTTCGTTGAGGCACATGCAGGCTATGCTTACATTTGTAACTTTGGGACCACTCTTTGGGTCTGTTTTCTGATTTTTCCCTCCCTTTGATAACTTGTCAAAAATAGGTGCCTGCCCCAGGTGTGTCATTACCTTCTATTACATCTTGACAATCTACTGCTTGTCAAGGCTGCACAATAGTCCTTTGTATCCGAGTCCCGAGAGCCCAGGAACTGCTGAGTAGATCAGGCAACTTTGTGAAATATCTGATTGAACTTGGACTCCATCACCCCATCTCAGTGAATCAAGCCACTGTAAATCAAAGCTTTGCTCTGCCAGTGGTCTCTCAGCTTTCAATACATTTTGATTTAAAGGACTTTGGTCTGCGATCACCTCATATTTTATAAGATGATATCCTGTGAGTACAGGGAAAGAACAAAACAAAATAATCAGAGGAGAAAGTTATGAGAAAAGGACAAGCAAGGGAGATAGGGACAACTCACAGGTGGTATCAGTTTATTTTTAAAGGCTGGTAAAACACCATAATTGGTACTATGGGTAATAGTTACTTCTGTGACCTTCTGAACTGTGTGTCCCAGGAATGTTTGGAGGTAGTCATAAAAATTTTTATGCCACAAAGAGTTCTGCAGATAAAGTGTTTCTACTGACTTCTGTCTCTGCAACAGCAATTATCTGTGATGCAAGTTTCAGAATATATAATTTTTTATTATAAACAGGCAAAGAAAAGCTGATACCAATTGGCCTTTCTCTGCAGAAGGATACAAAATAATATTTTTACAGATTTTTCCCTTAGCATCAAGGAACCTATACTTATTGTATAATATTAAGGAAAAGGTAATAAAATCACCCATAACTGTCTTCACTAAAGATAACCATTGTTAAATCTTCTTATATTTCCTGCCTTTTATATGTATATATTTTATAACCTAGTTGTAGTTGTGCTTATATAGTTTTATATCTTTTTTCTTTTAATATTATGAAAATTTTATCTATTATTAGGTTAAGCATTGGATAGACTGTCATTAATCATTTATTCTGTAATCTAAAATTTCAGTTGAGTTCATTTTATTTTTCCATTAAAAAAAAAGCCCTATGATGAATACCTTTCTACTTTTCTCTTATAACCTGTATAAGATAAAAGTTAATTCTAAACTAAACTCTAGTATAGTTTTCTAAAAGTAGAATTACTAGAGCAAAGGGTATAAATATCTTTAGGGCTCATGATACACACTGCCAAATTGCTTTCTAGAGAGGTTTTAAAGTTTATCCAATTTTCTGTTCCATCAGAAGCATATAGAGACAAACAAACATACTAGCATGTAGATACCAAGGTACACACGGTTCTCTTCAGAGGAGTCACGTGGAAACCTCTTCTTATTTCACTGTGGTTGCTTTGTGCCTGTCATTACCTCAGAGATGTTCAGGGATGCAGGGTAACATTACAGCTGAAGGTTTTCTGTAGTCACCAATTTGGGTTCTTAGTAACATCTGGCTGTTTTCAAAAATTGCAACATCTGATTTCAATGAGTAAAGATTGGCCGCTCTTGAAGATATAAAAAAGTATGAATTACCAGTTCTGAGGCTGTACCTTGGGTTTCCCTAGTGGCTCAGATAGTACAGAATATGCCTGTAATGCAGGAGACCCAGGTTTGATCCCTGGGTTGGGAAGGTCCCCTGGAGAAGGAAATGGCAACCCTCTCCGGTATTCTTGCCTGGAGAATCCCCAAAGACAGAGGAGCCTGGTGGGCTACAGTCCATGGATTCCCAAAGAGCCTGACATGACTAAGTGACTAACACTCTGTTAGCAAGTAACAAACAGCATTTGTGACTTACTTTTCCTTCTTCAAGCACCCTGTCCCTGCTTAATACTGTCGTGGTCATCAAAGCAAGGCTCCAGAGAGACCGGCAGTGAGGAGGAGGACAGGGACTGAGTGGCGTGTGCTGTCCATAGCCATTCCCCCAGCACTTCATAAGTAGCTCTGCTAACTTGGTTAATTTCATGCAGAGAACAAGTGTAGATCTGCGCATGGGGGAATTAGCATAGTGCATTCACAATAAGGTAATTCTATTAAAAGAAACAATTTGGTTTTTCTGTGGAATGTATTTAACTTGAAGGGAAGGAGGAAGAGAAGAAGAGTGCAGAGAATGCACACTGAAGCAAAATGTTAGTAAATGGGGAAATCTACGTGAAGGGCGTATGTTATATCGTACCATTCTTTTTACATTTTTTATTGATGTATAGTTACTTTACAATGCTTTGTTGGTTTCTGCTGTGCAGCAAAGTGAATCAGTTATATGTATACATAAATCTNAATAAGGTAATTCTATTAAAAGAAACAATTTGGTTTTTCTGTGGAATGTATTTAACTTGAAGGGAAGGAGGGAGAGAAGAAGAGTGCAGAGAACGCACACTGAAGCAAAATGTTAGTAAATGGGGAAATCTACGTGAAGGGCATATGTTATATCGTACCATTCTTTTTACATTTTTTATTGATGTATAGTTACTTTACAATGTTTTGTTGGTTTCTGCTGTGCAGCAAAGTGAATCAGTTATATGTATACATAAATCTACTCTTTTTTGGATTTCCTTCACATTTAGGTCACCACAGATCACTGAGTAAAGTTCCCTGTGCTATACAATAGGTTCTCATTAGCTATCTATTTTATACATAGTATAAAGCCCAATCTGCCAATTCATCCCACCTCTCCCCAGCTTGATAGCTATAAGTTTGTTCTCTACATTTGTGACTCTTATTTCTGCTTTGCCAGTAGGTTCATCTGTACCATTTTTTCTAGATGCCACATATAAACAATATTATATAATATTTGTTTTCCTTTCTGACTTATTTCATTCTGTATGATAATCTTAAGGTCCATCCATGTCTCTGCAAATGGCACAATTTTGTTCCTTTTTATGGCTGAGTATATATTGTACTATTCTCACCACTTTCCCTAGGTTTGAAAAGTTTGAACAGGAAAGCTGAGGAAAACATCTATAGGGGAGGAGAAATTACTTCCTTCTTCTCTTCTACATTATTGACTCAGATCCACCTGTACTAAAAAGGTTAGCAGGAGAAAAACAAATTTAACTTACATCTGTGCATGTTGGAGCCTCACAAAGATATGAGACTCAAAGAAGTGACCAAAGCAGGAAGCTTTTATACCTCTTAGGCTAAGAAACGATAATTTGTTTAGAATTGACAAGACTGAAGGGTTTGGGCTGGAGTTAGTAAATGGTGAAGTAACAAGGTTTGTTTAATACTGCTTTCTTGGACCTGATTTCCGACTCTGGAGATAAGGATGTCTTAGGATGTCTTTCACCTCCTGGTAGAGAGAGGATATCTTTCATATATGGGAAATTTATTTCTTACTTTCGGGAGAACAAAGGAAGTTCAGAATGTTCTTCTTGCATTTGGCAGTTTCTCGAGTACCTTTAATCCAAAATAATAAACACGCCAATGTAGCATATTTCAGGGTTATATATTCTGAACCCTACACATACAAACAATACCAAAATGCACTGAAGGATGATGAAGGGATGGTTGAGAATGATCAAGTACTTGACATTAAGGCATATGAGGGTCAGAATACAGAGGATTTTCATGTGATCATAGGTGGCCTTCTTTGGGGTTTTTCCTTTTGGCGATGGGACTTCTGAACTATTTCTTATAGAAGAATACGCAGTGGCAGTCTCCCCAGTACATCCTATGAACAGAATTAATCACCCTAATGTAGACAAGCTGGGAAGAATCTGTTGCGATATTTTGAAAGATAAGTTGCCCCTAGCTCTAGAGATCAGCAGAGTTCTGCTTCTCACCTAGATGCATGTCAGCATATGTTGGAGGCACACAGGAGGAATGATAGGAGGGGACACAGGAAACCATTGATGTATTTAGAGCATGGACTAGCTATACAACTAATAATATTTGAGTTGGTCTAATCATCAAGTGTATACCACTTCTTTTCAGCCATTATGTGTTTCTTTTGTTTCACTTCATGTTTTTGAAAAGTTACAGGATAAAATCTTAGAGTAAAATAGTAGAGAAAGAACATATATCCTCTTATTACTGAACTTTAACTTTTTGGTTCTTTTGGTGTATAATCCTTTGCAGAAATGATTATATTAGGAAATATTTGAGGACCAAAATCTAAGAGTAGCTACATCATCATGTTCTGTGTTAATTTTGAACTGACAGGAAAATATTTTCCAATATGATAAAGGAGTAAATCTCAAACTTTATTGGGCATATGTAAAGTACTCAGAGAGCTTGTTAAAATGCAGATTTTAATAGAGCATATTTGGGGATGAGTTTAAAATTCTGCATTCCTCATGAATTCCCTGGTGATGTTTGTGGTGCTGGTCAATGGACCACATTTCAAATAGCAAGTGTGGGACAAAACAGGTCTTTGGAATCAAGCAAGCATTAACCTCTTTGGGTTGGTTTCCTCAATTATGAAAGGAGAAAATGCATACACAATGAAATTCTTATGAAGTTGATATAAAATAAGCATTCTTAAAGTACTTTGTAAACTTTGCTTTCTCTGGTATTAATTTTTAAACTAATACCATACTGCTTTACAAATCCTTCATCTGCAGACAAAAACAAGGAATGAGAGGCCAAGTGTTGTGAATTAAACTACATTATTGCTATTCAAGGTTCTTGACATTAATATTGAAACCTGGAGCAAAATTCATTTCTGTGGACTTTGCTATTATATTTATTATAAATTCTAAACATTTGATACCCTTTTGAAGAGCCGTGAATGTTGATTAATCTTTTTCTCAAAGAATGTTTCTTTTTGATTTTTTGGATTTCCATTTAAAATCATCCTTTCTAAGACCAACTAGAACTGCCTTTGCTTCCCTACTCACATCCAAGCCAAAAACAACCAATGTGTATTTAGTATTGGATTTGGGGGAAATGGTCACAGAGTGGTCATAATCTAATACTTGTAACTGTATTATTTTCAAATATAATTTTTCAGCACTGTGGAATGAGAGGATACTAATTTCTGAAGAACAAAAATAAAGCAATTGAACATCTACAGAATGAGAATATCAATAGGTCTTTCAGAATAGCCAATGCTAAGATTTCGAGACAATGAAAAACAAAACAAGACAAAAACTGTTAGAGAATATAGACATTCTTTGGGAGAATAAAATCCTAACACTGAAGTTAAAATTCAAAGCTCAGCAAATCTTATCTCCTAGAGATGTTGTAAAGATATATGTGTGTGTGTGTGTATTGTTTTGTTGTTTAGTCGCTAAGTTGTGTCCGACTCTTATGTGACCCCATGGATTGTAACCCACAAGTTTCCTCTGTCCATGGGATTTCCCAGGCAGGAATACTGGAGTGGGTTGCCATTTCCTTCTCCAGGGGATCTTCCTGACCCAGGGGTTGAACCCGTGTCTCCTGCATCTCCTGAATTGGCAGGTGGATTCTTTACCACTGAACCACCAGGGAAGCCTATATGTATGTGTGTGTGTATATATATATAATTTATTTTTAATAAAAGGAAATTCCTGGACAGACAGTGATCAAGAGAGATAACAGCAGAAGTGGCTGAATGGGAGGCTGAGGCATTTGTCTTAGATTCCCACATCTGGCTACAGACTCAAGTGCCCATGAAAAGAAATTATTTTCTGGTACTTACAAGAATAGAACTGAGAAGCTATGCTGGTCTGAGTCTAGAAACCAAAAGAAGTTTCTTAAATACCCCTATCTTTAACTGACTACCATTAATATCTAACCTGAGGGAATGTGATGGCAATGATGATCTCTGGGTGGAGAGGGGGAGAAAAGAGAAAAACTCTTTGTTAAAGGTAAGAATTATGCAAACGGTCTACAGGGAAATCAAGGTCATAATTTGTTTCAAACTTTCAAAATATTTATGTCTTACATAATTATGACTATACAAATCTAAAATACATTTAAGGCTGAATTATTGATTTCTTTACAATCTCACCATATAATGAAAAATTCAGCACTAAGTATTTTATTACCCTTTTCCCTTTTCATGTTACTAATGTACTCTGAGAGATTATTAATTTTCTCCATTCTTTTTAAAATTTACATTTTCTTATTTATTTTACTCTGAATCTGGGTTCCACCTTCTTACTCTATTCTCACACCTCCTTACTGGTGTTAATTGAGGTCTTCAGTAATGATTCTTGACTCATTACTTTGTCCAATATGTGTGTTTGAGTTGAGTGATTTAAGGGCCAAGGGGATATGAAAGATCCAGAGGGAAAAAGTACAGATTTTAATGATATAACTGATATCAGCCATACTACGTTGGCAATCTCTATAAAAAGCAAGAAAGTGTATTATCAGTTTTGTATTTCTTAGTTTCCGCATTTGTATCTGTATGTGACTGATTGGTAATGAACAGGAACACGTACTAAAATGTACTTGGGTAGACCTGGTGCACTTCAGTCAGTGCCGAAAGGACAAGACAAGAGAAAGGCAGCGATGGTTATTTGATAAGCTATTTCACTAAGATGAATTTGAACAAGAGGCAGGTGAAACTTGCTGAGAACATTTATTGCTTCCAGTTGAGATGCATGAAGTGTGGAACATCTTGCCAAGAGGAGCGCCACCTCATCCTGGTGGCATTAGGCCTTTGACGCTGGCTGTCACGGGCTGGCTGGTGGGATGCCACGGCCCCTTTCTCTGGGATGTCTCTCTGTGGTGGTGCCTGCTCCCCCGTGACTAGCTTTGCTGTGCAGTTTGAAGCCGCTTCATTTTTGTTTTTTGCCTTCGAGCATTTCTCAGTTTTTTAGTTTTTAAGAAACTTTCCTCTAATTGGTATAGAAAATCTTCAATTCGTCCAACCTGGAAGAAATAAACAGATACAACAGTGTTGGTTGTTTCCCCAGGTTTTGTGTATATAGGAAAATGGTGAGGAATTTAAAAGTAAATGGCACATACAGGTCCAAGGTTGGAACAGAACTGGCAGTGACAGATACAATTAAGCATAAAAGTCCCCTTTTGATTTCCATTTCAGCGTCCTTTGTTTTAGGAACATGAAGAAGACATGCAGGAATTTACCACTAGGTCCTATATGTTGGAGAATGGAACTTGGGAGTATCATTACCTGCTGTCTTTAATGGTCAGTGAAACCAGGGATTTCAGAAAGAAATAACTGGTAAAAAATTATTCCATTATCTAAAAGAAGAATGAAACAAAATCTACCCCTCTCAAAACCAGTGATTCTACATTAATTAGTATGCCCCTTAGGCCACTTGTCTAATAGCTCAGTTAGTAAAGAATCTGCCAGCAACACAAGAGACTTTGGTTCAATTCCTGAGTCAGGAAGATCTCCTGAAGAGGGAATAGGCTACCCACTCCAGTATTCTTGGGCTTCCCTTGTGGCTCAGCTGGTAAAGAATCTGCCCCAGTGCAGGAGACCTGGGTTTGATCCCTGGGTTGGGAAGATCCTCTGCAGAAGGGAAAGGATACCCACTCCAGGATTTTGACCTGGAGAATTCCATGGACTGTATAGTAGTGGGGTAGCAAAGAGTCAGACACGACTAAGCGACTTTCACTTCACTTAGGCCACTTGGGAGAAAAATGAATTTTCCATATTGTTTTAGCAGGAGCCATTTCTCTTTTAAATAAAAAGGAAAAGTTGAAAAAAAAATAAGATAAAATAATATATAAAAATAGTGATTAAAAATAAATTGTTAGTCTTTCTTCTAAGCAAACTTAAAAGTATTCAATGACAGTTGAATGCATTGTGCTGTTTGTCAGAGTAAAACAGTTTACATTTATGTCTAGTTGGGCTTTCATGATGAATAACAATTCATACTTAACCCCGATTCCCAGGACCTGCATATTCTATTAGTCTAAAGTCACTCACTGAAGAGCCTATTGTCATAAAGTTAGCTCAAAGCTAGAGCACTTACTCTTCAAGGTGCATGAGCACATCATCTACTTAAGATAAAAGCACTTACAAGTTCAATTTTCCAGTTTTGAGCTCTACTTTTAAATCACTTGATTTATCATTCAGAGTAACACCCCAAAGATAATTCAGGTTGTCAAAAAGGGAATAATACATAGTCGCATTCATCTATATGTTACAGTTAGGTCTTATATCACACAAGGTGATTCATACAATCCGTTGGTTTCCATAAGAAAATAACATAGCTTATTTATGTGAAAACAATTATTTTTGAAAACCTAAAATTACTTCAGGTAAATGTTTTCCAAAAGTCTGTGTAATTTATGATATCTGATTATTGCAGCAATCCTCAAAATGAGTTGACAGAATAGTTTTTAATCTTGCCATGAAGTCAGTGCATGATTTTATGTATTCCATCCATTTATACTATCCAACTTATGCCAAAATCATAGGAAAAAATTAACAGAGCATAATCAAAACAAACACGATAGATGGCACTTTACTGTTACTTTGATAGTTGAGTTGATGGCTCACTCAAGTTACTTGCACTGAAAATGTATCATCTAAACTGACGCTCTTTACAATGATAATGATTGCAATTAGCCTCAATACAATTAAAATTACAACCCCAATGCAACAAAAAACATGTCCTACAGAAAAATAATAGTTTTAAAATATCTGTTGGGTGGCTGCTATCTTTTTTTGAAAATTATGTTTATTAAGAGCAGTGTTGACTCACTAGGTTGCTTTTCAGTAGAAAAGACAAAGAAGAAACACAAGATATGTTATTTGAATAGAGAGTACCACTGAATTACCCTGGGAGGTCTAGGGTACAGACTCTATGCATGCTTCTCCTGGCCTAGGTGTTTGCCTCCTGCCTGGTCTGTCTACATGCTATCCTGTCAACCCATTATCCCAATAATACTCGAATGATCTTTAAAAATGTGTATCTGATCAGTTTGCCCTGCTTAAAATACCTAAATGGATTCCCAAGTCCTTAACATGAGCTACACATCTCTGGGTGATCTGGTTACACTACACTTGTGTCTCTAATTCTGTCTCCTATAATTCCATTTGCTTAGCCCTGTGGTACATCTCTCAGTTTTCTAAGCACAACCATGCAGCATTCTATGCACCCTTCATTTTCCTAATGCTATGCCCTCTGATGGAATGCTCTCATTGGAATGCTTACATATCCTCTGGATTTCAGGTTCAATGTCAGTGTCTCAGGCACATACTCCTTGATGACTCAGATCAGGTTGGGGTTCCCAGTCACATATTCCCACAGCAGTCCATTCACCTCTTTTCCTATTTTAATTCTTAATTGTTTATAATGGTTTGTATAGTATCCATCTTCCTGTCTGGGCTTGCTGCGTAAGGCAGGCAACTAGGTCCATGGCGTTCCTTAGTCCCAATACCTAGGTATGGTAGACCCTCAGTAATTTTAATCTTTGATAATAGATCTGAAGACATCAGTGTGTTCAGAAACCGATGAGTTTTTCCAGCCTCAAAGTGCTGACTGGTATGAAACACATCAGAAGGCTTTCTTTTCTCTTTCTTACAAATTAAATAAGAAAGAGGGCCTTCCCTGGTAGCTCAGGTGTATAAAGTCCACGTGTAGTGCAGAAGACCCTGGTTCAGTTCCTGGGCTGGGAACATCTTCTGGAGAGGGGATAGGCTACCCAAGTAGGTAGGATACTCGAGTATTCTTGGGCTTCCCTGGTGGCTCAGACTATAAAGAATCTGCCTGTAATGTGGGAGACCTGGGTTTGATCCCTGGGTTGGGAAGATTCCCTCGAGGAGGGCATGGCAACTCAGTCCAGTATTTATGGGCTTACCTGTTAGTTCAGTTGGTAAAGAATTCACCTGCAATGCTGGAGACACGGGTTCAATTCCTGGGTTGGGAAGACCAACTGGAGAAGGGAACAACTCTAGCCTTCTGGCCTGGAGAATTCCGTGGACAGAGGAGCCTGGCTGACTACAGTCCATGGGGTCGCACAGAGTCAGAGATGACTGAGAAACTTTCACAGATTAAATAATTGTTTTCATATGGCATCATTCTATTACCATTTGAGTTTAAGCATGGTAATAACAAGGTATGGTCTCCATGCTTGAAACGGCCAAAAGTTGAAAGGGCACTGACTGGATAAGAAGTCAGAAGTGTTGAGTTTTGCTCTTGCCCTGGTTTATAATCCTCAATTACCCGAGAGAAGTCACTTGGTCTTTCTGAGCTTCAGTTTTCAGAATGGTGGATCCAGTAGGTGGATCAATTAGGGGCTAGCCTTTAGTGAAGAAAAAGGTTAGCTTGGATAATTTCCAAGTGAAAGTGAAGTTTCTCAGTTGTGTCCAATTCTTTTCAATCCCATGGACTATAGCCAACCAGGCTCCTCAGTCCATGGAATTTTTCAGGCATAAGTACTTGAGTGGGTAGCCATCTCCTTCTCCAGGGGATCTTCCTGACCCAGGGATTGAACCCAAGTCTCCCTCATTGTAGGCAGACGCTGTGCCATCTGAGCCACCAGGGAAGTGGATAATTTCCAAGGACACACTAAATAAAAACATTCCATGACTTGTACTCACACCAGATTTAGGTTGTCCAGTCTTAAGATGTGCCTTGGAGAAGGCAGTGGCACCCCACTCCAGTACTCTTGCCTGGAAAGTCCCATGGACAGAGGAGCCTAGTGGGCTGCAGCCCATAGGGTCGCTAAGAGTCGGACATGACTGAGAGACTTCACTTTCACTTTTCACTTTCATGCATTGGAGAAAGAAATGGCAACCCACTCCAGTCTTCTTGCCTGGAGAATCCCAGGGATGGTGGGAGTCTGGTGGGCTGCCGTCTATGGGGTGGCACAGAGTCAGACATGACTGAAGCGACTTAGCAGTAGCAGCAAGATGTGCCTTTACAGTTTTCAAATCAGAGGGTTATTCTCTTATTTTATACCATTAGGCGAATGACACAATGTGCAGTAAAGTAAGTCAATTTTAGCCTCTGTACTTACTGAAGTGTAGGAGAGCTGCAACATGTTTTTAGTAAAGCTGGTTCTTTATTTTCTTTTTTTAAGTCAAGGAAAGAAAAGTGCTGGTTGAAGAGAAAATAGATTCATATAACTAAGAACAGATTGCAAATGATAGAAATTTCTATAAAGCCCTTAGGGGAATAAAACACAAATATGTAGGCATGTAAGGAAGGAAACAAACCAGTTTTGGGAGCAGAGGCCTTATTAGACCTTCTTTTTGGGAGAGGATCCACTTACTTAATTATATCAGATAGTGTCTTTGGTCATTCTGGGTCTAATTTTCCCATTTGCAAAATGGGCAGATAACATTCTCTTGTGTATCTTTGTGCCAATGCTGACGTGGCATTACTGAGATATGGACATCAGCCCAAATGAGCTTGTAGAGAATTTGGGATGGCAGATGATTGAAGGGAACTGAAGAATTCAGTCCAAGGGCAGATTCTCACCTATCATATGGTTATCAATCAAAATCCACATCAAAGAGTTAGGAAACTGTTATCAGCTAGTATCTGAGGACTTTTAATTCTTATACACAAAAGTCTATCTGTCATGACTTAGTGTGGAGTCAAAAAGTTCAGAAAAAAGATGACTTTGAAACTGTGAAAGAGAAGACAGCCTGAGAAGCACAGGAGATATCAAAGCTAAAATTCTAACAGTACAAAAACAAATAATACCAATTAGGAAGAAATGTGGCGGTAACTAAATAGACCAGTATATATGACAGGAAAATTTCTGGTCAGCTCAGATCTCAGAGGGAATGCTCTTGTTCTTTCATGCAAATATTTATTGAACATCTACTATGTACTTGGTACTTTACTAAGGTAATAAGCAAAAATATCAGGATACTTGTTTCTGAGGAACTCATATTCACATAGGAAAGACAGTTAATGAAAAAATGACTGCAACAAAGCATAAATGTTTATCTAAGAATTATGTACAAAAATGTTCTGTTAGCAAAAATGTCAGAACAGTGAATGCTATCTGAAGGAAATGTGGAGGAGTATGGGAGGTGATAGGAGATGGGTCTTTGTCAGGACAAGAAACTCATTCCAGACAGAGGGAATGGCGTTCATAAAAGGAAGTTGTGAAAGAACATGGGCTATTTGATAGGGGTGAGTCACATAGCCTAGATGTGGGCTTGAGGGGACTGGGAATAGAGATATACATAGCAGGAAACATAGATTGAGGTCAGCTTATAAAAAGTTGAAAAATATTTAGCTATGTGGTTAGAAAGATAAATCTGGTGCCATTGTGTGGGGTTGAATGCAGCTAGGGAGACTAGAAGCAGGTGGATCAATTAGGGCCCAGTGCACTAAGATATGAAAAATACTATGGGGGCCTGCATCAAGAGTTTAAGAGACATTTGGGAAATAAGAATTGTAGTCTTGATGAAAAATTCTATGTGGGGGTTAGAAGGCAGGCAGAATTAGTAATGACTGTGAAGTTTCTCATTTGAGACAATAATGGTATCTTAATGAGGTAAAGAATACAATTCAATGAATAGTTTTAGGGGAAAAGAATGAGTTTGATTAGTGACAAATGTAAGAGGTAGAAAGGGGGCACATAATCAGAAATGTGTTTTAAAAAATGGACCTGTAATAATAGCCTAATACTAGGCTAAAAGCCAGAATGATGCAAAACTCCTAATTGAAAAGAAAAAAAAGTCCACTATTGTGTGGTCTACTGTGTGAAAAGCATTCCAGCAGTTAAAAAGTCATAAGGAAAAGAAACAAAAAGTGATGCTTTCGGTTATTGAGAACAAAAAAGTGGTTATGGTAGAGAGAGAGCCTATTGGATCAAAGTCAGATATATCTGGGTTGGAATCCCAGCTCCAGCATGTTCTTGGTGTGTGACTTTTGAACAAATTTATTTAATTTCTTGTAACCCAAGTTTCTTCATCTGTCAGTGGCTTCACAGGGTCCTAATGAAATTAAACAGTTTATGTGAAGTATTGTATAGATCCGAATTGTTATTATTTACTAGTAGTATTAATGCTTGATTCTGGAAGTGTATGCCCATTAAATAGAAAAATAAGCTTAAAAATACATATAAAAGTGAAATAAAATGAAAAGCCAAAGAATTTTAACAGTCCCTGTGTTTATGACCTCCACTCTTTAAGGATGCTGCCTCAGTAACTGTGCTAAGTGTAGGTGTTTGATATGCTTTCAAGTCTTGTGATTAAGTCTCAAAATTCAACTATAGAAAGGGTAGAATTAGGAGGGGACAGAGAAAGGGTGTGAAGATATGAGTTTCTGATAGTGCATATTTGGCTGCAAGTTCAAACAAGTTCAACTGTATTCCGTGGTTACCCAAAACTGATCTGATTATAAACTACAATGTTTAAAATATGTCTTGATGTCTTGTCTCATCTGGGCTATGATGCTTGGTGCTGGGTATATCCAGGTCTTAACTCCAAACTTTATGAAGAAAAGTTGGAGGACCTGGAGATGTTAACTGGGAAAAGAGAAAACATAACAGGAATCTGTGGTATCTTTAGGTGATACGTGAAGGGGTGGTGAATTTGTTCTGTGTTAGCTTACGTATTTGAAAGAGAGTACCATTTAGAATTACAATATGAGTTTGAGTCTCATTGCTTTCACTGGTGATGTAACTTAACTACTGAACTTTAATTTTTTCTTCTCTAGTGTAAATCACGAATTAATTATAATCAGACTTTATTTTCAGAATTTTAGTGAGGATTAAATGGCTTGATATTTGTGGAAAGCTCTTCATAAATGTCTAAGTCCTCCACAAAGATTATAATAGCCCATTGTGTAGTGTCTGGTGGTTTCATAATAGGGTCTCAATAAATATTGTTGAACTGGTAAACAGCTGAATAAGTCCTTCAGTGAGTAAAAAAATAGATATTCTATTGATATTTTCACAACTGTGTAAAAGTGAAAGGTGTTTTGGGGTAATGAATGGTGACCCTCATCACCAGACACTGGAAATCAAACACTAGATGACAGTTTTGGCAAGTGTCAATTATTCAGGTCATGTGTGACCCAGGGGTTGGATTAAATAAACTTTAAAGTACTACCTTAATGATGCTATTTTCTGGATTCACTGTGCAGAAGTGTGCTCAGTGGAAGCAGAGTATATTGTAATTTGCCTTGTACCACATTGAAAGAGAACTATGGAAATGAGAGGGAGTCAACCATTTCTGCTGTATTAGTATTGCATGTAATGCAAGGTATTGAACTGGTTGATATAAATATCCATAGATATTAGGGTTCTCAGTACTTCATTATATTTCACTTATAAAAGCATATCCATAAGACCCATAACTTCTCTAGATGTATCAACATTTTATCTTGCATCCAAAGGACCCCTATTATGGATTAGCTTAAGTGTAGTTTATAGCATACTTTATTTCTTTCTCACTCTATAACTGGATCAGATTATTCAATCATCAGATTCTTCTTCTCAGTTAATGATTTTTTAATCATATCAACATTTAAGATTATTCTACAAGTTCTAGAATAACATGCAACATTTTTACAGATCAAAATGTTCTCCCTCACAAAGCCACTTCAGAGTAACTTTCCGTACAGGCATAATAAAAAGCACTTGGATATTTTCTCTGATAACCTTTTACTGTAAAATTGGTTTGTATCTTCTGTGTAGGGGCAAAGTATGGGGATAGCCTGAAGTCAGGAGAGCTTCTGTGCACTTGAGAATTTTCTTGTGAAGGAGGGTTGCTGCTGACTCACTGTGATTTTGCGGGGCTGACTATGGTTTCATTCGCACAGAGAGCCAACCCATTTTTATTTGGTAATTGAGGGCCTGTGAGCCAGAAGTGAAAGCAATAGCACCACTTTCCATTTCTTACGTAACGGCTGGCCACGAGACCAGAGGCACTGCTGGGGAAGAAACTGAGACTTAGGGCGTAGAGAGTCAGGAATGGGGAAAAACGACAAGAGCTCAAAATGAGCGAAGCTGGTGAGAGATGGTAACAGAAAGGGGGACACAACCTGGGCCTAATACAGCTTTGAAACGGGAGTCGTTCAGATGTAACAGAGGAGAAGGAGAATCGCTGTGAAGACCTGGGTGTCCCTTTCCCTCCCAGTCATTAAAATCAAATACTACTGTAATGCGTTGAATTTCATTCCCTCAAAATTCCCGTGTTTGGGTCTGAAGCCCCAGCACTTCAGGATGTACCCTTATTTGGAGACAGGGTTTTTATAGAGATCGTCAAGTTGAAATGAGGTCTTTGGGATGGGCCTTAACTAAAATGACTGGTGTCCTTATAGAAAGGGGATATTTGGAGACAGTCCGTCGTCACACAAGGAGAATAACTTGTGAAGATGAAGGCAGTGGATGGGGTGACGCTCCTATAGCCAAGGTGTGGTAACCACCAAGGTTAAGCAAACCACCAGACACAAGCAGAGAGGCATGCACTGGTTCTTCCTCACAGCCCTCAGGAGGTACCAGCCCTGACGACACTTTGAGTCTGGACTCCCAGCCTCCAGACCTGTCACGATAAACTTCTGTTGTTCAAGACAGTCAGTCTGTGATATTTTGTTATAGCAGTCTTGGCAAATTAATGCAACTATAGACAATCCCTGATTTCTGCTGCATCGACATAATTTGTTGACATAATTTTTCGACTTCTTGGTGATGCAGAAATGCTATACATTCACTGGAAACCATACTTTGACTTTTGGATTTTGATCTTTTCCTGGTTCCAGCATAGGGTCTGATACTCTCGGAGTGCTGGGTGGTAGCAGTGAGTTGCAGCTCCCCGCGAGTCACAGGATCCTGAGGATCAACACTGAGATGTTTATTTACTTTTTAGGCTACACTACTGTGCAGCATGTGGGATCTTATTTCTCTGTCCCGGGGTGGAAACTATGGCTCCTAGATTGGGAACACGGAATCTTAACTACTGGACTACCAGGGAAGTCCCTAACCCATACACTTAGAATTGTCCTGTCCCCAGACAGTCATTCTAGTGTTCACTCTCAGTATAGTATTCAATGAATTACAGGAACTACTCAACACATTTTAAATAGGCTTTGAGTTAGATGATCCTGTTCAACTGTAGGCTGATGTAAGTGTTCTGAGCACATTTAAGGTAGCCCGGGCTAAGCTGTGATGTCCAGAAGTTAGGTGTATTAAATAATCTCCAGCTGATGGTATTTTCAGCTTATGTTGGGTTTATAGAGATGTAACCCTATTGTAAGCTGAGGAGATCTGTACTAAGCCATAAAGCTCAATTAGGTTCCGATTATCTCTTCAAACACCACTTTGATGATTTCTACCATTTACTTTTCCTGTTGGTTGATGTTGCCTACTTTGTTGGAGCCCCTTGCACATGCTTAGCATGTACCTTGGGAAGCAGTGTGTGTTTCTGTCTAGTAATAGCAGTGAGAGGAATGTGATCTCAAACACAAATGCATGGGTAAATTACAGCAAGAAGGAAGACACCGTGCTTGAAATAGGATTTCCTATTGGATTTTATGTAGTCTGGATTAAGGAGAGACAATTAAATATGTTTATAGGGGTTTGTATATGTTCATGCTTCAGAGATTGGGTGCTCAAAGGATTTTTTTTTTAAATAAAGCTTTTAAAGAAGCCTTGTAAGAAGACAAAAAATAGATAAAATAATAGTTAGATCCTTGGGAATAAATATCATGTTTCTACAACTGTAGTGGTGGTTAGAGAAGGAAGATGTATTTCCAGCAATTTGCAATGTGGATCAAAATCCTCTTGGCAAAACAGCCATTTAATCCACCACAGTGGATTTCATAACATTAGTTTTCTTGTTGTCTTCCAGTTTAGTTTCCAGACCAAATGCTTTTAAATATTTATCATCCAAAATGGTTTGAATTTTAATTCTTATTAGAATGACAATTGTTTTCAAACAGGCTTGAAATTAATTTCTAAAATAAACTTTAATTTCTGACACAAAGTTGTTTCTGCTGTTCATCATACAGCAGTTTACTTTAGCTTTTGGCTAGCATTCAAACAAATAGCCTCATATTTCTCCACTTTAATTTAGTGAATTCTGTATGTTGGTATGATAGTCATAAAAGTACAACGTGGAAATATAAGGCATTAGATGCCTGTGATGTGTCACAAAATATGCCAAAAAACTTCTGTTAAACTCTATTACCAATTTCTAATTGAAAATCCCCGTAATAATAGCACTTGTGAAACAAATTTAGTGTAGAGTTAGAGTACGATTATGAAATCTTGCTATCACTTTGTTCTTAATGTATCGTGGCTTTTTAAAATTTATTTTCAACACTTAATGGCAAAATTTATCTGAAAGTTGGAGTACGTATATTTTAAACTTTTCCTTTTGAGATAATTGTGGATTCACATGCATCAGTAAGAAGAGATACAGGAAGAATCTGTGTATTCTTTATGCAGTTTGTCCCCATGGTAACATCTTATAACACTTTGGTAGAATATTACAGCTAGGATATTGACGCTGATATAGTCAAGATACAGAGCAGTTCCACTGCCACAGGATCTCTTGCGCTGCTCTTTTACAGTCACACCCACTTTCCTCCTGCCCCACCGCCTTAACCCTTGGCAACCACTAATTTGTTGTCCATTTCTACAATTTTTTCAGTTTAAAAAGGTATTATATATACACACGCACTTAAGATATATACATAGCTGAATATATTGTTGCTATTATCATTGCATCTCTTTTCTTATATGCTGTCTACTTTATCCATTAGAGCCCTTAGCATATTAATCATTGTTGTGTTAAACTTCTAGTCTGACAATGACAACATCTGTGCCATATCTGCTTCTGATGATTGCTTTGCCGCTTCAAATTGTGTTTGTCACCTTTTGGTTTGTCTTGTAATTATTTTCTTGATAGCTGGACATGATGTACTGGGTAAAAGGAACTGCTATAAATAGACCTTTAGTAATGTGAGGAGAAGGCTTCCCTTGTGGCTCAGTTGGTAAAGAATTCACCTGTGATGCAAGAGTCTGCCTGCAATGCAGGCGACCTTGTTTCGATTCCTGGGTTGGGAAGATTCCCTTGAGAAGGAAATGGCAATCCACTCCAGTATTCTTGTCTGGGAAATTCGATGGACAAAGGAGCCTGGTGGGCTACAGCCCATGGCTTGAGAAGGAAATGGCAACCCACTCCAGTATTCTTGTCTGAGAAATTCCATGGACAAAGGAGCTTGGTGGGCTACAGCCCATGGGGTTGCAAGAGGCAGACAGGACTGACTAAACTACACAATGTGAGGGGAGGGGAAGCATTCGAGAGTTCTAAGATTAGATTTCAGTCTTTTACTGAGCCCATGCCTTGGACTGTGAACTTCACAGGTGTTCCTCAGTTCCCCACCTACTCCTCCTTACATGGGACAGGATGGCTAAAGTGGGCTGCAGTTGGGTATTTTCCTTTTCTAGGGCACTTAGGCCCTGACAATACACCAAAAGGTATGCTCTGTTTAACTGGTTTCTTCTGAGGGCAAGCCTTGCTAAGAAGGAAAGAGTGTTTTAGTATATTTCAGAGTGGTTCCTTCCAGAGGCCCAAGGGGATTTTTCTCTGACACTTAGCATTAACTCCTGGAGGTAAATTGCATAATATTGCATAACTCCTAGACTGGATCCCCTTAGAGTTTGTAATACTCAGAGTTGTCTGCACTGAGTGTCCAGCAACTTGTCAATTATAATTCCAACTTCACAAAACCAGTACTGGTTCCCATAGCAGTTTCTGTTCATAAGTCTCCAGAAAGCCATATCTCCCTGTATTAATCTGTTAGTCTCTTCCGTCTTTGGAGCAGTGTTTTTGTCTTGTGTCGTCCGTTGTCCCACAGATCCAAGAAGAATCATTGACTTTTAGGATAGAGTGGTGACTTCCCAGCTCCTCATATGTAGAACCAAACACAGAACTCCATGTATATTTAGAATCATATTAAATGATGTTGTTATTTTTGCTTGAATCATCAAACATAATAAAGAGGACAGTCTGCTGTTTTTACTCATATTTTTACTTGTATTCTTTCACTTTTCTTGATATTTTAAAATTCTTTCTTTTATTGTTTCTTTTCTTCAGCCTCTCTTTCTTTTCTTTTCTTTTTTTTTTCTTTTTTAGAGTGAGTTGGCTGATGATAAATTCTCTTTGTTTTCCTTCGTCTGAGAATGTCTTGATTTCCCCTTAATTCCTGAAAGCTATTTTCATTGGGTGTAGCATTCTGTGTTGACAATTCTTTTCTTTCACTGTTTGAAAAATGTACCACTTTCTTCTGGGAAAAATCCACTGTCGTTCAAATTGTTTTCCCCCTAATAGTTAGTCAATCATTTCTTTTTTGCTGCTTTCAAGATCTGTCTTTGTCTTTAGTTTTTAGAAGTTTGACCATGCTGCATCCTGGTGTGAATTTGAGTTTATCTTATTCGGAGTTCACTGAAATTTTTCAGTCTGTAGTTTCTGTCTTTTGCCAAATTATGGAAATTTTCAGCTATTATTTCTTTAGGTACTTTTTCATTCCTATCCCTTTTCTCCTATCTTTCTGGGATTCTCATAACATGAATGTTACAGACTCACAGCTCCTTGAGGTTCTTTTCATTGTATTTTCTGATCTATTTTCTCTGTTGTTCCAGTTGGGTAATTTGTGTTGTTTTATCTTCATTTCAGACTTTCCTGCTGTCTCAGTGGTAAACAATCCTCCTGCCAATGCAGGAGATGTGGGTTCTATCTCTGGATTGGGAAGATCCCCGGAGAAGGAAATGGCAACCCACTCCAGTGTCCTTGCCTGAGAAATCCCATGAACAGAGGAACCTGATGGGCTACAGTCTATGGGGCTGCAGAGAATCAGACACAACTTAGTGACTAAATAACAGCCTTCATTTCTTTGATTATTTCCTCTTCATTAGGCTGTTGAGCCCCTCCACTGAGTTTTTCATTTTGGTTATTATATTTGCAATTCTATAATTTCTATTTGGTTCTTCTTATGTCTTCCATTTCTTTGCTGAGTTTCTGTCTCTTTTTAAAAGATATTTATTTATTTTTGGCTGTGTTGGGTCTTAGTTGTAGTAGGCAGGCTCTCAGTTCTGGTGCTTAGGCTTAGTAGTTGCAACATGTGAGCTTAGTTGCCCCATGGCATGTGGAACCTTGGTTCTTAGACCAGGGATTGAACCTGTGTCCTCTGCCTTGGAAGGTGATTCTTAACCACTGGGCCACCAGGGATGTCATCTCTCTATTTTTTTTTTTTAATTGAAGTATAATTGATATACAATATTAGTCACATGTGTACAATATAGTGACTTAAATTTTTTATAGATTATACCTCATTTATAGTATGAACTATTAGCTATATATGGATGTGAGAGTTGGGCTGTGAAGAAAGCTGAGATTGATGCTTTTGAACTGTGGTGTTGGAGAAGACTCCTGAGAGTCCCTTGGACTGCAAGGAGATCCAACCAGTCCATTCTAAAGGAGATCAGCCCTGGGTGTTCTTTGGAAGGAATGATGCTAAAGCTGAAACTTCAGTACTTTGGCCACCTCATGTGAAGAGCTGACTCATTGGAAAAGATTCTGATGCTGGGAGGGACTGGGGGCAGGAGGAAAAGGGGACAACGGAGGATAAGATGGCTGGATGGCATCACCAGCTCAATGGACGTGAGTTTGAGTGAACTCTGGGAGTTGGTGATGGACAGGGAGGCCTGGCGTGCTACAGTTCACAGGGTTGCAAAGAGTTGGACAAGACTGGGCGACTGAACTGAACTGAACTATGCTGTGTAATATATCCCTGCAGTTTATTTTATAAATGGTAGATTGTACCTCTTAATCCCCTACCTCTGTCTTGCTGATCCCCTTCCCTCTAGTTTATTTTCTATATCTGTGATTCTCTTTTTTGTTATATTCATTTTATTTTTTCGGAGAAGGCAACGGCACCCCACTCCAGTACTCTTGCCTGAAAAGTACCATGGATGGAGGAGCCTGGTAGGATGCAGTCCATGGGGTCTCTGAGGGTCGGACACGACTGAGCGACTTCCCTTTCACTTTTCACTTTCATGCATTGGAGAAGGAAGTGGCAACCCACTCCAGTGTTCTTGCCTAGAGGATCCCAGGGACAGGGGAGCCTGGTGGGCTGCCGTCTGTGTGGTTGCACAGAGTTGGACACGACTGAAGCAACTTAGCACCATATATATATATGATAAAATAGAGTGTTTTTCTTCCTCTGACTTATTTCACTAAGCATATACTCTCTAGGTCCATCCACATTGTTGCAAGTGGCAAAATTTTATTATTTTTTATGACTGAGTATGTATCGATATACATACATACATATATACATGCAATGGAATATATGTATATATATGCCACATCTTATCTATTCATTTGTTGATGGGTACTTTGGTTGTTTCCATATCTTGGCTATTGTAAATAATGTTGCTATGAGCATTGGGGTTGCTATGAGCATCTTTTCAAATGAATGTTTATGGGGTTTTTTGGATATATACCTAGAAATGGAATTATTGGATCATATAGTAGTCCTACTTTTAGTTTTTTGAGGACCCTCCATACAGTTTCCCATATTGGTTGCAGTAATTTACATTTCCACCAAAAGTGTACAGGTGTTTTCTTTTCTCTGTACCCTCACCACTATGTTATTTGTATTCTTTTTATGATAGTCATTCGGACAGATGATCTCATTGTGGCTTTGATTTGCATTTCCCTGATGATTAACCATGTTGAGCATTTTTTCATGTGCCCATTAGCCACCTATTTGTATGGACGATGTTTATTCTAGTCTTCTACTCAACTTTAAATTGGGTTGTTTCTTTTTTTGATATTGAGTTGTATGAGCTGTTTACATATTTTGGATGTTAACCTGTTATCAGTCATTATTTTCAAATACTTTTCTCCCATTAAGTAGGCTGTCTTTTTTGTTTTTTTGTACATTTACTTTGCTGTGCAAAAGGTTATATGTTTAATTGAGTCCCATTTATTTATTTTTGCTTTTGTTTCCTTTGTATTAGGAAACAGATCCCAAAATATTGCTACAATTTATGTCAAAAAATGTTATGCCTATGTTTTTTTCTAGAAGTTTTTGCTTTCTAGTCTTCCATTTAGGTCTTTAATCCATTTTGAGTCTATTTTTGTATATGGTGTGAGAAAATGTTCTAAGTTCATTCTTTCACATGTAGCTGTCCAGGTTTCCCACCACCACTTAGTGAAAAGATTGTTTTTCCCCATGCATATTTTTGCCTCCTTTGTTGTAGATAAGTTGACCACAAATTTGTGAGTTTATTTCTGGACTTTCTATTCTGTTCCATTGATCTATGTGCTAGATTTTTGTGCTAGTACCATACTGTTTTGATTGCTGTAGCCTTGTAGTACAGTCTGATGACATTTTACAGTTTTTTAAGATGTTTCTAATAGCTTAGATATTTTTATGATGGCCTCTTTAAAATCTTTGTCAGAATAATTATAATAGCTCTATAACATCTTAATGTTAGCATCAGTTGATTGTCTTTTATTATTTAATTTGAGATCTTCCTGTTTCTTGATATGATGCATCATCTTCAGTTGAAATCTGGACACTTAGGGTACTAATATTATGAGATCTGGATCCTATTTAAATCTTCTGCTTAAGCTGAATTTTTCTGACCATGCTATAGCAAAAGATGGGAGGGGCATTGCCTCATTACTGACAGGTGGGGATAGAAGTTCAAGTTCTACACTCAGTCTCCATTGACATGAGGAAGGGGTTCTTCATTACTTTTGGATAGGGATGAGCATTCAAACATTCAAGCTCCTCACTATGTTTGCACTGATAACTGTCTAGCAGTACTTCATCACTACTCCTCATGTGGCCTCCTCTGACATCACATTGAGAAGGGAAGCTCATGATTGTTAGGGGCTGGTGAAAATCTTGACCATCTACTAGGCCTCCTCTGATACCATACCTAGTGGGGATGAACATTCAGCCTCCCTGTTTCGTTTCTTTAACACCAGCCTTTTAGGGTGGGAAGGCTGGGACACCTTATTATAGCCCAATGAAGGTAGAATTCTAACTCCTCACTTGGGCTTTGCTGATGTGGAGGGGGGTTTGGGTTTCCTTTTTTTTTTTTTTCTCCTGTGGTGTTTGGCTGGAGTAGAATGATTATTTGCCTAACAGCTTTCCATCTTCAGTGGTTCAGAGGTTAAGAATCTGCCTGTAATGCAGGGCACCTGGGTTGAATCACGGGGTTGGGAAGATTCCCTGGGGGAGGAAATGGCAACCCACTTCAGTATTCTTTTCGGGACAATCTCATGGACAGAGGAACTTGGCAGGCTTAGTCCATGGGGTTGCAAACAGTTAGATACGACTGAGTACTGAGCACAGGCTGCCTTTTTCCTTGTCCTTTGGCTGGAGGGAGCAGGATCTTGTTGGGGTTTTTGTTTTGTTTGTTTCTGTGTTACTAGGTTTCATCATCAAGTGTGGAACGTCTGAAGCAAAAAAAATAAGTAAATAAAAGAAAATCCAGTGAACTCATCACCATGTTATTGCTCAGGACTCTAGGTCATTTCTCCTTTCATTCCACCTTTCAGTGTCTTATATTTGTTTTACATACAATGTCCAAAGTTGCGCTTAACATGAGGAATAGGGAAAAGCATGTAAGTGGAAGTCCTCCATCATGGCTTTAGAAAAATGATTTCTGACCTTTATTTCTCAGGAAGATGTATTTTTATTTCTTGAATCTGTTTTTCCAGTTGCTTCTAAAGATTGTTTATCAATATGATGAAGTGAATAACTGAGGCTGAAGGNGAAGAAATTAAACATTCTGGAACATTTTCTGTTTATTTATTCTGTGTTGCACAATACCTCTTTTCTTCACTGCAGGAAAGTACCTGAAGTTCGGAAGGCCCACTTTTACCTAAAAGTGCTTGGAGGGGAACGTTGGACCATTTATACACACCACGATTTTCAGTCGTACCTTTCTTTTTTTTTAATTTTTATTTTTTAGTTTGTTTTGCTTTACAATACTGTACTCATTTTGCCATACATTGACGTAAATCAGCCATAAGTGTACCTGAGTTCCCAATCCGGACCCCCTCCCTTCCCCCTCCCTCCCCACACCATCCCTCCAGATCATCCCCACTCATCAGTCCCAAGCCTTCTGCATCGAACCTAAACCGGCAATCCGTTTCCCCTATGATATCATTCAATAAGAAAGACTAACTTTATCCTGTCTCTGGGTTAGGCTCTCTAATTTAGGTCCAAATTCCACTTAGCCGCCTCATGTTCTCCAGAATCTCTTATCCAGCAACAAGCCATTTAAGCAGAGTACACATATGTTTTACACACACAGTTTTGATGATGCTAAGAGATACGGGTGTGTTGGTGCTTGTGGCATTTGTGTGTGTTTTAGATTATGGTCTTGTTTCTTCCTCCACATGTACACTTTAAGAAAGTTATAATCAGAATGATAAATGATCCATACCTTCTTTAGGGCTGCATGTAAAGGCAGTTTTATTTTGCCCTTCTCTTAAAGATGAAAGGTATAATGAGTCCACTATAAATGACTGAATGAGCCACAAGTCAATTGCTCTGAACTTGTTAATCCTACTTTCAATACAGAATGGAAGATGTCCTAAGATTCATTTAGCTACCAAGTGGTATAAGCTGAATATTTTGTTATTCTTCAGAATTACAAAGGATTGCAACTTAACCTAAAATACATTGCTGGCTGCCAAGCAAAGGAGATACTTAGGTAATTTAGAGACAGTAACTTTTAGAATGAATGGCAAACTCACTCTTCAGTTCAAATGAAATTGAGATATATGCTCCCCTCCCTTGCCCCAGAATATTTCACTGAACTTCTGAGAGATGCATTTAGAAAAGTTTTTACAGAGATAAAAATACTAGTAGGTTTGGAGTAATATGAGTTTCCAATTTCTGTTTTAGTCACTTCCTTATATTATTAGTTCACTAATGGAACAGGCAGGGAGGGATCCCTGGAAGTGGAAGAGTAAACAGTGTGCTGTCCAGTCTCGAATATATGCCTCTGTGCTGTCAGGTAAGGTTTGCAGGAATATGTGCTTCTGAAATTATGTTTTCATGGAGATCCTGATGCATTTCAAAGTGCTTAGTTAATGCACCAGAAAATGTAAGGCATAGTAGAAGTACTACAGGAACGACCAGACTTCCAAGCTGTTCTCATGGGGTTCTGCTGTTGCAGGAAGAAGAAAAATGGTGAGCTCTCAAAACAACCTAAACAGATAGGTTTATAAAGGGAGACATGGTGAAGGAGGACAATAAAAGTGCCATGTTCCAGGGGCTAGCGGGTACCATGCTTCAGCTTTGGTCATGTATCTGCTGCAAAGCAGTCTGGGTAAGTCACCATCTGGTTCTGTGAGCTGTGATCTAGAATAGGATGGCTTGCAATTCTCCTATTGCCACTCACTGCTGAAAAGCAGATTCAAAGATTGTCTTCTTGGTTGTCTTACAGAATCTGAGCTTGGGTCAGGCCATGTTCTTTGCACCATTAAATTTTAGTAGCTGCATTTGGTTTAACATAAGTGTTCTAGTTAATGACCAGGAACAGAGCCTTTGACCCAAACAAACTTGAGTCAGAACCAAACGCTGTCCCTTCAATGTAGGCTTGTTTCCTTGTTAATTCTACAAAGCTCTTCCCTCATTTTCCAAAGGAGAGATAATGACACCTCTCACAGGATTGTTGCAGTCATTAAACACGATAACTTCTTGAAGTGCTTCACATATGCTAAGAGATCACTAGTCATCATTGATGCTATTTGTCATCACAGTATTCATTTTTTATCACATTGTTTATCTGCCTGAAATAGTTTTTTCTATAGCCTGTTTCCATTGTAATAGTTATTCAAAAGCAAACTTTAAACAGATTAACATAGTTTAAGAATTTGTTGGATATCACAGTATTTTATTAAGTATGTGAGGACCTAATCAATGGCTGCTTAGTTTTGTCTAACCCTTGATAAACTCCTGGTTAAAAAGGCACAGTTTCTAGATTCATGCTCCCTAGATGAGAGCCATGATAGATCCGATCCCCACACAGAAATGTTTCTGCTGCAGAAATTTCTTGCCAAATCATCAAAGTTTCAGAATACTTTTAGCCAACAAAGTATCTGAGAGGTATTCTCAGTTTTGGAGGAAAGGCCAAATACAGGTGGAAAGTGAGTGACTAGCAAATGCAGCTATCGAAAGTGTTTAACAAATTAACCACATACTTTTTCCTTTAAGTCAGAGGAGAAAGATTTTGTTCAACTTAAGTGGTGATTGAAATTCACCATGTATCAATATTTGGAGTGTTGCACAGTGGCCAGGGGAGATGTCCAGAACTGAGGCTCTCGGCTTTCTCTGCTTGCCAGGCTAGACGTGGCTTTGCTCTTTGTTTGAGGAAGGTCCTCCCTCCAGGTCTGACAGTTGCAGGGCTCAGCCTCTGACCACAGTCAGGAGGGTCTGCCAGGGCTCTGGCAAAGGCTCCTCCACTACAGTTGCCAGTTTAGACACTTACTGGCACAGACTCATTGTCCCAGAAATTGCAGTGATTTATTTCTTCCAGGCGCCTGGCCTCTTCAGCCCCTTGGGCCTTGCCTCCCTGCCTCCTTCCCCTCAGCATGGCCAGCAAAAGAGCACTTGGGTTTCTGTGCATGATCTGCATTATGCCATGGACGAAACTGCTTAGCAGTGCTCAGAGCACACACTGTAAAGGAATTTGGGGATATGCTAATGAAGAAGCCCATAACCAGAAGCGGAAAAGATTCATAATCAAATTGCAGTAAATCTGTGGAGACTCCTTAAAGAACAAGACACACAGGAAAAGCCTGATTGCTGGAAAAACTGCTTTGCAAATGAGTGGTATGGTTGCTGAATCTTTGACAAGATGGCAGCCCTGTCAGACAGACACAACGGCAGGCCCCAATTGCGTATTAGTCAGCTCAGATGCCTGGCCCATGAATGATAGTGCCACACACGCAGTCTCTCTCAGCAGACTTGCTGGAAATACTCAGGTTTGAATGCTGATGTGGAAAGTAAACAAAATGCTCCGATTTGTTCTTTTCTCTCCCTCTTGGTTGGTTAACTGTTCCAGCCCATCTCACCAATTTGTGCTTTCCCCTGCATGGTCTGCCCATGTCAGCAGCCTTGCATAGAACAGAGTTGCTAAGTGATATACAATTCTATCCCCCTTTTATCTTAAAAAGCAAATGAGTGAATCAACGAATGTCATTTCTGTTTGACAGTGCGTATAATTTATAAGTTAAGATTTTGAGATAAAAAGGAACCCCTAAAGCTAAATATTTTATAATAAATTCACACGGATGCTTTAAGCTTTAAAGTTTAAAGATATCCACCTAAACTCCATTTGTTGGATTCACGAAGGATTATGATGTACTGTGTTATATTTTATTATTTGAAATTTTAAGGTAGCATTTTTTCTCATGAAAATTCATAGGATTATGATTATATGCTGAAGTATCTCACATTACTTTTAAAGTAACAAAGTTTTATTTCTCTTTATTTAGTCTCAAGTCGGATCTAGAGGCATATCAGAATAAGACAATATTTTATGTCATACCAGATTAAATTTTGATCTTTGCGGTGTGAAATTTAGACTTTGCAAATGAAGAGCCAATAACTTTGTCTTCTGAACTGTAGACAGTGTTGCTTAAATGTTTCTCTGAACTGAGTCTCTGGTGAGAAGAAATAAGAACGTTCCAACTTAACAGTTGGTGTCTTTTTTTCTGTAAAAAGACTCCTTTCTCTACAGATTCCTTTTTCTATTTCCTTCAGGTCGAGTGCATTATGGGTCTTAGGCTTCAATGCACAGTAACACAAAATCACAGACCCCGAAGTTACTAAGCATGTGAAGACACTGTATTTCTCAGTAGGCTATGATTTGCCCAAGGTCCCACAAGTGGGACCTGAATTCATGGTCAAGAATTTGTAGATTGAGGCTTTGTATAGTTTCTGGTTATAGATGGAGGACTAAGGGACAGAGGAGGAGAAGCCTATAGCCGTGGATTACAGAGGGAGACTAAAGCAAAACTTCCTTAGTGACCTCTTTGGCTCAGATTGAAAGAACTTTATTTTGAGAACTGGTGACAGACAAACTGGACAGATTTTACTTTGATTGGAGGGTCACCATAATACCCCTTTTGGCCTCATACCTGAATGCTCAGCCATACAGAAAATAATGCTGGTTGGTTGGGTTTTTTTCAGTTGCACAAAGCTTGGGCTTCTCTCAAGAAAGAGATTAGGCTCTAAGGTCAGATCAAATCCTGATTCCACCACTTACTGACAGTGGGATTTTAGGAAAATTGCTAAACTTCTCTGTTTACAATAAATTATGCCTTTTACCCTATGTGAAGGTTAGTGAGTTGGTATATATAAAGTGAATAAGAGTGTTGGCTTATATAAGAGCTCAGTAAACATTAATTCTTCTTTCATTTTGATGGTCTGACTTTCAAAAGACCCAATTTTTCAGAGCAGAGAGGGTATTTTTCAATCTTAGTTCATTATCCTTATTTTACAGATGAGAAAACTGAGGCCTGGAGAAAAGACATGGATTCGAGCTAATCTGTGACAGACCCAGGTCTCTGAATGTTAGTTCAGGATGTATTTTACTATATTAGCCTCCCTGTAAATAAGCTCTTGTTCTTCTTGTGGATAGAAGACAGAATCTGACCACTTCTTATAGCCACTGAGTTCAGGGTTCAAGCCACCAGCATTCCTCTCCCGTATCACTGCAGTTACCTCCTAACTAGACTCCCTGACTCTGCCCTTGCCCTCTTCAATGTAGTCTCAATTCAGCAGCTTAAGGTAGTTTTCGTTTTTATTTGATAAGGCATGACATCCTCTCCTCTCTGTTTCATCTCCTATTACTCTTGTCATTCTACTCCAGTCACCTTGCTCTCCTTGCAGGTCCTTGTACCTGGTAGGCACTCTCCAGTCTCAGGGTCTCACATTTGCTGTTTCCTTTACTTGGAATGCTTCTCACCAGATATTTGCGTGGCTTGCATTTTTTTCAGATATTCATTCAGTCATCACCTCAGTGAATCCTGCCCTGACTCTTCTATTGCAGTTGCAATCATCTGCTACTCTCTATTTTCCTTTCCTGGCATGTGTTACTTATATTCCATATTTCTTTAGATAGTTTACTGCCTAGTTTTCTCTAGCAGAATGCAAATATCATGAGGCCACTGCCTTTTCATGGCTGTATCTCCAATGTCAGGAACAGTGTCTGCCCCGGCAATGATTGCAGGAATGAGCAGTGTGGTAACAGGACCTGTTATTCAAAAGGGTGTATTTTCTCAGATATTTTTGTTACAGACTAAAGTTAAGCAAAGTGTGATACTCTTATTTAAAGAATCCTATTGTGGCAAGGGACTTTCCAACATGAGAAAATTTACCTCACCTTTTAAAAAAACATAATCTGGTTATTTTTGTATTTGTACAGCTAAACCAACATACACATATCTTTCTGGAGTTAATTACTGGAAAGGAAATATTCTGTAAAGCCAAACCAAATAAGTTACTTTCCTAAAACTCTATAAAGAATGTACAGTGTGTTAGTTCTGGTGAATTGGAAAATAAACACAATTGTCACACTCTTTCTCTTTCTGGGTCCTTAGAGAAATCTCAAAGATAACAAAATATAACAGGAGGTCAGCACTCATGAATCAGATTTCATCTTGATAGTCTTTTTATAGATCTATAACAAAGTAGAGCTCTGAAAACTGTGTTAGGTAATAGGAATTCTGACAGATCCTTTAACTCCATGGAACTAGGAGGTGCTGCTATAATTCTGCTGCTTCAGATGAAAATTTCAAGTGTTTTCATTAGGTACAACAGCTGTTTCTATTACAGATAACAGATCTCAGAGGTGGTGATGCTGATATCAACTTCTAGTGGGCTCAGAACACAGTGTAGCTTGTACAATTAGCTTTTTTTTTTTAATTATTTTTTTTTCTGCACATGCAAATTAACTCTGTAGCAGTAAAAGGAAATTACTTACTTGCTACCGGAATCGTCTGAAAGTGATACGATCATGCTTTGTAGCGTCGCATTAACCAAATTGAAAGCCCTTGGGAAAAATTTGGCACCCTGTTCCTTCCCATTCACATCTTCCTAAAGACCTCTCCGGAGCTTCCATTTAGAAAGCTGGGATTATTACCAGGGCTTTTAATTTGGAGAGATTGGCTGCTCACCAGTGAGTCTTTCTAGTTACCCGGTGGTTGGGTGGAGGGGTTCTGAGGTGTTCCAATCTCAGAGGCCTTGAACTTGACTATTCTCCTGATTCCTGCTTGCTTGCAGTTATGTTTTCCAGTCTGGGGCCCCGATCCACGGCTCCACTGCTAAAGCTTATCTCTAAGATGGATGCTATCACCTCATTCTCTCCACAAATGTACATATCACTCCCCTTGGAAAAACTGCAATCTGTTTCTCCAGTCCTGTGGTTCAGGGCTGGCCCATGACTGCCTTGATCAGTAGAATGTGGTGACAGTTGCTATCGTAGGTCTGGACTTAGTCTTTTAGAAGACTGATGGTTTTCACTCCCTTTTTCTTGAGATCCTTCCTCTTGGAACTCAGCTCTTGTGCTATTTCAAGCCTAATTCACATGAGGAGGCCATACTTAGGCACTCCAGTCAATGTCTCAGCTGACTAATAGCAGATATCAACCATATGAGGGAGCCATCCTAGAGTCCAGAACACTTTAGCTGTCGGGTGACTCCAGCCCAAGGTGCAGGTGTCGTCTGATGGAACTGCAGGAGAGATAGCAAGCAAGAACCACCTGGCTGAGTCTAGTCAACCCACAGACCTGTGGGAGATCATTCTGTTCTAAGCCACAATATTTGGGATGATGTTTAACACAGCCGCAGAGTAACTGCAGTGAGGACAAAGTGTGAAGCTGCTGGCTAATTCTCCTGTGAATGTGGACATCAGATCACTAGCTTAGGGTCAGGTGAAACTTTGCCTACAAAGTGAAGGCAGCTGTAGACAAATGTCAGTCCCTCTTCCACCTTTTTGGCTGGAATTTCATAACTGGACTATTCTGTTATCTCTTGGATTTGTAAATATATATGTTTACTGTACAAATGCAAATATTTTTTGGAGGGATACTGGTTTAAACCAGAGTACAAGGGTACAGCAAACTTTTTTTGTGTAGGGGGCTTTCCTGATGGCTTGGATGCTAAAGAGACTGTCTGCAATGTAGGAGACCCAGGTTCAGTCCCTGGGTGGGGAAAATCCCCTGAAGGGAATGGCAACCCACTCTAGCATTCTTGCCTGGAGAATACCATGGACAGAGGAGCCTGGCAGGCTATAGTCCATGGGACCACAAAGAGTCAGACACAAACTGAGTGACTAACACTTTCACTTCACTTTTCAGATAGCAAATATTTTAGGCTTTGTGAGCTATATGGTCTTCATGGCAACTATTCAACTTGGCCAAAGTGACATAGATAATACTTAAATGAATGGCATGGCTATATGTAGTAAATTCTATTTACAAAAATAAGTACATGGTTGGTTTTGGACATATGGGCTCAGTTTGTTACCCTCTGTGCTAGCAATTCTTTCTGCAGTAAGCACAAATATTTAATTATATTTCTTGACTCCCATGAGCCTTAGGTTTGGTTTACCTCTAGCTTTGGTTTGCCCTATCATTCCTTCTTAGTCTCCTTTGTAGAGTTTTCCTCCTAAATTTGAAATGTGCTCCTCAAAGCTGTTTTCTCATTATTTGCTCTTTCTCTGCCATGCCACTCACTCAAGTGATTTCAGTTATCACCAATTTGCCAATGATTTAGAAATCTCTATCTCTATTCAGTCTTCTATTCAGAACTCCAGACTCCTGTATTTCATCTTGGATATCTTGCCCTAGTTTCAATACCCTAACTTCAATGTATTTTTGCGCCAGTGACCCCATGGACTGTAGCCCACCAGTCTCCTCTGTCCATGGAATTCTCCAGGCAGGAATACTAGAGTGGGTAGTCATTCCATTCTCCAGGGTATCTTCCTGACCCAGGGATCAAACCCAGGTCTCTCACACTGTAGGCAGATTCTTTACTGTCTGAGCCACCGGGGAAATCCAGTTATTGGCCTTTTGTCCTTTAACCCCAATGGGGCTTCCCTGATTGCTCAGTTGGTAAAGAATCCACCTGCAATGCAGGAGACCCCGGTTCGATTCCGGAGTTGGGAAGATCCCCTGGAGAAGGGAAAGGCTACCCACTCCAGTATCCTGGCCTGGAGAATTCCATGGACTGTATAGTCCATGGGGTCACAAGTCGGACACGACTGAGCGACTTTCACTTTCACTTTCACCCTTGGATGCTGGGGCTGGAACTCTGTAAACTCCATTTCTGTTTTGCCCGCTCTTTGTCTCCATCAACAGGGGGCGATAGAGGGGCACTGTAAAATCAAGAGAGGAAGGAGGGACTTGCGGTTCTTGTTTATTTACTACGGACTTCCTGTCTGCTTGGGGTTCTTGTGAGCATCTATTCAGTAAAGGTTCTTTGCTCTAAAATATACATTCTTTTCTGTAGTGGCTGTGAAATCTAATTTTTCCAAAAGTTGCCAAGTAATCTCCATTAAAACTGCTTTCCTTCCCTCCCCATCAGCAACAGTGGGTTAGTGCCCCCTCCTCAGAAGTCTTTAACAACCCTTCCTCCAAGCTCCGGGACACTGGCAGCAGCTAAATAGCACCTCCTAGTAGGGGATCTGAGTTGTGGCCCAGCTGGGTCCCAACTCCAAGTTTCAATAATTGCAATCTCTTCCCTTTGATTTTCCAGTCCTTAAGGGATAGTAGCTGTTTCTTTTAATTGTTCCATTGTGATAAATTGTCTTCCTTTTCAGTTACCTAAGTTTTCATACCCAGTTAACCACCCTGTATATTAACTTTTTTCAAATGCCTGATATGCTTTCTGTGGACTCTGAAAGTGTTTATGTTTCAGCCCAAAGCTGCTTCTTTAAAGTGTTTCCTTCCTTCCTTTGCACCAGCAAACCTCTCCCTATTCCCCACCTGGTGGCTCAAGCCCAAAGTCTGAGCATTGTTCTAACTTTTTCTGTCGTCTAAACTCCCATATGCAATCAGTAAATAAGGCCTGTGGATTTGCTTCCTGAATATTTCTTGTATCTGTCTGCTTCTCTCCAGCTCTGTGCCCACCAAAGTAGATCATGCAACCACCTTGTAACAGACCTCCCCAGATTTCCGTAGCCTCAGTTTGTTATACCACTGCTGCTGCTGCTGCTGCTGCTGCTAAGTCACTTTAGTCATGTCCAACTCTGTACGACCCCATAGACGGCAGCCCACCAGGCTCCCCCGTCCCTGGGATTCTCCAGGTAAAAACACTGGAGTGGGTTGCCGTTGCTTTCTCCAAGCATGAAAATGAAAAGTGAAAGGGAAGTCATTCAGTCGTGTCTGACTCCTAGTGACTCCATAGACTGCAGCCTACCAGGCTCCTCCGTCCATGGGATTTTCCAGGCAAGAGTACTGGAGTGGGTTGCCATTGCCTTCTCCTTGTTATCCCACTATAGCCCTAGAAGTGTCTCAAAAAATATTTACCACATAAATACTTGCTGAAACATTCTAAATCCTGAACATAATTTATGAGATGTGTGATTTGATTTCTCCTGCCTTTGCACTTCATTTTAAAACATGTTCCTTGTTCCTTTGTCACTTTTACCATGCTTTCTTAGCATTCTTGGTACAAGCTTTTCCCTCTGTGTAGAAATCTCCCTTTTCATCTAGATAGCTACTACTATCTTTTGAATGTTTTATAAATATCGCTTTCTCAGAGATGGATTTTCTGACCTCTCAGACCAGATTATATTCCTCTATTTGCTCCCATAATCACCGAACATCCACTTTTAAAATATAATATTTGTAAACATTTAAGTAGCTGCTTCTTTCCTAGGTGGTAAGGCCCATATAGGTAGGGGCTATGTTTGTCTTGCCAAGCAAAAGGTCCATAACACACAGTGATCTTTCAGGCATAGTAGATATTCAACAAATATTCGATGAGTTCAGTTGATTTCTGTTATATACATTCACCCTAGGTTCTCTGAATTGCTTACAGAAGAGACACATTTCTGCAAATGCACCAAAATCCCTCATGGCTGACTTTACCTCTTAAATGGAACAGTTCTTTTCTTCTCATGTCTCCTGACACCAGTTTTCCCTTTGTGGGTTCTTACCATGATTGGAAGAGACTACGTGGGGAGTACATTGATTGGAATTTATCACTTTCATCTGGACTGTAAACCAACACTACTCCTTCCTACATTGTCAGAAGGTCTTGTGGTATCACACAAGTCTCCTGAGTACCTGGGGCCAGGTGCATCTCAGGGCTTGTTTTGTGTAACTCAGGTAACCAACGAAGAGATGTTCTCCGACTTCTAACAACCAGTATGTCATTTCTTCACCCCAAATGTCAATGTGCTAGTTTTCTTCTAGTTCTCTGAAATGTAGCCATTATTCCTCAAGCGCCAATTACAGGAGAAAGGGTTGGGGAGCAAATTGAAACATTGATGAAGGGGCTTTAAGTATATATAGTAACCAATAATGAAGGAGCAGATAATGAAAATATAATATGAAAACGAGCATGATAAGAGACCCCAAAAGTATAGGACCACAGTCAGAAATGCAGCAGACCTGAAGGAATAAATAAATGTCCATTTCATCTTGGTTATACTTCCAGAGAGAGCTGCATTTGTTTTAAAAAGAAAACCACCAATAAAACAAGCTGAGGAACTTTTTTCTTTTTATCTTTAAACAGATTTGACCCCAAATGGATATTTTATTTGAGAATAATGTATCTTTTTTCCCCTTCAGCTGCAAGTTTTACCTTTTGAATTGTATTCCACACACGTTCTTTATCGGTTCTTCTTCCTTCAAGGGTGTCCATGGCATCTGCCATTAGTGACTGCAGCTGTGGCACCAAGATAAAAATTATCAGTGTGGAATTCACACGGAAATAACTTCTCTAAATACACAGATTAAAACCTAATTAAAAAATCATTTGTACGGTGATGATTTTATTACTCATCTTTCCGACAATGAACACTGCCACCTCCTTGCTGCTTCAGTCATTACCAAGTATTATTGCAGATATAAAATATTGAAACAATGGAAAGATTCTTCTTGAAAATTTGTAGAAAACATATAGGTTTTAATGCAGTGGGTGTTGATGTTTTATGAAAACAGATTTGGGTTGTAAAGAATGAAGGCAGTAGTTAATTCTCTTGGGAAATGGCATGTAGTACATGAACACGTTTTAGTGTTTTCTCCTGAGGCTAATGTATCATAATCCTAGGCATCATGCAAAAACTCAGCAGAGGACCATACTAGAACTGTGTTTTATTACCTCTTAAAGGATCTAGCTCATTGAAGTTCTTTTACTATTCTTTTCTTTTCTAAAATTTCAAAATAACCAAGATTTCTCTTTAGGTTTCATTTCAGAGGCGAGTTTTAAAATTCTACCCTTTGCCCCAAACTGCCACATTCCAATTTAAAATAATTCTATACACACACTGGGGCTTTCCAGCTGGCTCAATGGTAAAGAATCTGCCTGCCAAGCAGGAGACACAGGTTCAATCTCTGTGTCGGGAAGATCCCTTGGATAAGGAAATGGTGACCCACTCTGGTATTCTTGCCTGGGAAATCTCATGGACCGAGAGGCCTGGCTGGCTATAGTTCATGGAGTCACAAAGAGTTGGACACGACTGAGCAACTAAACGGCAACAGCTGCACACAGACAATATATGTGCCTGCAAAGTAATGAGGCCACATCAAGCCATGTGACATTTGAAGCTGAAGACAAAACGTTCTCTAAAGAACAAATGCCAGTTCAGTTCACCATGGTGTCAAACATTATGATAATCTTAGATAATCTTTCTGTTCTTTAGATATTTTAGGGAGTTGAGTCACTCAGAACTCTTCTACTGAGCAGTTGCTGTTTGTGTAGCATCACAAAAGGGATTTCAAGGATATATTATCTAGGTTAACCCATGCTTGGAACTTGGAAAGTAAAATCTATTAAGATGATGAAATCTTGAAACATACGTGATTTTAAAAAATATTTGGTTTGCACATATACATCCCTTTACATTTACTATTTTTTCTAGTAGGTACATAAATTATGAAAATGTCCCATGAAATCTGATTTTTCAAGGTTTCAGGTAGTGGAGTATTGCATGGATATGTTAGTTAGGGATGTCAGTAATGCTAGTTTTGTATATTTAAAAATATAAGAATTTCCAGAAAAAAGAAAGCTGCAGATGTGTGGTTCAGAAGACCTAAGTGCAGAAAACTCCCCTGTATTTTTCATTTAAATCTTGAGTGTGCTTTTCAGGAAGACAGGATCAACATTGTGCCAGCTTCTTAAATTAACATTTTCTTTGCTTTCTCTTATCTCAGAGGAGCATTAATCATCTAAAATTGGCTATAATATGCACTTTGAAAGCGCCACAGTTGCTACACTCCTGAATGCCTTATGAATGGTAGGATAAACACTTAGCCTTTTTAGAAGGCATTCTGTGCATAAAACCATACAGATTTAGAAAGGATTATTTCCAGTTTTGACTTAATAATTACCTGACTAATAGACATTTTTTCCCTCATAGTTTTAATGTTTGGTGTGGAGAATTGTATTATTTGGCTACTCCAACAGTTTTAAATGGTGACTTTGAATACCAATATTTATTTAATATGCTTTTGCAGATTCAGATGAACATTATAAATGCTGGCAGTTCATTTCTTGATTAATTTGTTACAACTTTCAAAGCTCAAAGAGGGAGGATTCCTTTAGTTATCTGAAAATTACAGGTGATAATTTTGGGTTCTTATCCTTGCTATGTGAATTCGGTCAGGTCTGTAATTAGTTTTCACTACCTTCAATTAGAGCCTTAGAGTAAAGAGCCCTTCCCAACAACACATCAGCTTTATATGGAATAAATTTTACCTTTCTTTGAATGGCCAGCACACTGATTAGTAATTGTTTTTCAAATGAGGTGCTATAGTTTCTAATTTATGGTTATAATATACATGTCTGCTTGAAGATTTTTTTCTGTGAGATATTTCTCCAACTATTTTTTAGAAAATTTGTTTCTTTTTAATTGAAGGATAATTACTTTATAATACTGCAGTGGTTTCTACCAAAAACCAGTAAAACAGCCATAGGTTTACCCATGTCCCCTCCTACTTGAATATCCCTCCCTCCTCTCTCCCCATCCTGCCGATCTAAGTTGTCAACAAGCCCTGGTTTGAGTTCCCTGAGTCATGCAGCAAATTGCCACTGGCTATCTATTCTACATATGGTAATGTATGTTTCCATGTTACTCTCTCCCTCTCTCCATACCCCCTACCTCCTCCTTATTCCCTTCCCAGCCGTGTCCATAATTCTGTTCTCAATGTCTGTGTCTTCTTTATTGCTCTGCAGATAGGTGCATCAGTATCTTCTAGATTCTGTATGTATATGTACATTCAGTTAAGTTCAGTTCAGTCACTCAGTCGTGTCCGATGCTTCGTGATCCGATGAATCGCAGCACGTTAGGCCTCCCTGTCCAGCATCAACTCCCGGAGTTCACTCAAACTCACATCCATCGAGTCGGTGATGCCCATCCAGCCATCTCATCCTCTGTCGTCCCCTTTTCCTCCTGCCCTTAATCCCTCCCAGCATCAGAGTCTTTTCCAATGAGTCAACTCTTCGCATGAGGTGGCCAAAGTACTGGAGCTTCAGCTTTAGCATCATTCCTTCCAAAGAANGTCAATGTATAGCAAAATGAATACAGTATTGTAAAGCAAAACAAACTAAAAAATAAAAATTTTTTTTAAAGAAGAAATGGAAGAAACTATGGTTTAGGACTCATAAGAATAATCAGACATTATTGATTTAGGGCAGTCTGTGTTTATACGACACATAAAACGTAGATTCATTAAGTTCTGTTTGAACTCAGAGAAGTCATTATTTTTCAGACCGTATTTTATGTCACAGATCTGCTTACGTGGAAACTTCTTTGTAATGTAAGGCTGTATTTGTACAGGAGACTTCCAAGGCTGAGATTACCAAGAAATGAAGTTGGATTTTTCAGTGTACCCTTAGGAGAGACTTGTGTTATTCTCACTCCTATCTTGTCATAAATAATAATGTAATAGAGATGTCAGTGAGTTTCTGCCATAAAATTTGTGGTCATCAGGCTAGTGATCCCATAGCTGTCTGTAATATTTGTTATGCTCTGGGAAAGATAGTTATCTACTTTTGCATAAAAAAAATATACGCTACTGGAAAGGACCTCAAAAATAGTTGCTAAGATACAGATTTGACTTATTCTTGATACACAAGAATAAGCGATTTCACACTGGAAAGAAAAACATCAAACTTTCAGTCAATTAAATCTAGGAAAAGGAAAAAATTTCAGACTACTTTGGCACTGGGTAAGCCAAACATTAGAAAGATTATCTGAGTCTTTTTACATTTCACCCAGAAGTTCTTAAACCCAAAAAATGTTGGCCAAGAGAGAATTTTAAACCAGTTTAAAATTTCTAAAAAGTCTTAGAGACAAAATACCTACTAGAGTTTATTATAAGGTGCAGAGTGCTATGAGGATTTAAAGAAGTAATCATTGGACCTCCCTGGTGGTCCTATGGTTAAGACTCTCTGCTTCCATCACAAGGGGCACACATTCAACTCCTAGTTGAGGAACTAAGATCTCAAGGGCCATGTAGTGTGGTCAAAAAAATAAAATTAAAAAGTAATCATAAAATTCTGTGAGGCACAAACAGTTAGAAGCCTTAACTGCAGTGGCAGTTCTTGGATCTTGGAAGGATGCTGGAATGTTATTAGGGTGGTAATGATGCTGGAGATATACAAAATTATAGTAGAACAACCAAGGCTTTATTTGGGAACCAGAGATCGTTTCGTTTGTCTGAACTTTGTGGTACACATAACTGTTGGGGGCTACAGAGATAATTGGAAATAGGAAGCCCTGAATCACCCATCCAAATATTATAAGAGAAACTACCTTCATACAGTGGAAGGAATGTCTAAGTCACATTAGACAAAGAGTTTTCATCGTGAGTATCAACTCCCATGAATTAATAGAGAAGAACCAGTATGGTTTGCTGAGAGGTGTTCTGAAGCCCTGTCTCTGCACAGTGGGACAGATACTGTGATCAGCTAGTGATGTCTGCCATGGTCAGTATAAGGAGCATCAGGACTGATTCCCCAGATGTTTAGCTATGTCACATCCACGGACTCTTCTAGTGATTTGAGATTCTAGACTCTTAAGATGCCATGCACTCTGAAAAGCATGTGTTTTTACTGAAAACATCATCTATTTCTCTATTCTTCGGCACTCAGCCTTCTTCACAGTCCAACTCTCACATCCATACATGACTACTGGAAAAACCNAGGTGGCCAAAGTACTGGAGCTTCAGCTTTAGCATCATTCCTTCCAAAGAACACCCAGGACTGATCTCCTTTAGGATGGACTGGTTGTATCTCCTTGCAGTTCATGGGACTCTCAAGAGTCTTCTCCAACACCACAGTTCAAAAGCATCAATTCTTTGGTGCTCAGCTTTCTTCACAGTCCAACTCTCACATCCATACATGACCACTGGAAAAACCATACCCTTGACTAGATGGACCTTTGCTGGCAAATTAATGTCTCTGCTCTTTAATATGCGATCTAGGTTGGTCATAACTTTCCTTCCAAGGAGTAAGTGTCTTTTAGTTTCATGGCTGCAATCACCATCTGCAGTGATTTTGGAGCCCAAAGAAGTCAAGTCTGACACTGTTTCCACTGTTTCCCCATCTATTTCCCATGAAGTGATGGGACCAGAGGCCATGATCTTTGTTTTCTGAATGTTGAGCTTTAAGCCAACTTTTTCACTCTCCTTTTTCACTTTCATCAAGAGGCTTTTTAGTTCCTCTTCCCTTTCTGCCATAAGGGTGGTGTCATGTGCATATTTGAGGTTATTGATATTTCTCCTGGCAATCTTGATTCCAGCTTGTGCTTCTTCCAGCCCACCGTTTCTCATGATGTACTCTGCATAGAAGTTAAATAAACAGGGTGACAATATACAGCCTTGACATACATGATAATTTTTTTTCTCTTTCTGACTTACTTCACTCTGCATAATAGGCTCTAGGTCCGTCAGCCTCATTAGGACTGACTCAAATGTGTTTCTTTTTATGATTGAGTAATATTCCATTTTATATATATACCACAACTTCTTTATCCATTCCTTTGCTGACAGACATCTAGATTGCTTCGATGTCCTAGCTTTTGGAAATAGAGTGGCAGTGAACATTGGGTTACATACATCTTTTTCAATTTGTATATACCTAGGAGCAGGATTGCTGGGACATATGGTGGTTTTATTCCTAGTTTTCTAAGGAATCTCCACACTGTTATCCATAGTGGCTGTATCAATTTGCATTCCCACCAAGAGTGCAAGAGGGTTTCCTTTACTCTACACCCTTCTCTGCATTTATTGTTTGTAGATTTTTTGATGATGGCCTTTCTGACCAATGTGAGGTGACTCCTCATTCTAGTTTTGATTTGTATTTCTCTAATAATGAGCAACGTTGAGCATCTTCTCATGTCTTTATTAGCCATCTGTATGTCTTTGGAGAAATATCTGTTTAGACCTTTAGCTCATTTTTTTGATTGGATTGTTTGTTTTTCTGGTATTGAGTTGTATGAGCTCCTTGTATATTTTGAAGTTAATCCTTCATCAGTTGTTTCATTTGCTATTATTTTCTCCTATTCTGAGTGTTGTCTTTTCACCTTGTTTATAGTTTCCTTTGCTGCACAAAAGCTTTTAAGTTTAATTTGGTCCCACTTGTTTATTTTCGATTTTATTTCCATTACTCTAGCAGGTGGGTCATAGAGGATCTTGCTGTGACTTATGTCATAGGGTGTTCTGCCTATGTTTTTCTCTAGGAGCTTAATAGTTCCTGGTCTTACATTTACGCCTTTAATCCATCTTGAGTTTATCTTTGTATAGGGTGTTAGGAAGTGTTCTAATTTCATTCTTTTACATGTAGCTACCCAATTTTTCTAGCAGCACTTATTGAAGAGAACATCTTTGCCCCATTGTATATTCTTGCCTCCTTTGTCAAAATAAGGTATGCATAGGTGGATGGCTTTATCTCTGAGCTTTCTATGTTGTTCCATTGATCTATATATTTCTGTTTTTGTGCCAGTACCATACTGTCTTGATGACTATAGCTTTGTAGTATAGTCTAAAGTTAGGAAGGTTGATACCTCCACGTCCGTTCTTTCTCAAGATTGCTTTGCTATTTGGGGTCTTTTGTATTTCTATATGAATTGTGAGATTTTTTTTGTGGTAGTTCTGTGAAAAATGCCATTGGTAATTTGATAGGGATTTCATTGAATCTGTAGATTACATTTGGTAGTATAGTCATTTTTACAAAATGGATTCTTCCAACTCAGGAACATGGGATATCTCACCATCTGTTTATGTTGTCTTTGATTTCTTTCATCAGTGTCTTACAATTTTCTGTATAAAACTCTTTTGTCTTCTGTATAAAACTCTAGGTAGTAGATAATTATTCCTAGGTATTCCAACTAGTTATTGACAGGCTTTGTGTTTTCTAAATTAACTGGTCAATTCAGTAAAAAAAAAACCAAAAAACAAAACACCCCACCATTTGACTACATTTTCCCCTCAAATAAGACAACTCTCTTAATGTATGTGTGTGTGGGGGTGTGCGTGCATGCACGTGTGTGTTGGTACTGCAAACATATATGTGACACTCAAAGTGAATAAGAAAACTCTAAAGATAGTTTTGTAGAGTCAGTTTCTATCCAGCAATTATTTTTTTCCCCTCTTACTTTTCCATCAAAGAGAATCATATATTAACATGTCTTGGATTGAAAAAACAAAAAATTTATTAAAATTTCACTTTACTTGAAACAAAAAAGCCTGACTCAGAATATGAATAATCACCCCTTTTCTATATTTTCATACATTACAAAAGTCTTGCTATAAAATAAAGGGACGCTAGCTAGTCAGGGTGAGCAAATGAAACACACACATACACCTTTCTATAATTTCTAGTTTCTTCATTAGAATGCTTCATGAGAGTTGGAGAGTTTGCCCTTGGACTGCCATTTATTATGACATTCTTTTTCAGACCATATCACTCTTCTGTCGGTTCAGGGCTTGTGAACAAAGAAAAACAGATGCTTACCAATTCTGCCTCCTGTTGACTGATGTCCTGTAGATAGGGAATGGTTGCTAGCTCGGCCATTGCTTGATTGATCACCTGGGACTGTTCCTTTACTCTCTGCAGCCGGCTGAGAAGGCTGGCGTATTGCAACTTCTCCATCACACCTGAGCACGCACAAAAACTCCCCTAGTCTCCCAGGAGAGAAGGAAATGGTTTAGAACAAAAACACAGAAATAACCTCTCCCTGAAGAATAACGTCAGGACTCATTGTAACATATTTAGTGCCTCGGAATTAATGGCATTGAGTGCAAATAAATATTTTCTTCTGTTATTTTAGAGGATGTCTGTACCCTTCCTTCAAATAGACAAATGTATAGAAAAGAGAATACTTTGCAGGACTGTTGAGAAGGGTTTAGAGATGGCCCTGCCTAAGGAAGCCAGGATGAGGGGGAAAAAGAGGGATTAAATTGAACTTGAACTCTACTCTCTCAGTGGGGATCCCACAGAGCTGTGTTCATTTAAAGGGAGGTGACTTTGTCTATGTCACCAAGGCATGATAAAAATTTAATAGTTGCCCACTGTTTGGTTTATACAAAGGATGATATCTTATACAAATTGAATCCTGAAAAATGTTATGCAAGTGGAATTTGTCCTACCCTGGTGACTTACATTAAATCTCCAGCTCTGATTTTATCTTTAGTTCTTATTGGATGGCCATGGACTCTGGCTTCTCTCCTTGGTAGTGGTAGTGTAGTGTTTATTCTGACTGCTAGGACCATTCAAGCAATTGCAATCCATCTTGAAATAGAATAAGGTGCACTTGTAAGGACCACCAACTCCCATGAATATACTGGTATTTGAGACTTTCTTAAAACTGGGCACACATAATTAAAGCAGCCCACCTCTGTGTTTGCTACTGCCATCCATAAAAGAGGATGTTTTACCTTCTATAAAAAGTTTATTCAAATTGTGCTACTTGATAGAGACATAGTTTATCATAAAATTCTCACATTTTTTATTTAGAAAGAAGTATAGGCTTCCATGGTGGCTCAGATAATAAGGAATCTGCCTGCAATGCAGGAGACCTGGGTTCAATTCCTAGGTTGGGAAGATCCCCTGGAGAAGGGAATGGCAACCCCCTCCCCACCCTGGAGAATCCATGGATAGAGGAGCCTGGCAGGCTACGGTCCATGGGATCTCAAAGTATCAGACGCGATTGAGTGACTAACACTTTCACTTTCACGTCTGATATAAGAGGGTATGTAAGGGTTAAAAAAAAATCTTGGGTTCACACTCTTGCAATATGTGGCCCTGGAAGTAGGAATTTTAGCAAAGTGTCCTCCTAAGTATTCAGAAAACCTCAAACAGAAATTGGAGAACAAACCGTGAAGCTTAGTATCTGCACATGGACTATTTTAATCTGTGCATGCTCACAAAGCCAGATTCTCCCCCACCCCCCACCCCGCCCAGAAATTAGAGAAGGTAGACATGACTTTTTCTTCTTAAAATAGAATTTCCTTTAAGGAGAAAAATTATTAGAAACTAGCATTACTAAAGAACATTGAAATTTTAACTTGAATTTGGAAGGCAGTCCTTTCTGAAATGTCATACACATCTTGATTGACACCAACCTCTCTGGCACTTTCTTAGAATCTTGGTAATATAGCAAAGTTGAGCACCATTACCTTGTATTTGCTGTATTTCTCCCTTAGAGCTATCTCAGCCATTGTCAATCCCTACTAATTTGCTATTTCCGATTAATCATTTATCTGAAAACCTATAAACCTATGGGAGCAATGATTGCAAATTGTGGATTTGGGATCCTTTCTTTGAATTGACAAAATAGCCAGCCTACCCACTGAGTTTAAACATGTAGCTAAACAATGGGATACTGTCAAACAGAGGAAAGCGAGTTGCAGGAGACACAGTTTTCTTTCTGAAGAAAAATTGCTTTCTTTGTCCTTCTTTAAAATAAACAATAAGCCTGGTTGTAGGAAAGTGGTGTAGTGACTCAACTCCAAAGAACAGAAACAACTATGGCCTGCTCAGGAACATAATCTATCAGTGTAATTTTCCAAAACATCAGGAAAATAAAAATAGTGGAAGGCAATGGTGCTTTGTTAGCTTGATTGCTGGATACATAACAAAACAGGAAGTGCTCCTTACCAATAGGATGCTAGAGAAAGAATATAGTTGAGGGCTAATAGCCCTCCCCCATTGCCCCTTTGCCCACCCCAGACCAATTGCAGCTTTGATTATTAGGAAACGATAGATTAATATTTCACCTCTATAAGTTTGGGACTTTTGAGCGATAAAATGAAACAAAAATAAGAATGAATAGATGCCAGCAGGAATGCTTTAATGCTGTTGCTTTAAGAAAATAAAGGAAACAATGAAAAATGAAGGAATTAGCTCACAAGGGCTAAATCTAAAGGGAAGTAGCCCTCCCACTGAGACTTTAGGAGTGATCAAAAGATGTTTAGCTGCTGGCGAGGGTATAATAAAGTGGCCAAGACTGAAGCTAAAACTACACCTAGCTACAGTGAAGTTTAGGTAAATAGCAAGTTCAGATGAAGGCTTCCTCCAAATACTTGTCTAGATTTAATAGCAGGTATGGATAAATGTTTGGAAGATAAGTGGCACTGCTAATCTAATACTGCTGAAAAGCAGAGCCCAAGTATTGGGAATGTATTTCTATTTGACATAGTACACAGAAACATTCATTGCAAAGAAAAGGGGGTAGGAAACACATATTAGTGTTCATTTCGAATGTGCACGTGTAAACATCTTTTATGCTTCACTTGGAAGAAATTAAAAGTGAAATTAACGAGGTATTTAAAACCTGGTTAGTTAGGTCATTTTTTTTTTTGGCAAGTCAGCCCGTGAAAGAAGCTTCATGCACGGCGAGAGATTTTATTATTTTAACTCTTTAACCCAGGAAGCACAGTACATAAGGTTTTAAACTGACAGCAGCCAATAAAGTTAATGAACGGAAAAGCATAGTAGCATTCAGAAGCTTGTGAGATAATTAGGACAAAGATCCAGAGAAGAAAAAATACTGGTAGAACAGAGCAGCTGGTTGAATGGGATTGATGATCAGTGAGATTCAAAGCCACCAGACAGGAAACTGGAAGAATCTTTTAGACAATAACTCTTAAAATGCCAGAATCATTCTTACTTGGCCATGCATTGTATACTTAGTCAAGGAATCTATAAAGGGAAGGAAACTGGTGTCAGGGAGTAAGGAGGATTATTTTCTGAGACATAGAAACCTTATACCAGGAATGTCTTTGTCACCTTTACCAACTCTCTCTGCCACCTGTGGCATGAGGTGAAAATTCATGTTCTCTGGGAAGTCCTACTGTGGGCATGATGGGAGATGACACCCTTAATCCTGCCTTTTTAAGGAGATTTAAGTGCACCAGTGATCTAAGGAAAATCATTCAAAATCCACAGGACACTTGCACAGTCTTCATTTTAGAAGAATACATCATTTCAAAGTACATGGCTTTTATAAAGAAAAAGAAGGATCTCTAAAACCACCCTTCTGTCAAAGCAAATGAAAACCAATACAAATAATTAAAATTTTTTAAAATTCTTAATACTTTACAAAGTGATTCAATGTGGATTGTATACTTTTGATCTCATAACAACTCTGTGAGGTGAGCCTGGCATATATCAGCTTATTTGATAAATGAGAAAAAAGCTCAGAGGTTAAGTGACATCCTAGGGGTTACATAGCTGGTCTTAGACAAAAGTCTTTTTCTACAGGTGTCACGAGGTAGGGTCATAACTAACAAGGATACTGAAGTGTCTAAACATTCAAACAGATGGCATTTGACATCTGACAAGAAAAAACACACCTCAAGGGATCCCAAAAACACTGCTGAGGGATTACTGGGTCATAGTTAATTGTACCATGTAGGAATAATTTCTTCTCAACAACTCATTACTTGTTTCCTTAACCTAGGTTACTTTTGCAGCTTGTTTGATTCAATCTTGCTTTATGAAGCTGTGGCTGGACATAAAATAAGAAACCTAGAGGCCAGTATTTGGATATACTTCTGGTCCCTGGGTACCTTTGGACTCATTCACTTCAATTTCATTCAAGCTCTTAGAGACAATTTTCCGACAACTATTATTTTCCATAGACACAAAAGTAAGAAAGTTGATGAAATCTCTTGAAGTAGCAAAGTGCTTTCAACTCATTCTGGGGCTTTCCCGGTGGTTCAGTGGTAAAGAATACACAAGTCAATGCAAGATACTCAGGATGTTTGATCCCTGGGTCAGAAAGATCCCCTGGAGCAAGAAATGGCAACCCATTCCAGCATTCTTGCCTGGGAAACCCCATGGACAGAGGAGTCAATTAGCTACAGTTCACGGGGTTGCAAAGAGTAGGACATGACTTAGCAACTAAACAACTGACTCATTCTAAATAAGACTGTTATTCATTAGATGCTAAAAATCTTATTCATTATGATTTTTAAATTCCCTTTATAGACACATAAATATCCATGTGTGTACACATTTCAAAGTGGCCAAAATGCCCTTTGTAACATGAGAGGAAAATGAGTTAAAAGTGTTTAAGAAATGCCTGATGATGCCTAGATTGGCCTAACCTTTATTCACAACACATTGGGAGATCTGAACTGGTAACAGATTTGATGTGACAGGTTCCTGACAAGTAGCAAGTTATGGTGGGTATTTCCCCAAAGAACCACGGCACAGACAGATCACCTCCCCAATATCCCACACACGGATGCTGCAAGGTTAACCATGTGCAGATGAAGTGAAATGATACTACATGGTGATGGTTCTTGTCAGCAAGGCTTCCACAAGAATTCTTGTGGGCTTCCCTGGTGGCTGAGATGCTAAAAATCTGCCTACAATGCAGGAGACCTGAGTTCAAGCCCTGGGTTGGGGAAACTGCCTGGAGAAAGAAATGGCTACCCACCCATTTTTCTTGCCTGGAGAATGCTATGAACAGAGGAGCCTGGCAGGGTACAGTCCATGGGGTTGCAAAGAGTTGGACATGACTGAGTGACTAACACTTGCACTTTCTTTCCACTTCTTGCAAGGGTCTGCTGCTGCTGCT
>SJYA01000095.1:169318-215842 GCA_006410615.1 Neotragus moschatus | reverse complement strand
GGTGGTTCAGTGGTAAAGAATACACAAGTCAATGCAAGATACTCAGGATGTTTGATCCCTGGGTCAGAAAGATCCCCTGGAGCAAGAAATGGCAACCCATTCCAGCATTCTTGCCTGGGAAACCCCATGGACAGAGGAGTCAATTACCTACAGTTCACGGGGTTGCAAAGAGTAGGACATGACTTAGCAACTAAACAACTGACTCATTCTAAATAAGACTGTTATTCATTAGATGCTAAAAATCTTATTCATTATGATTTTTAAATCCCCTTTATAGACACATAAATATCCATGTGTGTACACATTTCAAAGTGGCCAAAATGCCCTTTGTAACATGAGAGGAAAATGAGTTAAAAGTGTTTAAGAAATGCCTGATGATGCCTAGATTGGCCTAACCTTTATTCACAACACATTGGGAGATCTGAACTGGTAACAGATTTGATGTGACAGGTTCCTGACAAGTAGCAAGTTATGGTGGGTATTTCCCCAAAGAACCACGGCACAGACAGATCACCTCCCCAATATCCCACACACGGATGCTGCAAGGTTAACCATGTGCAGATGAAGTGAAATGATACTACATGGTGATGGTTCTTGTCAGCAAGGCTTCCACAAGAATTCTTGTGGGCTTCCCTGGTGGCTGAGATGCTAAAAATCTGCCTACAATGCAGGAGACCTGAGTTCAAGCCCTGGGTTGGGGAAACTGCCTGGAGAAAGAAATGGCTACCCACCCATTTTTCTTGCCTGGAGAATGCTATGAACAGAGGAGCCTGGCAGGGTACAGTCCATGGGGTTGCAAAGAGTTGGACATGACTGAGTGACTAATACTTGCACTTTCTTTCCACTTCTTGCAAGGGTCTGCTGCTGCTGCTAAGTTGCATCAGTCATGTCTGACTCTGTGCAACCCCATAGATGGCAGCCCACCAGGCTCCCCCATCCCTGGGATTCTCCAGGCAAGAACACTGGAGTGGGTTGCCACTTCCTTCTCCAATGCCTGAAAGTGAAAAGTGAAAGTGAAGTCACTCAGTCATGTCTGACTCTTAGTGACCCCATGGACTGCAGCCCGCCAGACTCCTCCATCCATTGGATTTTCCAGGCAAGAGTACTGGAGTGGGGTGTCCTTGCCTTCTCCGTGCAAGGGTCTAATGATTACAGTGATGATATGTGTTTGTGCATCTAATTAAGATGAGGTGGTGAAGCTGTGTGTGTGTGTGTGTGTGTGTGTGTGTGTGTGTGTGTGTCTGAAGGAGGTTGCAATAGAGGGTGAATTGGAAAACAGGACCTCAGATTTGCGGTAGAGTCAATGAGATTACTATAAACTAAATGTTTGTGTCCACTTAAAATTTCTAGGTTGAAGCCCTAGAGGCCAATGTGGAGATGGGGCCTTTGGGAGGTAATTAGGGTTAGTTGAAATGAGGGCTTCCCAGGTGGCCAATGGTAAGGAACCTGCCTGCCAATCTGGGAGAGGCAGGAGACACAGAAAGATCCCCTGGAGAAGGCAATGGCAACCCACTCCAGTATTCTTGCCTGGCAAATCCCATGGACAGAGGAGCCTGGCGGACTACAGTCCATGAGGTTGCAAAGAGTTGGACACAGCTGAGCAACTCAGCATGCGCAGATCGTAAGAGTTGCTAGAGCCTGATGATGGGATTAGTGCTCTTTTAAGAAGAGACACTGCAGAGCTTGCTCTGTGCCATGTTAGGATGCAGAGAAAGTAGCTAACTGCAAGCCCAGAAGAGGGTCTTTGTCAGAACCTGACCTAATCCCAGACTTCTAGCCTCTAGAACTGTGAGAAAATAAACGTCTGTTGTTCGGGTCATCTGATCTATGGTATTTTGTGTGACAACCCAAGATGACTAAGACAGAGATAAATTTTTATTAATGGAAGTATAGGGGAGATAATTGAGTGGAACACAGTTGTGAGGAAGGGGAAGTTGCGTGGTAGGAAAATCAGTGAAAGTGTGCTTTAGGATTTGTAATGCATAGAATTAATTACAGATCATACAAATAGATGAGGGGTTTTATAGCTTTTCTAAAATGCTGAATAATGTTACTGAGCAGATAAACTGCTGAACAGATGTTAAGTAGCTGTTGTTGATGACCCCCTTGGTTCCCCTTGTAAGGTAAGAACATCAAATCAATGATGGAATACAAAAGCCACAAGCGGTGAAATCTTTAAAATTTCCAGCTTAAAGATCTTTTGAAAAATATTTTGAGAGGGGAAATCTGCAGCCTTTATAGCCTGTTAATGAGAAGTTCCCTTTATGTACTTTCAATAAAGGGGCTTAAATTTTGTAAAATAGCACAGATTAATTCAGGTCTTATTTTGGGCTTTTTTTTTTCAAAGACTGAAAAGTAGAAAGGGCATATTTTCCCTCAGTTGGAAAAAGGGATTAGATAATTTACCTTAAGGGTAAATAAAGATCAAGTGCCAATGTTTAGATTAGCATCCAATTTACTAGAGATCTCTTCAAGAAAATGAGAGATACCAAGGGAANACAGGGAGGCCTGGCGTGCTGTCGTCCATGGGGTCACAAAGAGTCAGACATGACTGAGCGACTGAACTGACTGACTGACTATCATTGTGATGTGGAGGAACTAGTTTTCAAAATTCTGAATTCTCATTTAGCTAACAAAATGGTTATATGCAACTGCCCAATATATGGAATAGAGAAAGCACCATGTTTAGTAAAATTTTGTTACTCATTTGAAGCAAGAAACTCAGTGCAACCTTCGATTAGATATCAAGACACCACACACAAAAAAGGCCCTTTAAAAAGACACTAGCCTAATAAATGCTGGAAACTGCAGAGTATAACATTATAATTAATGTTTTGAAATATAAAAGGACTAAAATCATTAGCTGAACTTTGGTTGGTTTTGCAAATGAGATTCACTGTGGAAGTTTCTCAAATCTTCCAGTATTTGCAATATGTACATGTAAACTTTGTATATTTCTAGAATTGTTTGATATTTGTATGCTAACAAATATAAAAGATTCGTATACCTACATTCAGTTGGGTGCCTCTAACAAAGTCCAATATTGGCAAGATTCGCTTCCCCATTGTCTCCATATGTCTCACTGTGTCTTCTCTGGTCAGCAGACCGAAGGGAGTTTTATGTTCTAAAAATTGTAACAATAAACTTTTATACTATTTTTTGCTGGACATCCATTTCAAAATGCTTTTCTTAGCAAGCTATAAACAGACATCTCAATATTAATAGATATGAAATCTTTAGTACAGGAACGAGTCCCATCTCAAAGACCACAAGTATCACAATGAAAGATGTATGAGAAGAAAGGCAGAGGAGACATTGCCCTTTGGAGACTATCATTTATTCCTTTTGCTGTGTTTCCTGATTGAGATCTAAGGCACAGCCTATAACAATTCACCTCTCTCTGCAGAGTATGCTTTTCCTGAGTTGTGAAAAAAAGGTTGTCATAAATGTGTCTGATTCTTGTCTTATTTCTCCCAGGTATTATTCAAGTGTGCAAATCCCGTTGACTTTGAATGTAGCTTGAAGTTGAGATAAGCCTCGGAGGATGGGGTGCCAGACAAACACAAATCCTTAATTATGTGAGTAGAGTTGAAAGGATAAATTCAGCCTGGTCATGAATTCAGCCTGCAAGTCTGAGACTTTATACATGAATATTTTCTTGATTTTTGAAAGTTTTCAACTAGAATTACTGAGTACCACTTAACTAGAATACTCTTTAGGAGAGTTGAGGTCTTGGTTAATTACATAAGAAAAGAGTGGAACAGTTATTAATACAGTGGCAGATAATCCAAATGATTTAAGGGGGTCATTGTCTATACTTTTGATTTCATACGGTAGTTTTGTTGCATAATTTTCTTCTATGTTTGCTAATTGATGGTGACAAAAGCTTATATTTGCTTGTATTCTGTAAGTGCCCCATGATTAGGCATTGGTGATAGTGTGATTGGGGTGAGATGCTTGGCGTGAGGCAGGTGGGTGCTCTTGGGGAACCAGAATTCCAGGTATTGTCGACTAACTCACAAAGAAGACTGGAAGGAGTTAAGAATGACCCAACAAATTTTTGGTGCCCAGGCCCTACTATATGCTAGGCTTAATGAATAATTAATTGTGCCTTAAAACAGTATTGAAAGATAACAAGTCCAGGTGAGTGACCTGTAAATGTTGGTAACTTCCTACTTGACACTTTTTCCAAAAACTTTCCATCTTCTTTGTTTTTGAACCCAAGAGTCAAGAGATACTGTTGAGGCGGAAAAGATGACCAGTCAACTGTCTGAGGCAACACGTGAAGTCCTTGAAAGTCTAAAAAAGGACAAAGAACAAAAGAATTTATCATTTGATTGTTTTCAGGGTATTTTCCCCCCTATATTCCAAGAATTATACTTGGGAAAAGGGAAAAATACAAAAATTAAAGATACAAAGTAAAAGTATGCATCAAAAGGTCAAATAGATGATATGTCAAAATCATACTTTAGTATTCATATTTTTCTTATAAGCAAACACAAGGGATAGCAATAAAATACAGCTAGGTTATTTGGTCCTCATTTGCCATATTTAACATAACACAAAACTCAGGACCACAGGCTTGCAGGCTTGATATTTTTCTGTGTGACACTTTTCAAGAGAATTTGGTTTTTCTGTTCACAGTTTAAGAAAATAATATTATATGAAAGGAAAGAGAAAAATTACCAAGAATTAAAATACAAAGCTAATTAATTTAGTTGCTATCCCTCCTATAGCTGAAGGAAATTTAAAATGATAAATGTACTGACTTTTGTAATTAGACTTAATTTTTGTAATTACTTTTGTAATTAGACTTAGAAATAATTCAAGTGTCAAGAAAATGGTTCTAAAACAAACTCTGTTCTTAATGACCACGAGAACTAATATTTACTTAGTAATTATTTTCTACCTTCCCTTGTTCTAAATATTTTGTGTTCATTCTATTAATATTGTGTTAGTTTCAGGTGTACAGATAAGTGATTCAGTTATACATATGTATACATATTTTTTCAGATTCTTTTCCATCATAGGTTATTAAAAGATATTGAAAACAGTTCCTTGTGCTATACATTAAATCCTTATTGCCTATCTATTTTATATGTAATAGTTTGCTAATCCCATACTCCAATTTATCCCTCCCTTCCTTCCCTTTCCACTTTGGTAAGCATGTTTGTTTCGTGTGTGCATGTTCAGTCACATCTCTTTGAGACCCAATGGGCTGTAGCCCGCCAGGCTCCTCTCTCCATGGGATTTCCTAGGCAAGAATACTAGGGCAGGTTACTATTTCCTGCTCTAGGGCATGCTCCTGACCCAGGAGTTGAACCCATTTCTCTTGCGTCTCCTGCATTGGCAGGCAGATTCCTTACCACATGCCACCTGAGAAGCCCTTGTTTTGTGTGTATTCCCTAAATCTTCAAGATAACTTTACACCATTGGTACTGTTATCCTCATGTTACAAACAGGAGGCTGAGGTACACAGTTAGGAAGTGAATTGTCTGGAAACACAGCCTGTAAGGGGACAAAGCAAGATTCATACTGGGCAGTCTGACTGTGGAGACCATGGACCTAACCACTGCACTCTGCTTTCAGCATGCTTGGCTTTGGGTTACTTTTGGGACAGAGACAAATGTTAGCCATGGGGTCTTGGAGGCCAGATTTACCTCATTCATTTTCATTCTGAGTAATACTGCTTTATACAACAGACTTCTCAAATGAAGGACAATGAACAGAGTTTAGTGAGCCCTCCCTAGTTAACACTTCCAGGGAGGGAAAAAGATGAAATTCCAAATATCCTTGAATTATGATTTAGATGACAATTTTAAATCTAGAATCAGAACTGAAATGGCAACAGTTCGAATATAGTCTTTGTTATCTGTCAGTTCAGTTCAGTTCAGTTCAGCTCAGTCACTCAGTCGTGTCCGACTCTGCGACCCCATGAATCGCAGCATGCCAGGCCTCCCTGTCCATCACCAACTCCCGGAGTTCACCCAGACTCACGTCCATCGAGTCAGGGATGCCATCCAGCCATCTCATCCTCGGTCATCTCCTTCTCCTCCTGCCCCCAATCCCTCCCAGCATCAGAGTCTTTTCCAGTGAGTCAGNCCTTCTCCAGAGGACCTTCCCGACCCAGGGACCGAACCCAGGTCTCCTGCTTTGCAAGCAGATGCTTTACCATGTGAGCCACCAGGGAAGCCACTGCAAACTGCATTGAGGAGTAGCCCATGCTCCTGACAACTAGAGAAAACCCACACAGCAGCGAAGACCCAGCACAACCAAAAATAATAAATAAATAAGGAAGAAGTATAGCCATTACTGTCTAAAATTTTCAGTCTTGCCAGGTGACCCCATTCCTGTTCCTTTGACCAGAGAGTATAGGCTTCAGTTGGGGCTTTTTTGGTCTACTCTGGTTGGCATTGCTAGGTTATCAATATAGCCATTAAGGATTCTCTGGTGACTCAGTGGTAAAGAATCCCTCTGCCAATACGGGACACACGAGTTTGATCTCTGATCTGGGATGATCCCACATGCCATGGGGCAACCAAGCCCATGCACCACAACTGCTGACCCTGTGCTCTAGAGCCTGGGAGCTGCAGCTGCTGAAGCCTGAGAGATATAGGGGCATAGAAATATGCTCCTAGTCAGAGCATATTTCAGCTCCAAGTCAGAGATATAGGAAGCAAAAAGAAAACCCAGGGAATTTAATAACTTGTCATTCCTTGGGTCCCATGGTCCCTGACTAGTCTGCCTAATTCTCTCCACCTTTCAGCTTTTTCATTTGTTTGTTTTATATGTATGTCCATTATATTGGTAACATATATCCATATATATTAGTTGTGCTTAGCAAGAGGAATAGGGAAAAGTACCTCTAATCTATCTTCACTGAAGTAGAAGTCATCTATTATTATTTTAAAAATAATTTTAAAAGAGCAACTTTAGGTTCACAACAAAATTGAGAGGAAAGTACTGAGATTTCCCTTATACTCCCTCCACCTACATGCATAATTTTTCCCATTATCAACATCACTCACCAGATGGTACATTTGTTACCAAGGATCAACCTACACTGACACATCATTCAAAATGTATATATTACCTTAGGTTTCAACCTTGGTGTTATATATTCTATGGGTTTGGGCAACTGTATAATGACAAGTCTTCATAATTATAACATTATACAAAATATTTACACCACCAATCCTCTTTGCTCTGCCTATTCATTCCCTCCTCCCCAACTGACCTTCTTATTGTTGCCATCAGTTCAGTTCAGTTCAGTTCAGTTCAGTCGCTCAGTCATGTCCGACTCTTTGCGATCCCATGAATCACAGCACGCCAGGCCTCCCTGTCCATCACCAGCTCCCAGAGTTCACTCAGACTCATGCCCATCGAGTCAGTGATGCCATCCAGCCATATCATCCTCTGCTGTCCCCTTCTCCTCCTGCCCCTAATCCCTCCCAGCATCAGAGTCTTTTCCAATGAGTCAACTCTTCCCATGAGGTGGCCAAAGTACTGGAGTTTCAGCTTCAGCATCATTCCTTCCAAAGAAATCCCAGGGCCGATCTCCTTCAGAATGGACTGGTTGGATCTCCTTGCAGTCCAAGGGGCTCTCAAGAGTCTTCTCCAACACCACAGTTCAAAAGCATCAATTCTTCAGCACTCAGCCTTCTTCACAGTCCAACTCTCTCATCCATACATGACTACTGGAAAAACCATAGCCTTAACTAGACGGACCTTAGTCAGCAAAGTAATATCTCTGCTTTTGAATATGCTATCTAGGTTGGTCATAACTTTCCTTCCAAGGAGTAAGTGTCTTTTGATTTCATGGCTGCAGTGACCATCTGCAGTGATTTTGGAGCCCAGAAAAATAAAGTCTGACACTGTTTCCACTGTTTCCCCATCTATTTCCCATGAAGTGATGGGACTGGATGCCATGATCTTCATTTTCTGAATGTTGAGTTTTAAGCCAACTTTTTCACTCTTCTCTATCACTTTCATCAAGAGGCTTTTTAGTTCCTCTTTACTTTCTGCCATAAGGATGGTGTCATCTGCATATCTGAGGTTATTGATATTTCTCCCGGCAATCTTGATTCCAACTTGTGTTTCTTCCAGTCCAGCGTTTCTCATGATGTATTCTGCATATAAGTTAAATGAGCAGAATTACAATATACAGCCTTGACATACTTCTTTTCCTATTTGGAACCAGTCTGTTGTTCCATGTCCAGTTCTAACTGTTGCTTCCTGACTTGCATACAGATTTCTTAAGAGGCAGGTCAGGTGGTCTGGTATTCCCATCTCTCTCAGAATTTCCACAGTTTCTTGTGATCCACACAGTCAAAGGCTTTGGCATAGTCAATAAAGCAGAAATAGATGTTTTTCTAGAACTCTCTTGCTTTTTCCATGATCCAGCAGGTGTTGGCAATTTGATCTCTGGTTCTTCTGCCCTTTCTAAAACCAGCTTGAACATCTGGAAGTTCATGGTTCACGTATTGCTGAAGCCTGGCTTGGAGAATTTTGAGCGTTACTCTACTAGCGTGTGAGATGAGTGCAACTGTGCAGTAGTTTGAGCATTCTTTGGCATTGCCTTTCTTTAGGAATATTTCTTTTAAAAATAATAGATACAGTAAACCATAAGTGTTTTTATCTGCATTTTCTGACTCCTCCACCCCCCTTTTTAGCCTCAGAACACTTTGTTCAAGCTAAATTTAATTGAGAAGCCCATTATTTAAAGTCAGTAAAGGCAGAGGTTTCCCATTAGAAGCCTGAATCAGTGACCACTGACCCTCATTGCTGGGCCCCATTTATTATCCCTCACATGGAAGCCATCTCGAAACCTCCCCTTCCCCACCACCAGAGGCCCAGTTTTTTTAAAGCACAGTTTGGAAAACACTGCCGTAAGCTATGTGGCACATTTTGGTTAAGTAAATAGCATATGGCTGTCAAATAGAGTTAACATGTAGGCTGATAATTAAAAGAAAATATTACAAAATATCTTGTAAACACAAGCACAGAAGAAAACGATATGAAACATGGTTTAGTCTTTGGTGACTCAGGATCTGATGACACTCGGTAGTACCGAAGACTGATAATTACATGGCCCTTCTTCTGTGTCCGACACAACACCCAGATTATCCTTCTCGCTCAGTAACCACATAGAGCAGGACATATGAGGCCCACCTTACAAATGACCAAACCGGAGCTTCTAGAAGTTACAAACTTACCCAAGGCCATACAGCAAATGGAGGGACAGGAATTGAGAGTCCGGCAGCTGCACATCAGTGCACAAGGCTTAACTCTCAAAGCGACCCACTGATAATTTTCATCACTTTGACAATCCATGAGAAGCGAGTTACAGAAGCAGGGCGATGCCAATATGTAGATGGCTTTAGCAGACCCAATTCTAGATTGGACACTTCCTTACTCTATCTAGAAAAGTACAACAAAGGCTCAGGGGTTCATAACTTTTTAGGCACTTTAAATGCAGCTGTAATATGAGATGATGCTTTAGTTGATGTTTGAGTTCCAAACTCTTTTTAAAACGATGGATCATTTCTGTAAACGAGGTAAAATGTGATTTCAGCATTTGCAGAAAATTTCTTTGCCTTGAAATCTCCTGCAGATATTCACAGACACACCCAACCAAGAGTTTACCTGTTTTGCTGAAGTTGCCAATCACCCAATTATGTGAAAAGGCAGCTAAGTAAAAATAAAAATGGATACTGTTTTGAGCTGTGTGCTCAGTCATGTTCGACTTTGCAACTTCATGGACTGTAGCCTGTCAGTCTCCTCTGTCCATGGAATCTTCCAGGCAAGAATACTGGAGTGGGTTGCCATTTCCTCATCATTCTGATAAATGGTCATAACTTGTTTTTTTGGATTGCTATTATTCTTTTGCACTCTCTAAGAGCTGGCATTTCTAAATTGCTGCCATTTCCAGGAACTAGCAGACTCTAGAGGTGGAGGGTAAGAGAAGGTGTGCGTTCCCTAGCGATGCTTTGCTCTTTTATCTGATTTCACTTTCCTCATTAGAAGGCCTCAGGGCCTTCTGGTCAGACTGGTGATGAAGTCTGGGGCCACCCTTTGGAGAGAGCCTTGGCTTTCTGGGTAACTCCAGAGACCCCCTGAATGAGTGTGTTTAGGGTGTGCTGTGCATGGGCTGGTATTTGAGGTGAGTTGTAGGAGGCATCTTGAGATTTGGCATTTTCTGATGTTTCTATTGCCAGAAACAGCCAATGTTTGCAGGGTCTGTTACATAAGTAGAATAAAGAATGACAAGTTGATCTCTTCTTGTTTTTAATATTTGATGGATAAAGAGTGATAGTGGTTAGATCAACTAGAGAAACTAATATTAGCACTATAGCTAATTTATTATGAAATATATTTTCAAAAAGGTATTTTCTATTCCTTTTGGTGCTCTATGTTTCATCTTGTTCAATCCATTGTTCAATTCTAGCTGAAGTTCTGAAATGTGAGAGGCCTCTATAAACATACAGCTAAATCAAAAACTATTTTTAAAGTATCATTTTTATTCAATTTGTATGCCAAGTAAATTGTTGTGTGAACATTTAGACTAGCAGGTGGTCTATGACCCAAAATGATGACATACTTCCAGATGTTGAATCTTATGTAACATTAATTTGAGCGCTAATCCTTCTCAGTTTTATGCTTATAAACCTCTACCTTCGTCCGAAAAGCCCTGAGCCTCTGATGGGTATGAAAATTAACTAGACTATATTGTCCTTTGGTAGGAAAGCTGAATTGATTAAAGATGTCTTCTTTGCTTCTGTCATGTCAGAAGAAAACTTGGGAGAAATAAATCCCTTAAGGCATTTTTTTTTACAATTTATCACAATTACAGATGAAATTTAGATGACTAGGACCAAAACTATTATTAAAAAATCAGTTTGCAGGTATGACACAGTTCCAAATTTTTACCATTAAGGAAGCGGATGTTTTTTAAAAAAATACCGAAGATAGATGATACAAACTTAGATTCTTGTAGAAACATGATCTTTCAATTCTTTGGCCTCCAAGTGAAAGATGTCCAACTCTCAGCAAAAGAGGGTAATGTTTGCCCTTTATCAAGAACCTTTTATTGTACCTCAGGAGGCTGGAGCTGACTGGCAGTTACTCAAGTCATTCTTGTTCTTTGACCTTCTGTATGTTCCCTCCTTTCTCCTTGAAGTCACCTTCCTGAAGCTCAGTGACAGTTTCTATCTCTCTGTCCCTCTCTTTGCCTTTCTGTCTGTCTGTGTCTCCCTTTCTGTCCTACCCACATGCCTACTGCTTCCCCTTCCTCCCTGTCTCTTCTATGTGGTCTCTGGCTTACTGTTATTTTCTTCATATGAACACTCTTGGGGAAATTTCTCTATTCTTGTGGCATTAGCTACTACTTCTAATCAAAAGACTAGGAGATCCAAAGCCATCGTCTCATCTGCAAGATTTCACGCATCACATTTCCCAGTGCCTATTGGGACATCGCCATTTGCTCACCATTATAAACGTTACCTCACAAACAGCAAGTATATGCCTTAAAAGTGATTTTTGAAATCTCCACAACATGCCTCTCACCTTCTTTTCACCAGTATATTGTAGGAAAGGCCATTGTTCACCCAATTATTTTAGCTTAAAATTTTGAAACCATTGTTGACTTTTCTTTCCTCTTGTTCTCTGACATTTAGGGAGTCTCAAAAGCTCATTAAATCTGCCCACTGTAATACAATTCATATTAACCCCTTTCTTTGCATTATCAGTGCTAGCACACTGGTTAAATTTCTGATCACATAGCACCCGGATTATAGAAAACATTTCCCAACAATCCTTGCTACCACCAGTAACATTTCACACGGATATATCTCCACAACACCAACCAGTGAATATTCCTGAAATATCCCCAGTATCACCTTTGTTATCGTCACATCCTTCTTCAGGAATTTCTGTGCTTCTTTCCCGGTATTCAAGGCTCTCAATTGTGTGCATGTGTTTTGCAATCTATACTTCATTCCTGTGTTTTCTCCAATATAAATCTTTCTCATCAACTCTGCTGATTTTACTAATTTGTAGCAGCCTGTGGTCATCCTGCCTTTGAATTTTTCTTTGTGCTTTAACACCTGAAACAACTTCCTATTCTCTCAATATTTCTTTTATTCAGTCGATCACTATTCTTCCAGACTGTGCCTAATTTAAGTCCCACCTAGTCCACAAAGGGGCTTCCCTGTGGCTCAGTGGTAAAGAACCTGCCTGCCAATGCAGGAGATGTGGGTTTGATTCCTGGGTTGGGAAGATCCCCTGGAGAAAGAATTAGCAACCCACTCCAGTATTCTCACCTGGGAAATTCCGTGGACAGAGAAGTCTGGTGGACTACAGTCCATGGGGCCACAAGAGAGTCAGACACAACTTAGCAACTAAAACAACAGTCCATAAAGGGCTTCCTAAGTACTTCAGAGTGAGTGATTGAAGTCACTCAGTCATGTTTGACTCCTTGTGACCCCATAGACTGTAGCCTACAATGCTCCTCTGTCCACGGAATTTTCCAGGCAAGAGTACTGGAGTGGGTTGCCATTTCCTTCTCCAGGGGATCTTCCCAACCCAGGGATCGAACCCAAGTCTCCTGCATTGCAGGCAGACACTTTACCCTCTGAGCCACAAGTACTTCAGAACTTTCTCCCAAACTCTTAAAGAACAACTAGACCATTCATTCCAGTGTGCATCTCCTCATGTTTAATGGGGCTATGTCTCATCAGCCCAATAAGTTTTAATCCTCCTGAAGATCACAGCTTCAAGTTATCTTCATGCCCCAAGTACCTAGTAGGTGCTCAGTCAATACTTGAATTGAATCTAAAAAAAAAAAAAGAACTTTTCTCAATCCTGTATTTTTAATGGTCTAAGTAAGAATAGAACTTCAAAAAATTCAAGGCTAATTAAATGTTCAGAGCTTCTGAGATAGAATTTATTTCTCTGTCACGAAGGTGTGACCACTCACCTAGAGTCAGACATCCTGGAATGCAAAGTCAAGTGGGCTTTAGGAAGCATCCCTATGAACAAAGCTAGTGGAGGTGATGGAATTCCAGCTGAGGTATTCCAAATCCTAATGATGATGCTGTTAAAGTGCTGCACCCAGTATGCCAGCAAATTTGGAAAACTCAGTGGTGGCCACAGGACTGGAAAAGGTCAGTTTTCATTCCAGTCCCAAAGAAAGGCAATGCCAAAGAATGTTCAGACTGCTACACAGTTGCACTCATCTCATACGTCAACAAAGTAATGTTCAAAATTCTCCAAGCTAAGCTTCAACAATATGTGAACTGAGAAATTCCAGTTATTAAGCTGGATTTAGAAAAGGCAGAGGAACCAGAGATCAAATTGCCAACATCTGTTGGATCATAGAAAAAGCAATAGAGTTCCAGAAAAACATCTATTTCTGCTTCACTGACTACACTAAAGCCTTTGACTGTGTGGACCACAACAAACCATGGAAAATTCTTTGAGTTGGGAATACCAGACCACCTATCCTGAGAAATCTGTAGGCAGGTCAGGAAGCAATAGTTAGAACTGGACATGGAACAACAGACTTGTTGCAAATAGGAAAAGGAGTATGTCAAGGCTGTATATTGTCACCGTCCTTACTTAACTTCTATGCAGAGTACATCATGTGAAATGCCAGGCTGGATGAAACACAAACTGGAATCAAGATTGCTCGGAGAAATATCAATAACCTCAGATGTGCAGATGACACCACCCTTATGGCAGAAAGTGAAGAGGAACAAAAGTGCCTCTTGATGAAAGTGAAAGAGGAGAGTTAAAAAGCTGGCTTAAAACTCAATGTTCAAAAAATGAAGATCATGGCATCTAGTCCCATCACTTCATGGCAAATAGATGGGGAAACAATGAAAATAGTGACAAGCATTTTTCTTGGGCTCCAAAATCACTTTAGATTGTGACTGCAGCTGTGAAATTAAAAGATGCTTAAAAAATTAAAAAATAAATAAATAAAAGACGCTTACTCCTTGGAAGAAAAACTGGATGACAAACCTAGACAGCATATTAAAAAGCAGAGACATTATTTGCCAACAAAGATCCATCTAGTCAAAGCTGTGGTTTTTCCAGTAGTCATGTATGGATGTGAGAACTGGACCATAAAGAAAGCTGAGCACTGAAGAATTGATGCTTTTGAATTGTGGAGTTGGAGAAGACTCCTCTGAGTCCCTTGGACTGCAAGAAGATCAAACCAGTCCATCCTAAGGGAAATCAGTCCTGAATATTCATTGGAAGGACTGATGCTGAAGCTGAAGCTCCAATATTTGGCCACCTGATGCAAAGAAGTGACTCATTGGAAAAGACTCTGATGGTGGGAAAGTTTGAAGGCAGGAGGAGAAGGGGATGACAGAGGATGAAATGGTTGTATGGCATCACTGACTCAACGGACATGAGTTTTGGTAAACTCTGGGAGTTGGCGATGGACAGGGAGGCCTGGCATGCTGCAGTCCATGGGATCACAGAGTGGACCTGACTGAGCAACTGAACCAAACTTAACTGAAATTTAGAAAAGAATATCACACAATCTTTGTTTTTCATTTTCCCTAGACATTAAGTGGTTTCTGGTCAGTTTACAAAGGGTGAGTGGGGGAAAATAATCTGTATTAGATAACTCAGGGTAGTTGGTGCTCAAATGAACCCACCAGCTCTGCTGAGATGGAAGAATTAGTTTCGTATTCAGGTTGTGCTCTTGATGCAGCTTGTTCTCTGGGAAACGTGGATTCTTAGTCACTAAGAAGATTGGATGAATGGAGAATCTGGCTTAGTGAAACTGTCAGAAGCACCAGAAAAGCACTTGCAAAAATGTGAACTATTGAGTATAGATCAGCTGACTCATCTCTATATATGAGGGACTGCATATTTTCATGAAGCTACATATCTGTAAAATAAAATTTGAGCTCTCTGGACATAAAGTAGAAAGCACAGATACCACCATCATCAATATTTTCTTTTAGACACCTCAGCATAGCCACAGTCAACAGATTGTGGATAAACTTTTCAAAGCAATTTGGAAAAAAGAAAAGTCATAGAGATTTTAAAACTTTTTTAGAAATACGCAGATTTGCTAAGGTTCTCTTATCACCTTTCCCTAAGTTTCATTTCCTTCTCTATTTTCCAGTGTCTGTGTCATTTCTCTGCCCTTTGTCCATAACAAAATGTTCTGACATTTTGGGTTAGAGCAAAATCTCATTTCTAAAGGTCCCAGTTGTTCACTGTGAGATGGGACCATGTCAGTTTTATATGACTTCCTTTTAGTGCTCAGTTTCAGAGTTTAGTTTCTCCAGTCCCTTCATAATGCCAGCACTTTGTCACTCCTTCTTTCCCAATCATTTTCTGAGTTTTATCTTGTACTTCTTTTAATACCGATACCTCTGTCTTGGAAGTTATCCACAAATTCACATCAGCAAGAAAATAGCAAAAGGCAGCAGCTTTTGCAGCTAACTTATCATTATTGCCCCCCATAAATAATAAAAGTTTCCACTTTTAAAAGCATAGTGTATTTTGATTTTTGCATTTGATGTGTGAGAAAGCCATATGTATAATGAATCTTTGTATAAAAAATTGTATTTTCCTGTTGACCTTCATTATAATGTCAGAGCTGTAGATGCAAGTGAAAAAAATTGTTTTTCATTCCTAATTTTCCCTTTAGGCTGCTGGGCTACATCTCCAAAACCAATCTTTGTATATGTTTCCTCTCATAACCCATTTGTAAAGTGTGAAAAAATTAATAACTACATAAGATTTTTATATGTAGTTTATTTTTATTTCACTTGAAATTCTTACTGTTTCTGAAGCTTTATGTTTAATCAGCTGTATTGTATTTATTCTGGGGAAGTTCCTTAATTGCATCCCTAACAAAGTAGATTTGAGACAAACAGGAAAGATACTATTTCCTTCAATATTTATTAGATTCACAGTTAGTGAAATAACATATTGTTGCTATAATGCCCTGAATTTTGGGGGCCTGGAGTAGGATTAATTTTCCCCCTCTTTGAGAATTTTAACTCTAGGCATGAGATAAGGTTTGAATTTATACTATACCTAGATGCCCAGGAAATCTCAGCTCCAGAAACAAAGGCTCTCTCATTGGTAGGACTCTACCGTGTTTGGAAAAATCAAAAGAAATTCCTGGGAGGAAACAAAGTCAACCCACACTCTACTGGATTCTCACAGGTAAAGCCATACCGAATAGTGGCTTGCACCCAAGAGTAAATAACATACACATGTTACTACCTACAGTGAGTGAGAGATGGTGTGGTACCATAGAAAAATAGTTGATCTTTGTCCCCAGTTTCTGGCATAGAGCTTCTGTGATGCTTGGAATTTCCTGAGTGGTAATAGGAGTGTCTTTTGTTCTAATGAGGTGACTCTTGGCAGTCCCCCAGAGAGCTTATGCCAGGATGGGGGCTAGTCTCAAGAAAGACCAAGCCTTGATTGGAAACATGGAACTTTCAGCCTCATTCTTCATGTTCTGGGGAGACAGGCTGGAGATTTAGTTAATCACCAGTGGCCAGTGATTAAACCAATCATGATGAAACCTCCATAAATCCCCCAGATGATGGGGTTTAGAGAGCTTCTGGGTTAGAGAAGTTCAGTGAGATACTGGGAGAGTGGTGCACCCAGAGAGAGCTTGGGAGCTCCCTGAACATACACACCCACACCTTTACATACCTTACTTTGCCCTATGTTTTTCCAAAAGATGTTACTAAAAAAAACCCAAATGAACTTTTTCGCAAACCCAATATCTCTTCAGTTTGGCTGTTCTTGAGTTGTATCCTTTATGATAAACTAGTAATAGTAAGTAAAGCACTTCCTGAGTACTATGAGTCATCCTGGAAAATTATAAAACCTAAATTGGGGGTGGTGGGAACCCCTAATTTATAACTTCTTGATTAGAAGTATAGGAGACCTGGGGCTTGTGACTGCCATCTGAAGTGGGCGAGGGGGCAGTCTTGTAAGATAGATCCCTTAATCTGTAAGGTCTGTACTAACTCTGGATAGCTAGTACCAAAGTTGAATTATTAAAAGCCCAGTTGGTGGCTGAGAGTTAGAGCAGTGGTACAGAAAACAGTCACATATTTGGTGTCAAAAGTGTTGTGAGAAAAAGGCAATCCTATATTTGGGGTTAGAAGGGAGATTTGCTAAAATGGTTTTGGCTCATGGAAACAAGTGGTTTGGGAAGAAAAATGATAAGAGAGTGGAGGGTGAGAAATCTTTGATTCCTGAGTGGCCACTCGTGGTGTGAAACTGCAGTTGTGCTGTGATTAATTACTAAAGATAAGAGTTACCCATTGTACAGATGAATCCAATGCCTGGGAAGCTGATTCACTGAATACATTAAGAAATACAAACTAACAAGAGAAAAGCAAAATATACAATCTTGATTATCATTACCTGTTATAGCTAAAATGAAATTAAAAGAGAGTTCTGAACTGGATTAATATTTACAGTTCATAGGGTTCCAAAGAATGGGACATGACTGAGTAACACTCATTTAGATTCAAAATGGATGGCATTGAAACGAAGAAATAGAAAATATAAGGAACGGCTTCACCGACAATGGAAAATTGGATGAACAGAGGTAACAAATGTCCACCTAAAATTCTTCAATGAAAGAATAGCAAGGAGTAAGGATTAGTATTTTTTTTAATGTTGACAATTTTTCAGAATATACGAATACATGATTCCTTAGATTATGGAGCATGGTGACTTCCAGGTGAGGACAATGTGTACATTGGTAGGAGGTAGGGAATGGTTGTGGATTTTTCAGAGGCCAATAGAGGTTACCTGGAGAGCTAGCAACATTTTTTTTTGTACATTATTTATTCTGTAATAATTAGTTTAGCTGAGCATTTGTTTTGTGTACATTTAAATGTGATAGTTCATAATAAAAATGATTTAAAGAATAAATGAGAAAAGATGAATAACTTGGCTGTGGGGACTTTCCTGGTGGTCCAGTGGTTAAAAAACTGCGCTTCCAATGCAGAGGGCCCGGGTTCAATCCCTTGTCCGGTAACTAAGATCCCACATGCCAATGTGGCATGGCCAAAAAGTAAATTAAAAAAAAAAAAAAAAAGAATGACAAATAACTTGGATGGGGCTCTATTTTAGGTGTGAAAAGCAGTGATTATCTCTTGACCACAAGATCATCAAGAAAAGCTCCTGCCTAAAAGGTGTAAGGTAACTGAGCCAAATTTACTATTAAAGCATAAGTAAATAGGACCTGAATGCCAAATATGTAAAACTGAAGAAAAAAAAAAAAGGATAATACTGCAAAATAGAAATTTCCAATTCTGCACATAACCTATTTGTAGAGTTTAAAATTAAGAACACAGAGACATTGTTTTACATAATTGAGAGTTCAGTCTTCAGGGATTTTAATGCTCAGCTGCATGATTCATTAAATAGCAGTGCCTAATGATTAACTATATTACAGAGCGGCTAGATTAGACAACATAAGTAAGTGTTTCAGGAAAAGTAAAATCTTAACGTGAATATTTCCCTCACTTTTCCTTTACCTGCCGAAATGAGCTCAGTTAATTTTGAAATTATTATGGAGCTTTTCTTTCTTTTTTTTTTAATGTAGACTGAGGTAACAGGTGATGGATAAGAGCTTGAGAAACTGTTAAGGCTGCCAAGATTGACACCAGAAAGGGATTACTCTGTTCATGAAGGAATAAACCTGGGGAGTGTATTGGGAGAGCTTAGAGTGGGAAAAGAGACGTGGCGGGAAGCTGCCATGTGAGCGTGCGCATGTGTACCTTGCAAGGTTTCTCTGAGCAGGATGGATAAAATACCTGACAGCTGCTTTCTGCCATGTATCTCATTCCAACCATACCACCTTGACCCAACACATTGGTTTTTCTTAAAAGGCTAGAGTGAAAACTTACGTTACTTCCATTTATTTTTGAATTACTGACTGGTATTTCTTTAAATGAAACATTGTTTGTCTTCAGTCAGGTCCCATAAGGAAACACATTAAGCAGGATGCATGACACTTTCAGAGAGGTCCAGGGGAAATGCAATCATGGAAGGCAAGAGACAGTAGATGATGGAGACCAGAGGCGAGCAGTGCTGTAACCTGCTGCTGCAAAGGATAAGTGGGCTGCTCACTGAGAAGTGTTTACTTTCATTAGATACAATAGTGCCGGAACACCACTCTTCCCATTGGGAAGACCAACAGTTTAATATTTTAAGAACAGACTTTAGCCTTGTATATGAGGGATTTCTTTACTTTGGGAATGATTCTCTATTTCTACAAAGAATTGGTACAAACATGAGATTATTTATCTTTATAACCAACCTGGCTGTAACACTTTCATAATGATATTAGACATGTAGGCTCTTTAATTCTATAAAAAAATTTGATAAAGTGAGTTAGAAAGAGGAGGAAAATAGTTTAATCTTAGAAGTTCTTGATCATGATAAAATTATAATATTTTGAAGAAGAAAGAATAAAATAAGGAATTTTAACTTCCCATTTTAGAGAGCATAAGACTGTATTATCCCTACTGGTAAATGATGACTGAACAAGAACAAGGTTATAAATTTCAGTGAAAAGCAATTTTTAAAGGTCTATTTTAAAACAATATATTATTCCTCTGAACATACATATTTACTCTTGGGAATTAAATTACATTGGAAAGACAAAATATGACTCTATCCACCTAAGTGTTAAAGTAATTGATATCTGATCTGGAAAACTTTTCTATTAAACATTACTAAGCACAGATCCATTACTGAATATTTATTTATTTAGCAAATAAATCTTGATATTTTCATCAAGTGGAGACAGGGTATGCTTATTGTATTACTTTATTATTATTAAAATACAACCATGCAAGAATAAGAACTATAGAGAATTGCATTATTTCATTGGAATATATGAATAAAAATCTCAAGCAAAATCTTTATAAATGAAAACATAATAATTCTAGGGTTCGTGAATTATTATTTGTTTTATATATGCTGACTACTCTGCATGAATCAAACTAGATTTTTCCTTAAATAATAAAAATGGATAGCTACACTGCTAAAATTCAGTAATTTTTTTCCTCCATGAGATGTAGTACAATATAGCTCTATTATAATATAGCTTTAAGATTTTGGTACATCTTACCACATTCCCCACATAGCAAAGAATGCACAGTGAATTCCTGAGGATATATAAGCCTGTTTGTCCAATGAGGCAGATTTGAATTTTGACCCTCCCTTATCAGTCTTGTAGAGGTTATAAGGGCAATATAAATATGGTCTTAGTGCCTGGCACTGAGGGAGGCTTCCCTGGTGGTTCAGTCAGTAAAGAATCCGCCTGCAATGTGGGAGACCTGGGTTCAGTCTTCGGGTTGGGAAGATCCCCTGGGGAAGGACATGGCATCCTACTTGAGTAGTCTTGCCTGGAGAATTCCAAGGACAGGGGAGCCTGGTAGGCTACAATCCATGGGATTGCAAAGAGTCGACATAACTGAGTGACTAAGCACAGCACTGAGGGTGAAGTGAGTTTTTCTCATAATAAATCACTAATTTAGTTGGTCTACTTAATAAAAAATTAAAACTATTTAGACCTCTATGAATTTCAAAATGAGGTGTTTTTTTGTTTGTTTGTTTTTTTACAGATTTTTCCCTTTGCAATTTAATTTTCATGTGAAAATCCCTGAAAAGGGTGACTGTGAATTAGGGGTTAGCTAGAAAGAACACACTGCCTGGGGGATCTCTATCATGAATACTCTTCTTGCTTATCACTGTCACCTCTGCCAGCTATTACTGGGCTCACAGCATTGTCACATGACCAAAGAGTAATGAATTCAATACTGTGTATGCTTGCTGAAGGTGACCTGGAGTTGGGCAGAGTTTCTGAGTTGGAAGTTTGTCTGCCAGCCTCTGCTGGGAGAGGTAAATGTATTAGTCTCCAAGTTTTAATGATAATACCTACTTATCCTGTAGAACTTCAATAGGTAGACTTTTCATCCAAGATCTTCAAGGTACAGATTTTATGGCCTTTATCTGTTGACTGTTGATTTAGATGACTTCTAAAACTCCTACTTGTGGCCCCAGTCTTTCCTGCTGCAATGCAAACTGCATAATTGTGTTCTGTCTCCTGTGGGGCATCTGTGTCTCTCCTAAAATGTTCCTTTTCTTTGAGTGGTACAAACACATATGTATGAGAACATCCACCTGTAGTTGTTCAAGGAAGAATGAGTGAGTGGGAGGTAGAAGGGAATGTATACAAACTGAGTGTTTCTGAGGATGAGTTTGACTGCACGTGGGGGATGTTTATCCTTTCTCCACTGAGTTTACATGAATTTGTTGTGTACACTGTAGATGGAATACGAAAGCATCTACTAGTTATGATGTAAGGTAGTCTGTTAGAGTTAAGTCACCTGATTTAACAGAGAACCTCCAAATCTCAGTGATCTGAGACAAGAGAAATTTTTTTTTTTAACTGTGTAGGTATTCAGTGGGTTGCCTTCCATATGGTCATTCAGGGATCCAAGCTTCTTTTGCCTTATAGCTTCTTTAGTTCTGAAGTTCTACCCAATCAGTCAGTATCAAGGGAAAGAGAATTCTATATGGCGGAAGTTTATGGGTCAGGCCGGCGAGTGGCATATATTATTTCTATCCACATTCAAACACTGTTATTGAGTCACCAACCTCACTGAAGTATAAAGAAAGCTGGAAACGTCTTCTGGTTATGCATGTAAGTGGAAAAGAAAATAGTTTCGTAAACAACTATCTAGTCTTTGCCACTGTTGGTGGCAAGGACTTCTATTCCCAAGCTGCTCTTTCATCTGTTTTCTCCTCCACCATTCTTTTAATTAGAATCAGCCTTCCATTCCACAATTTGAACTTAGGTTTTAATTGAAATATTCTTTCGAAGAGAGGAAAAATACAGTCCAACTTTCACCCTGAAGTATAAATGACTAAAGTCAGGTATATTGTAGAACTACCTAGTATATTGCCTGGAATATATGTATTTAATAAATGTTTTATGAATAAATAAGTAGCTGAATATACAACTCATTGCCATTGTAGATCTTCTTCTTGTCCTGAGGATCTTGGGATTCTGGAGCATGGAAAAAAGGATAAGAGAAATGGAAGAATAACACAGCAAGTTGGAGAGAGGACTAAAGTGACTTTCAGTCTCCAGGGGAGAAGAAGAAATCTCTAGAGTGGGATCTAGAATTAGCATTCTGGCAGGGAGAGGGGATCTTAGACGGTAGCTCTTGTCTGAGCCAATTTGTGTGATAGGGTGGCTGGTATACAAATAAAAAGAATCTGCATCAGGAAGCAGTATGGGGACTCATAAAGGTACCCTTGGGTGACCTGATGGGGTCACTTATATGCGGTCACATAGTGACCCCATCAGGTCCATAAGTGACCCCATCAGGTCCTGCTCAAACTAACAGCACTGTCTCAAGTTGCACTAGCCATGTAATCAGCAGCTGTGCCAGCCTGCACCAGACTTTGGAAGAGGACTTTCCTCACACGCCCTCAGGCTTCTGGGCTTCCCTGATGGCTCAGCAGGTAAAGAATCCACCTGCAATACAGGAGACGTAGATTCGATCCCTGGGCTGGGAAGATCCTCTGAAGGAGGGCATGGCAACCCATTCCAGTATTTTAGCCTGAAGAAAATCGTGGACAGAGGAGCCTGGTGGGCTACAGTGCAGTGGATCACATGAGGGAGACACTACTGAGGTAACTGAGCTCCCATGCACAAGCAAGAGTGTTGAAACCAGAGTAGAAGGAAAAGAAAGCCCCATGGGAAGGGGGAGAAAATGGTGAACTGGGTCAGATAATTACTGGAGAGAATCTGAATTTTAGAAATGATTGGATGGGATTGTGTCCCATGGGGTGGGAGAAAATACATTTTTGGCTCTGGGCAGATCAAAGGCAAACATGTGTAGGTTAAAAAAATTCTTATGTTTGTACATATTTGCTGTGTAACTGTCCAGTTACACTGCCTGACTACTTGTTGAAATAAATAACTGAATACATTTTTGGCAACATAGAAGCTTCTTAAATTCTATCAAAGCAGATAAAAGGAGAATCCTGGGGCTTCCCAGGTGGATCAGTGGTAAAGAAATCCACATGCCAATGCAGGAGACACAAGGTGAGAGTTTGATCCCTGGGTTGGCAAGATGTTCGGAGGAGGAGGAAATGACAGTCCACTTGACTATTCTTGCCTGGAAAATTCCATGGACAGAGGAGCCTGGTGGGCTACAGTCCATAGGGTTGCAAAGAGTCAGTCGCAACTGAGCATGCTCGCCACAACAAAACACTGTTCTTCTAGGCCCTATCTTTCTTTGTATGACTCACTGTCTAGCTACTGCCTTTGGCTACTGATACCTGCCCAAATCATCACTCTGCACCTCTTGTGAGAAATATACAGAAGCGAAAGACTACATTTGACCTCTTCTCTTCCTCACACCTTGGAATTACTTGAGGGGAAAAGAAGATAAACCACTAAGACTTGCACATACCGTGAGTAATAGTGGTTTCACCATCATTCCAGCAATAGCTTTGGAGAGACCCTTTAATCAGTGCAACAGAGGCAAGTAATGCATGTCATCATCGCAATAGTCTGTTAACCCAAAGCACCCACCATACAGAGCAAAGAACCCCACCAGTCCTTATGAAATTTAAAATTCAAGATTGCCTTCTCTACCTCCCCTTCTCCTTCAGAGACTGCATCTTTTCTCTCTCTGTTCTCATACAGCACTGTCACAAGCCAGCAATTAGTAATTCTAAAATAATAGAAACAGTCATCAGTAACTTATAATTATCTTCTCTTGCATAGTATAAGATTCTTTAGCATGAATCGCCTTGCCAACAAATCATAATTCATCTTGATAACAAGTTTGAGGGAGTCACATGAGACATGAATCTGGCTCATTAATGTTATTATTGTTTTTAAATCCTTAGTGGCAACAGTGTTTCCTAAGTATTAATTAATCTTCATAACTTCTCTGTGAAGCAGGTTAAATATAACTAAATTTATTCTACCAGTGGAGAAATTGACAAATCGGTGATCTCAATGAATATCTCTTCATTACCAATGGATCTGAGAGCAGAGGTGGAAATAATTGAATCTTTTCTTTTCCTCCCCAAAGCCCTCTGAAGATATCCATAACAAAATGATAAGTGACTTATAACAATTAGCGAAAATTGTGAGTGCTGAAATAGTTTTATCTGTTCTCTTAAAAATGCTCAAATTAAGTAACTCAGCATCAGCGGTCATTATTAGCGTGTGATTTCTTCTCTTTCTATGTCTTCAAATTTTCATTGTTCCTTAAGGTTTTACTGGTTATATTTTTAAAATATCTTTTTTTTTCTGAAGAGCTTGAGGCATTGTGGAAGAAACAGATTCCATAGGACCTAAAGTTAATGCTCTCGTCCCATCTTGGCTTCTATCAGATGGAAATTAGGTACCCCAATGCGACGACGTGGATTCAAATCCAAGGCTCGCTGCCCCTGATGTGGTGGTTTTCTGTGTATCTTGGGAAAAACTGTTTGTTTCTTCTGGTTACCATCCTCATTTCTACCTGAGAATCATCTCAGTCACTTGAGTTATGAGAGTAACAAGAGGTAATGCATGTTGCGTAGCTGCTACACTAACATTGGTCACTAATGGAGTATGTGATTAACCATATAAATCAGTGATTTGACTCCAAAACCCTAACAAAAGGAATGCAGGAGGCTTAACAGGAAGATACATTATTTGGTGCATGTACTTAGAGATTTTGCTTAACATGGTAGTCATTGTTGATGGGTTTTTAATTTTGAAAGTAACAATGATCTTTAATATTATGTTGAGTCAATTATTTAAAGACCGTAAAACGACAATAACAAAAGCTTTTGACAACTCTTAGTATCTTAGATAACTAGATATTTCTATCTTCATTAGGGATTGGCTCTTGATTTAATACAAGAAAATTCTTAATTTAGAATAACATTTGGAACACAGTAGAAAGTATTGAATGGATAAAAGCAATTGGCTTCCAGAGACAAAAAGAGCAAAAAAGAACACCACAAGTGTTGTGTTCTTTGTATATACTTGACTATCCAGATCTCTTTTGGATATCAGTGGCTGAAGAACATTAAAAAAAAAAAAAAAAGAGGGGCATTTGAGGTATGAGATAGATGGAGCAAGGAAAATAGAAAGAGAAGAGACTAGAGAAAAAATTTCATCTTCAGGAAAATACTGGAATCACCTAGTCTACTGATGAAGGATATGAAAAAAGGTGACATTTTACACAAGTTATTCCTTTTTTTTTTTTTTGATCTTAGAGTTTCTAAGTGTTACTTCTCCTCTTAAAAAAGAAACATGACCGATGACACAAGGGATATTACACTAGACCTATAAGGCTAGCTCTACATAAAACCTAGAAATAACTTTCTATTTCAACTCAGTTCAGTTCAGTTCAGTCACTCAGTCATGCCAGACTCTTTGTGACCCCATGAATCGCAGCATGCCAGGCCTCACTGTTCATCACCAACTACTGGAGTTCACCCAAACTCATGTGCATCGAGTCAGTGATGCCATCCAGCCATCTCATCCTCTGTTGCCCCTTCTCCTCCTGTCCCCAATCCCTCCCAGCATCAGGGTCTTTTCCAATGAGTCAACTCTTCACATGAGGTGGCCAAAATATTGGAGTTTCAGCCTCAGCATCAGTCCTTCCAATGAACACTCAGGACTCATCTCCTTTACGATGGACTGGTTGGATCTCCTTGCAGTCTAAAGGACTCTCAAGAGTCTTCTCCAACACCACAGTTCAAAAGCATCAATTCTTATTAGGCTAGTGTCTTTTTAAAGGGCCTTTTTTTGGGTGGTGTCTTGATATCTAATTGAAGATTGCACTGACTTTCTTGCTTCAAATGAGTAACAAAATTTTAGTAAACACGGTACTTTCTCTATTTCATATATTGGCAATTGCATATAACCATTTTGTTACTTACACGAGAATTCAGAATTTCGAAAACTAGTTCCTCCACATCACACTGATAGTCAGTCAGTCAATTCAGTCACTCAGTCAAATCCGACCCTTTGGACCGTAGCACCCAGGACTGATCTCTGTTAGGATGGACTGGTTGGATCTCCTTGCAGTCCAAGGGACTCTCGAGAGTCTGTCTCTTNTATAACCATTTTGTTACTTACACGAGAATTCAGAATTTCGAAAACTAGTTCCTCCACATCACACTGATAGTCAGTCAGTCAATTCAGTCACTCAGTCAAATCCGACCCTTTGGACCGTAGCACCCAGGACTGATCTCTGTTAGGATGGACTGGTTGGATCTCCTTGCAGTCCAAGGGACTCTCGAGAGTCTTCTCCAACACCACAGTTCAAAAGCATCAATTTTCAGCACTCAGCTTTCTTCACAGTCCAACTCTCACATCCATACATGACCACTAGAAAAACCATAGCCTTTCAACTCAACATATTAATAATAAAAAAAAAAATCCTTAAAACTGAAATAACAAAAGTCAGAAACATCCCTGTATTTGTTTTTTATGAAAATAAGGCATCAGCTGATACTTTGAAGATACTGATTCTTACCTGTATAGATATACTCCACATATGCAGGATGAATTTTTGTGAAAACTTCTTTTACTTTTTCTATTTTATCAGCTCTGATTTTTGTTGCAAATGGTGTGTACATAACTGAGAAAGATTCCGCTCTGGTGATGGCTTCCTCAATCATGGCCTAAGAGAAAGCAAATAACCCATTTGGCATCAATAACAATATATGACTTTTTAAGAATGTAAAAAAAATATAATTACCTTTATGGATGATTTAAAAATCTATATACTGTACTGCAGAGATAACATTTTGGTCTTGAATATTCATTAGAATGAACTTTTAATTAGTTCTGGAAATACTCTTTCATATTAGGAAAACCAATTAAATGGAGAAAGTTTGTAAACAGACACCTCTAAACTGAGCTTGCTTTAAGATAAAAATAAAAATTCTATTTTCTGAGGTGTCATTTTTAACTTGGTCCGAAACATCAAATTCTTAAGTCTAATATAATTATCTTATGAACAGACACTGATGAGCAATTTGTTCTTTAAAAAAGTAATTAAAACATCTAGATTTAAGTATTGTCTATAAATAACCTGACAAGCTAGACAAACTATACTTTTCTTCTTCCAATACCTGGCAAAGTCTTTTGGAGGTATAAAAAAAACTTCTCAATTCCCTCCTAGTAAAGCTTTCCTTCCCTGCAGATCACAATGGTCGAGCCATTTGTGATGGATTCAGCTATTTAAGAATTTCTTTAAATTTTCTTTGTTCATGTATGGTACCATTCTTGATAAAACTTGTCATCACCCAGAGCTTCCTGTTTTAACAAGGTCCATTACTATTTGAAACAGACCAAAAGGGAAGCTATGTGAAGTTTTAAAAAGGAATTTATTCCTTTCCTACAACTTTTCCTTCTAACAAGCTTTAACAATTGAATAAAAAGTTGAACTGTCTATAGTTATCTCATTTTTCTGAAAATAGCATTAAAGAATATTGTAAAAATTCATATATACTTATAGGAATAGTTTTTCCCCTGACAACTCAGAGTGTCAACAACCAATAAGGAAAAATAATAGATCTGAAGTTTCCAACAAAGAAAATCATTTAAGAAACAGCAACTTTATTATTGTCGGCATGCTGCTGCTGCTGCTAAGTCGCTTCAGTTGTGTCTGACTCTGTGCGACCCCATAGATGGCAGCCCACCAGGCTCCCCCGTCCCTGGGATTCTCCAGGCAAGAACATTGGAGTGGGTTGCCATGAAAGTGAAAAGTGAAAGGGAAGTCGCTCAGCTGTGTCTGACTCTTCACGACCCCATGGACTGCAGCCTATCAGGCTCATCCACCCATGGGATATTCCAGGCAAGAGTACTGGAGTGGGGTGCCATTGCCTTCTCCATATTACCGGGATGGTGTATTATTAAACAAGTTTTAGTCTAATACTAAACTCAGTAATGAGTTGATTTTAAACGGAGAGACTGAATTTAACTTGTTGATATCCTACTTCATTCCTCAGTGACTCCAAATGGCCTCTATGACCAGCTTTCTAACTTACAACTTAAATTTGTTGTAGGGCACATTTCTGAATGGCTGAAGGAAAGAACTTTTCCACAAGACTGTCCTTTACAGGTCTGAAGAACTGGAAGGGGAACAAAGAGTATGATTGTGATGCCAAATCCAGAGCCAGCAATTAGATGGGGATAGCCATGGAATATGAAGCAGTGGATTCTGAGGGTGCAGCAGGCTGGGATGCTGAGGCCTGAATGTGATAATGGAAGGCTTACAAAGGGCAATGCAGGCAGCAGATCTGGAATTCAGAAATGTGGATTAAGAACTCAAGCTGTTTAGGTACCAGGTTCTGGTCTTCCAACAAAAATAAATATCCTTTATATTGGGTAGGAGAATATTTTCTCCAGCTTCGTGCTTCATTGTTCATTGCTGGAACATGGAATATGCTGGAATATATTTATTGGTGCAAATAATTCTGGGATGGCCTGTTCAGACCAAGAAGGAAAGTAGTTGTACCTGGATTCGTGTGGAGTGAGGTGCTGAAGAAGGAAGTTGTTCTAGATCTCAGTTCTAAGGTGTTGATCTGCCTTCACTGCCTTTTGTAGGCTCCTAGTTCCTGTGTGAGTTTGCTACGGCTGCCGTAACAAAGTTTCACAGACTGGGTGCTGAAATAACATAAATTTATTTTATCACAGTTCCAGTGGCTAAAAGTCTGAGATCCAGGTGTCTGCAGGGTTGATTTCTTTTTAGACCTCTCTCTTTGGCTAGTAGATGGCCAGGTACCTTCTCCTGTGACTTCACATGTTTTTCCCTCCGTGTGTGTCTGTATTCTAATCTCCTCTTACACTGGTCATGTTGGATTGTTGGTGTTCAGTCATCCAGTCATGTCTGGCCCTTTGTAACCCCATGGGCTGCAGCATGCCAGGCCTCCCTGTCCCTCACCACTTTCTGGAGTTTGCCCAAATTCATATCAATTGCATAGTGATGCCATCCAGCCATCTTATTCTCTGACACCCTTTTCTTCTGCCCTCCATCTTTCCCAACATCAGAGATTTTTCCAAAGAGTTGGCTGTTTATATCAGATGTCCAAAATACTGGAACTTCCGCTTCAGCATTAGCCCTTCCAATGAGTATTCAGGGTTGATTTCCTTTAAGGTTGACTGGTTTGATCTCCTTGCTGTCCAAGGAACTCTCAGGAGTCTTCCCCAGCACAACAGTTCAAAGGCATCAACTTTTGGCACTCAGCCTTCTTTATGAACCAACTCTCACATCTGTACATGACTACTAGAAAAACCATAGCTTTGACTATATGAACCTTTGTTGGCAAAGTGATGTTTCTGCTTTTTAATATGCTGTCTATGTTTATCATAACTTTTCTTCCAAGGAGCTAGCATCTTTTAATTTCATGGCTACAGTCACCTTCTGCAATGATTTAAGAGTCTGATTCCCTGTCTATTTGCAATGAAGTGATGGGACTGGATGCCATGATCTTAGCTTTTTGAATGTTGAGGTTTAAGGCAGTCTTTTCACTCTCCCCTTTCATCCTCATCAAGAGGCTTTTTAGTTCCTCTTCACTTTCTGCCATTAGAGTGGTATCATCTACCTATATCTGAGGTTGTTGATGTTTCTCCCACCTATCTTGATTCCATCTTATAACTCATCCAGGTGGGCATTTCTCATAATGTGCTCAGCATATGAGTTAAACAAACAGGGAGACAACAGACAGCCCTGTTGTACTCCTTTCCCAATTTTGAACCAGTCCAGTTTTAACTGTTGCTTTTTGACCAGCCAACAGGTTTCTCAGGAGATAGGTAGGATGGTCTGGTAGTCCCATCTCTTTAAGAGCTTTCCACAGTTTGTTGTGATCCACACAGTCAAAGGCTTTATATTGGATTAAATCCCATTTAAATACCTCATTTTAACTTAATCACCCTTTTAAAGACCCTATTTGCAAATACAATCACCATCTACAGCTTGGGGTTAGGACTGGCATATGAATTTTGCAGGGGACATGGTTCAGCCCTTAACACTTCCTAACATCCAAATAGTCTTTCTGGCGGTCTCTCTGAATATCTTAGTGATGGATATGTTGCTTTAAATTCTGAATCAAATAATTTTAGTGAAGGTATTTAATCCTCTACTTTGCTCCCAGAAAGGTATTAACAGTATCCCAGTAAGGCCAAGACAGAAGAAAATATTCTCTCCATCCCATTTCTCTTCCAATTGCTGGCAGCTTAAATGATGCTGGCAGAATAGCTTTGCCTTTAAGCCATCGCACAGCAGGACAGGAAGACTCGTGCCCAGGAGCCTACACCAGCTTTTTTTTTTGCAAGTGGCAGAAGAGTGGTTTTCATGACAGTTTGATCTGCTTGTTTAAGGCATTGTGCTCTTGGCTTAATGCTCAAGACATGGCATGCAGGCTTTCACAGTGTTCTCCACTCAGGAGGGTATATGCTGGAATATATACCCTCCCTCTCTCTTCACTCAGAGTCAATAGAATTGGGGTTCTTTTGAGGCTTCTGCTCTCCATCTTGAAGATGAGTAAAGAAGTGAGTGAGCAAGCAGAGTGTGTAAGAATAAAATTGGACCTTCAATGAAGACACTTTCTCAGATGAGATTACTACAGCCCCAAGAAGAAATATTACAATGTAATTTTAAATATATATTTACATATAAAGTTTTAAAAACACATATTTAAAATATAAATGTACACACACATATGTAACATTTCTGGTATATTGTTGACTAATTTATTTGTGAAGTAGTCTAGAAAAATTTAGCTTTAAAATACTTGTTATTACTATAATTATTATTATTTAAAATAGTGGGACTTTTTTATTGTTTTTGGTTGGTCACCAAAATATCAGGTTTTCATTTTGTGATGGCAGTAATAACTTAGAATTGGGCTTGTTTTTCATGAGAAATCTATGTCCTTTTTTTAAAAAAATTATTTTATTGAAGTAGGTGACACTTGTGGTAAAGAATCTGCCGACAATGCAGGAGCTGTAGGAGATGTGAGTTTGATCCCTGGATGGGGAAGATCCCCTGGAAAAGGAAATGGCAACCACTCCAGTATTCTTTCCTGGAAAATTCCAAGGACAGAGGAGCCTGGTGGGTTACAGTCCATGGGGTCGCAAAGAGTGAGCAATGGCTTAGTGACTAAGCACATAGTTGACTTACAATGTTGTATTTCTGCTGTACAGTAAAGTGATTCACTTATATATGTATATGTACATATGCATTGTTTTCCATTTTCTTTTCCACTGTGGTTTATCACAGGATATTGAATATAGTTCCCCGTGTTATACAGTAGGACCTTGCTGTTTATCCATTCACTTTTATAATAGTTCACATCTGCTGATCCCAAACTCCCAATCCATTCCTCCCTGCACCTTCCTGCCCCATCAATCACAGGTCTGTTCTCTATGTGAGTCTGTTTCTGTTTCATAGATAAGTTCATTTGCGTCATATATATATATATATATGACATATATATATATATATATATATATATATATATGAGAAGGCAATGGCACCCCACTCCAGTACTCTTGCCTGGAAAATCCCATGGATGGAGGAGCCTCGTAGGCTGCAGTCCATGGGGTCGCTAAGAGTCGGACATGACTGAGCAACTTCACTTTCACGCATTGGAGAAAGAAATGGCAACCCACTTCAGTGTTCTTGCCTAGGGAATCCCAGGGACGGGGGAGCCTGGTGGGCTGCCATCTATGGGGTCACACAGAGTCGGACATGACTGAAGTGACTTAGCAGTAATATATAATTAATTTATTTAATTTTGGCTGTGCTGTGTCTTGATTGCTGCGTGAAGACAGCTGTCTCCATTTTTTTAGCTGTGGGAAGTGGAGGGTACCCTAGTTGCTGTGTGCAGGCTTCTCACTGTGGTGGCTTCTGTTGTTGCAAAGCGTGGGCTCCAGGGTTCGTGGACTTCAATAGTTGTGGCGTGTGGGTGCAGTACTTCTGACTCCTGGGCTCTGGAGCACAGTTTCAATTGTTTTGGCACATGGGCTTAGTTCCTCCATAGCTTGTGGGATCTTCCTGGACCACAGATCAAACTCATATCTCCAGCATTGACAGGTGGATTTTTCACCACTGAGCCACCAGGGAAGTCCTGTGTCATATTTTAGATTCCAGATATTAGTGATATTATATAGCATTTGCTTTCTCTTTCTGACTTACTTCACATAATATTACAATCTCTAGGTCCACTGATATTGCTGCAAATGGCATTATTTCATTATTTTTTTATGGCCAAGTAGTATTCCATTGTATATATGTACCACATCTTTAGCCATTCATCTGATGATGGACTTTTAGTTTGCTTCCATGTTGTGGCTGCTGTGAATAATGCTGCTATGAGCATAGGAGTGGATGTATCTTTTTGAATTGTAGCTTTGCTTGGATATATGACCAGGAGTGGGATTGCTAAACCATATGGCAACTTTTAGTTTTCTCCATGGCAGCTGCACCAATTTACATTTTCACTAGCAATGTAGAAGAGTTTTCTCTTCTCCATACCTTCATCAGTATTTATTGTTTGTAGATTTTAATGAATAATCTAATGTGGGCAAACTGAAGATTTTAAATGCAAAGATTTTTTTTAACTGGGATCTTTTATAATAATGATAGATATTAAAATATAAATTTTGATTTACTTTCTACCACCAGTCTAAGATTTTCCTTGGTTTTGAAAATAGAGATGAGAAATTGAAGCTTGTAAAAAAATAAAAAGTAAGTGCACTGAAAATGAAGGCAGATTTCAAATGGTCATTTTTAACTTGACAAGAATTTTCTGCAGTTGTGTCATTCTTTCCCAATGTGTGAGGTTTTCTGATGTCAATAAATGTCTCACGTATGCAGAGAATGGGGAGCGCAATCATGGGGATTGTTTGCATGGGGAGCAGTTTGCAATGGGGATTGTTTGCATGGGGAGTGGTCTGCAATGGGGAGCAGTTTGCATGACCTGCTGTTGTGTGCATTGCTTTTAATTTTGCTTTCTTTGCTGCTACACAAAAAGAAGCTTTGAAATTAGGTGTTCACATTTGGGAGTCCTAATAATTCTCTATTGTTATCCTCGTGTTATCAAGTTTTAAAGCTTATGGTTATACAAACCAAGAGTGTGTGTGGGCAGCTCACTTACTCTACAAACAGTAACATAATAATTTCTCCTTATACTTTAGCTAAGCAAAAAAGAGCATTTGCTACTTCAGAAATCAACTTGTCCAGGATAATTGTAAACCAAGAAAGACCCAGAGAGATAGGAGAGAGATACTGTATCAAGAATAAAGGAAAAGCAATCAAAGTAGCGGAAAAAGATGACCAATGAAAAAGAAAAGAAGCAAAATTTATCTCCTTCTTCTAAATCCAAGTGGGTTGATTCTTTCTGGTAAATTTTTAAGAGGACTTAAAGCGCCCAGGATAAATCTTGCAGTAACCATAAACCTCAGACATTTCCAGGATAATGGGATTATAAAAATTTCCCCCCTTTTTTTTCTTTTTGCTGGAGGATTTGGATAAATTGTAACCTTTTAACTATGTGTCCAACGATGGTGGTTCAGTGAGTAGAATTCCTGTCACTGCTAATTAGAAAATGTGATAAAGTTATTATAGATTATTATCAAATTATTCCTTTAATGTTCCCATTATCGGGGTTGCCCATACTTGCAATGAATTGCTTTACTTACAGGATTAAATCTGGAAGGAATCTTGGGAATTTTCCAGTTCAATTCACTGAATTGCAAATGGCTTAAGTGACTTGGAGAGGCATAAGTGACTTTTCTAAGGATTAACAGCTTTTTAATTTTATAGAATTTGGAATTAGGTTTTCAAATATTATATTTCACATTCTCTTTGGAAAATTATGTTTTTATTTCCTCAGCTTTATCCTTATGTTTAAAACAGCCATAATAGACATATCATCTTAAATTCTGAAGTATTTAATTTAGTTTTGCAGTATATATGTGAGTGATGCAGAACTTTAGAACATATATAGATCTATTTATCTATCTACTTACCCATTTCCTGGACACCTGGTTAGACATTTTTCCCTTGTAGTGAGGTGTGGCCATGTGGCTGAGTGCGGGCCAATGGAATGTAGGCAGGAATGATATTCTTTCCAAATTTAGCCCATAAAACTTTCCTAGTATGATCTTCTATTTTCTTTCATTATCAGCTACCTAGAAAGGAAGACTCCCAGGATGTGGATGAAGATGGGGTTTCAGGATGGAAGGAGTACGGGTTCTCCTGTTGCTGAGTGGAGGACAATCAGCCAGGAACACCCACATTGGACTGTACTATAAGTGAGAAATCAACATTTATTAAGTTACTAGAATTTTGGAGGTTTTTGAAAAATAATTTAATGTATGTATTTATTTTGTTTTGGGGCTGTGCTGGGTCTTTGCTGCTGTGTGGGCTTTTGTCTAGTTGCAGTGAGTGGGGCTACTCTAGTTGCGGTGTGCCAGCTTATCATTGTCGTGGCTTCTCTTGTTGAGGAGCACAGGCTCTAGGCTGCATGGGCTCAGTAGATGTGTCATCCAGGCTCAATAGTTGTGGCGCAGGGGCTTAGTTGCTCTGTGGCATGTGGGATCTTCCCGGACCAGGGATTGAACCTGTGTCTTCTGCTTTGTCAGGTGGATTCTTTACCATGGATCCACCAGGGATGCCCTGGAGTTGTTTGTTGTAGTAGTTAGTCTACCTTAATACACAAACACTATTAAAGGAAAATTGGAATCTCTCTCATAATCCATTTTTTTCTACTAAGTCTTATGTATTATTTTAAAAAAGTAAAGAAAAAAGATATTTTAAGATGAAATAACTTCTCATTTAGCAGTGTGATAAATGTTTTTATATATCTTATGCTTTAATTTTCCTAAAGTCCATCTAAGTAAGAGGATTCATCCTAGTGGGTGAATATTATGATTGTATTGTTCTATCTTCAGTTGACACTATTAGATTCAAAGGAACCAATGCTATATTTGAAAGCTATAAATGATTGAGATGGGAAACTTTAGTCCTTAGTGGTTAATATGGCTCTTTGTTATTATATTAATAATGATGAAATTTGGAATGATACCTAGGATTTTCTAGAGAACAGAAAACTAAAATTGTTGAGCAATATTTTTCAAACTTAATCCTTTTTAGATATATATGGATTTAATTCAAAAGACTTCAACTTTTTTGAAATTTAGATTTAATCTAAAGAGTATATTTTCTTAAGGAGCAGAATGTCTCGCCTTGAGACTTACCTATAAACTGCTTCATAGTATCATTTAGAAACTAGCCAGGATTGAGATTTTAATGATAATTTTATTAATATAATGATATGTCAGAATAAAATATATAATAGTTTGCCCTGCCCTGGTAATCAACATTTTAATGCAGAAATATTGCCTTGGATTTATGAAAGTTCTTTTATTAAGCAACCTTCATTGTAAGTTCTGTATTTTTCTAGTATAAAGGAATATTTGGCAGATTTTCCATTACATTTATTAGCTCAGTGATATGAACATTGAAAATATCTTCATGCAGTTTAAATATAAGTATTTAAAGGTTTATTTGTATTTTCTGGAAATTACCAAACATTGTATGAACAGGTTACTTGTACCAAGGAAAGTACATTTTTATATAGCAGTTTTGAATTCTCTACTTTGCAACCTGTCTTGTTTAAAACAGTCACAAGAACTACCATTTTAAATTATGAAATATTTCCTTAGTTTTGCAGTGTATGTGAGTGTTACAGGATTTTAGAATATATAACCATATATGTATTCACATATTGTGTGTGTAAATGTATTCCACTGTTCACTGTCCAGTCTGGTTAGGGTTAAGGTTTTGATTATATACATGCCTCCATTAGCTGAATAACTTGAGCACTTAGTGGCCAAAAGTTACCCTGTATTTGTTTTTAATCATTTATATTTCATAGTAAAATTTTATTTCCATGCCTCTTCAGCACGAAACAAAAGGATGGAAGAGATGGAAGATATTATTTTAAGATCATCCAACTTTATAACCAAGGAAACTGAGGCTCTTGTTAGTTCTGGTGACTCACTTGCAGTCACAAAATTAGAGATGGAAGTAAGACAAGAACACAAGTCTCTGAAACCAGTGCTTTCTCTTATACTGAGAGAATTTTTATCTTTGTAAATAGATTATTTCCTAGAATTATAAGATCAAGTATTGCTTTCATTTCCCTATTTCATGACTGTTTTATTTCTGTCATCAAAGACAAGGATAATTTGACTCTGATGCTAACAAAGAAATAAATGGACCACATTAAGACTAAACCAGGTCAAGTTCCTCTTCACAACAATAATCCTAACATAGAGTCTTCATCCTTCACTCCTACTGGCCACAGTAAGAGTGTTTTGTCTACAGGCTGCTGATTAGATTTAGGATATGCGATCAATTAGCATGCCTTTCTCAAAGAGAAACATTTACAGAAATTAAATGAAAGGCTTCTTAATGGGGAAGTCAATAATGTGCTTGGGTTGGTCTAACTTATTTAATGGCAAAGCACAAATAATTTGTAAATAGAATATAAAGTATGTTCTTGTACTAAAGACCCTGAATAATTTTCTACATGCACGTTAGAGAAACACCAGCTGGTAGAAACTCAGAGCTACAAGTGTGGGTTTCAGCAGCCTCCAGACTGCTTAGGATGCCATAGAGCTTTTATTCTTGATGACTTAAGATGAATCACCAAAAGGTATCACATGACTACATAGCTATATTACAGGTAATTATTTCATCACTGGGTATTACTAATGAGCTTTAGCTCCTATGTTCAGTGGTGGATGCCAACATGGTTTGGAACCCTTGTTGTTGTTTGTGTTTCATCTCTATGCTTTGCTTAGTTGTATGAAAGTACGTATTCCTTTCCCTAATCTATGTATGTGGTTTTTTGATTATATTTCTTGACTGATGTTTCACAGCTGATTAATGGTGATATGGGGACAAGAACTTGGTAACAGGGTTTCCAGGCTTGTACTGCTTTTTGCATATATATATATATATATATGTCTCTTGGGCCACTATGAAAGATAATTTTGAGTGGAAAAGTCAAGGACACCCTTGAAAAAAAGGTATATTGTAGAAGTTGAAAGAATCCAAAGATGTTTAACTTGGGGACAAAACGTCAGTTATATGAACTGACTCTGCCACCAGAGTGCAACCTGCTCTTGGACTCTGCCTATGTAGATTTTTGTTTAATTTGTTGATAAATGTGGAAAACACATTTTTATTATTTGAATATGTTCACTGTACCTTGGCTGAGTGCTGTAGATAAATTATTCTACTTGTTGAGTCAGCACTGAAAAATAAGCATTATCATCCCACTTTACAGGTGAGAAAACCTCACTCTATCGGTTATAACGTGCAGTAGTTCACACGGCTACTTTGTGACAGAGTTGAGACTCAAGCCAGTTGTGTATAAGTCAGAGCTTGCGTTCTGAGCCATTGATGCCATGTGGGCTCATCAATGAAGTCTGTAGCCCCATTTGGCATTAAGATAGGATTGTAAATATGAGAACCCTTAGTAGAAGGGAATAACGTTTTAGCAGAGGCTTTCAATGAAAGAACTACTTGTCTTGGGAGCTAATAGCTCCACGGCCCTGGAGGACTTAGGAGGGATTTTGATGTTGGAATCCAGTAATAGAGATCACAATGTCAAGTAGAGATGTGTCTTTATTGTGCTGGGGTCTAGTACTCAAAGTAGTAGACTTTGGGTGGACTCCTCATCTTGGTAATTTCTTTTCTCCCTCAAGTTTCACTCTTGCTTGGGTACCATACACCTGTTCTTTTTCATTCTTATATCTTAATTTGCCTTTCATTAATCTTTTCTGGGCTGTAGCTCCTCACAGAGGGCCTTACAGTTTAGAAGACAACAGATTGCAGGAAGGTGATTAATATGGGGCAGGTGTCCTTCTAATATTGGCTTCCCCGGTGGCTCAGATGGTAAAGAATCTGCCTGCAATACAGTTTTGATCCCTGGGTTGGGAAGATCCCCTGGAGAAGGATATGGCTGCCCACTCCAATATTCTTGCCTGAGAATCCCATGGACAGAGGAGTCTGAAGGCTTATAGTCCATGGAGTCCCCCTATATATGCCTTCTCATCATTGGGAAATCTCAGGAGGGGGATAATTACATCAGAGGCAACAGACCTGTCACCGTGTATGACATACACATACACAGAAACTTCCGAGAATATATGTATACCCACACACACTCTGTGACAACAGTAACAAAATCCAGCTTCCAGTGATGTGGAAAGAAATGCAATGCTAGCTTCAAGAGACCTGCCACTGCATTCCAGGTTACCTGTGTCCGGTTAAAAGATTTCTCTCTGCTTTGTGTCGTATGTTAATCTTAAAGCGGGCCAACCTCTACCTAATGAAAGATAAATGAAATGGAGACTTGCCATGTTAGTTACGATGTTTTCCATCCCTTTAGGGTTGGGCTTGAAATAGTTCTCCTAAGGTCTTCTGGAGGTTTTTGTCTCTCATAGGCTGTTGACTCCTAGTTTAGACTGTGCTGTATGAAATAGCACCTGTGCTTTTCTTGGATAAAAATAGATTCGTTTAACAGTTACTTTGTGATCCTGAGAAAAAGTATATCATGCCACACGTTAAAGGCTGACATTTGAAATGCCAAGGTCTCATTATTTGGAAGAGGGGAAATTATGAAAAAGGAAAATAATTCCACCAGGAACTGTAGCCCAGGTAGAACAGGCAATCTTCACAAATTAGTGAGGAAAGTACAATCATATGAATTCAAGAAAAGGGGAGAATCTATTTTTAATTGCTGTGCAATACCATCAAAAGGATGGCTGAATATAAATAAAAACATTAAAAGCTTTGCATTTTACAGATTATCTCATACCTGAGTGAACATAGCTTAAAAAGTTTCATGATTTCATGGAGTAGTTACTCCACATTTCCAACTGTTAAAAAAAACAGTGACCTCAATTTCTCTGCAAGCTTATAAATCAATAACCCATAAAATCTATGGGAAATATAAAAAATAACCATAAACTCCTAAAATTGGTTTTGCTCATAGCAATTTTTGATTTTCAGATGCAAACAAAAACAAAGAAGGAATCCATATGTTCACAAATTTTGAACTGGAAGGCAAAGCCTCTATGTAAATAAAATAATCTCATGGCCACCTAGCAGAATAGCCACAGGATTTTGGGGAATTAAATAGTTATACCTAAATTTGTTCAAGTAAAAGAAGGCTCAAATTGCCTTAGATCTCTGAAACTCACATCATTCTCAAATGAAGGAAAATGAAAAGAAATTTAGAGGTCACTTTTTTTCTCCCCTAAGAACTGTGGGAAATCCAAAAAGCTTTTTAGGAGAGAAAAAAGAAAAGGAAAAGCTAACTCTATTTAATCACCTATGGATATTACTGCAAAACCAAACCAGCACCATGAAAAAAAAAATGTAGCATATATATATATTTCTGAAGAAGAGTGCTACATAAATATTTCCCAGGAGTGGCTAAGGATTATTTTCTTGTTTGATATGATGCCACTCGTTTTCATTTTATTTTTAGTTGGGCAATAATTACTTGACAATATGTGTTGGTTTCTGCTATACATCAACACAAATCAGTCATAGGTATATCTAAGTCTCCTCCCTCTTGAATCTCCCTCCCATCTCCCACCCCTTCCTACCACCCTTCTAGGTTTTCACAGAGCACAAGGTCTGGGTTCCTTGCGTTTTATCACCTGAACGTGCTCGGTTTCCTCTGATGCCACTCTTTTCTGTGAAGGTTGAAATATCAACTTGCAGAGAGATAGGGCTGAGGTACAAGCGAGCGGCCCTTTGGAGGCCACTTGCTGAGGCTATGTCCAGCTGTTCTGGCATGATCTGGGTGCCTGACATTGTTCTGGCAGAAGACAAAGCTGTTTATTTCTCAGTGAGAGCTAGGATTCCAAAGGCAGGAAAACTACTAAAAGGTGACATTCTGAGTAGATTTCACACTGAGGTGAAGTAATTGAGTGTTTGACTCATGTGTTCAAAGAAAGTTTTGGCTTTTGACAGTACATGTGGGATAGAGGAGGGGGGATGGTGTGGGGAGAAAGGAAGGATGGGACAGGTGAGAAACAACCTCACCTACTTGGCAGTCTTGTCAAATCAATGCCATCATATATACACATACACACACACACATATGTATATAGTACCAATGTGTACTATACATATGTATAGATATGTGCTATATATGTGTGTGTGTATGTATATATAGTTCTGATAGGTATGCATGAATTTAATACATATATGGTTCAGATTCCTTCCTCCTTTCCTCCCTCCTCCTCTCTCTTCCTTCTTCCTTTCTTTCTTTACTTTCTTTCTTCCTTCTTAGTCCCTGGGATACTCACAGAACATTAATAGAAAAACTACACAGAACTATATAAACATAAAATAATGTCACGGTCACTATCTCCTTCATGAGAACACGCAACCTTGGATCAAATACATGCCTAAATCACGTCTTTCATTTACAAGTGAACCCCTTCTGCTGGCATACTACCTCAAATAGCATCAAAGCAAAATGAAACACAGGCAACGTTTAACAACGCTGGTAACCATAGAAACATATCATTAAAGAATATATAAACAGAAATGAATAATTAGATGAAAAACTCATTTCTACATTTATCTTTTTTTCCAAGACCCAGGAAAAGAAGCTCTCTTTTACCTCTCATCTCAGTTTGGACATTTCCTCTTTAGCCTGTCATCTAATTGAAAAATACAAGAATTCATAAAATGAGACTTGTCATATTGCCTAGCTTAATGGACAGATCTCTTTGTAGGCAAGTGACTGAAAAATATTGCCGTCCCATTGTGGCCTCGATGTAGCACTGAGTGCAGGAAAGGATCCTGAGGAAGCCACGGAGTCTGCTTTTGGGAAAGGAGGGTAGGAAAACCTGATTTACATTGTGAGTTAAGGGGCAGGAAGGGGAGAGCAGTTGTTGATCTTTAAAAATGGGAAGCACAGTTTGCCTCACTTACTGGAGGCTGCTATTGTACATAGTGGAAAGACTGAAGGGGGCAGAAATCTGGGGCTCATGGGTTGTATCGGTCGCACTGTCAGGTAGGTAGCATCACTTGTGCAGGTCATCTGCCACTCTACCTTTGCACCTAGGTAAGCCCTACATAAACTTTATTGTAAATTAAGTTGGTCATTAACTTTAAAAGTTACTAATGGTCTTGGGAACCATCTAGTCCATGGTTATGCAGTAGAGTCACCTAGTAGGGGGGCAGTAGGAAAATATGATTTTCAGGATCTCACCCAACTCTGGGCAATCTAATACATTGAATGTTTTCCCAGGTGTCTCTAATGCAGTGGTCACTAGACCAGTGTCAGGTCAATGTTTAAACATTGACCTAACCCAACTTCCTCATCATATAGCAGCGGAACCTAAAAGTCTAGAGTGCTATGGTAGACAGACTTGCTGGTCTCGATTTCTCCCCTCTCTATAGCAATATCATGGCACTTCCCTGATCCCGTAGACAGGCTCCCATCCCAGGAGCCTGACGGGCTATAGTCCATGGGGTCACAGAGAGTCAGACACAGCTAAGCACAGCACAGCTATAGCAATATCATATCAACAGGGTTGTTGTGACTTTTCAGTAAGCAGAAGAATCTAACTCCTTGTCCTTGGGCTTAAGCACATGGTTTTCTTTGACTAAAGGGGTGTTAGAAAGCAAGGTGTGAGCAGAGGTTTGAAACGTTCTTACATGGTTTTGCTTTCTTAGAATCCTCCATTTTGCCATAAGAAGGAAACATCAGGTAGCCATTAGTCTAAGAAGGATGAGACATGTGGATCATTCTTAGGCCTCTCTGCAGCTGAGAGCTAAGCATAGCCAAGCCCAGCCTAGATCAGTCAAACTCAAGCTAACCTGCTTATTATTATAAGGCAGAGTTGTGGAGTGATTTGTTACACAGCATTGTTGTGGCAGTAGCTGATTATCACAGCAATGAAGTGACTTATCCAAAGTTGAATCCTGGCATTGGACCTAGAAGTTATATCTTGTGAGTCTGAGGTTTGACTTGCTTCTACTGCTCTGTATTACCTGCTTCCCTTTGCTTTCTTTCCTTCACAGAGTTAAGTACAACACATCCTTCGCCTATGTGAGGTCCTTCTGCTCAGTCTGCATTCCCTGTACTCCAGGACATTGTCACCTTTCCTCCTCAGAGCTTGCCTTTCCTTCCACATCTTGTTCTCTCAAGGTTCTGTCTGTTTTCATGTTTCCAAAGAGACTAGGAAAGCCTCAGACTAATTCCCACAATTGTGTCACCCTTTAGTGAGTTAAATACTTCCAGATAAAATTTGTTTCATATTACTAGGGGATGACTAGAGACTTTATGCCAAATGGTTGGAATTTAAGCATAATATATGGCAATTCATATGGAAAATATTTTTTAGGTTAGTTGCTTTGGTGTTTCTCAGATATCTCGTCCAAATACTATATACCCTGGGTTATACTCAGAAGTTCCTTGCTCAAATATTTTATAAACTCTGCCTGTCAGGTCAAATAAATAAATAAATAAACTATAAATATAGGCCGCTTAAGAGAAATGTTCATGTGATATTTCTATTTTGTTCCTTCTGTGGAAAATTTTCTCACAGGGAAGCACATCTTTGGAGAGAACACATGTTTTTTTTTTTTTTTTTCCTTCTCTAGAATATGTAGGTGTTTTGTTAAAGATAATAAAAAATTTTGTGGTTCCTTGACATTACTTTGCCTATAATTTCAGGTTGAAGATTTTATTTTTATTCTGAAGTTGAGAAATCATAAGTTTTTATTAGGTGAATGACTAATATTGGGATGATTTTGCAGTATCAAGAAGAAAAAGAACAGGAGTAAAATATTACTCTTTCTGTTTAGTATAAAGATACATCATTCTCTGATTAGCCAGAGAAATCCATTAGATTGTTGCTACCCTGATCACCACTTTTGAAAGAAGCTAATAGCTAAAACCTTGGAAGTTGCGTGAAGACATCTGTGAACACAGAAACCAATGAGACAAAGGACTCTTGGAAAACTGCAACCTTCTTGAAATATTCTGATGAATCCCAAACTCAACTATAGCACAGAAGTTGTCTACAATTCTGAACTTACACACACACACACACACACACACACACACACATATTTGTTGAAATATCATAAACAACTGAATTTTAAAACTGCATACAAAAATATTCTCTTTTTTTGGTCTGAGTTTCATGTCAAACTCTAATGGTACTTTGATGGTATCATGGAAGAAAAATAGATTAAGAAATGATGTCTAATTTAAGTACTAGGGTTTTTTTTTTTTTTNTACACACACACACACACACACACACACACACACATATTTGTTGAAATATCATAAACAACTGAATTTTAAAACTGCATACAAAAATATTCTCTTTTTTTGGTCTGAGTTTCATGTCAAACTCTAATGGTACTTTGATGGTATCATGGAAGAAAAATAGATTAAGAAATGATGTCTAATTTAAGTACTAGTTTTTTTTTTTTTTTGTAAATATTTTGTGCTAGAATATATACTTTTGAAGACAAGGTGATGTCTATTTTGCTCACTGCTGTATATCCAATGCCTAGCATAGTGTTTAACATACAGTCACTAATAAGTGCTCAATAAATAGGTGCTCACTGAAAAGGAATGACAAATACAATTTGAGAGTAGAAAAGAAAGCTACCCACTAACTTAGGAGGAGTCTGGAGACACTGGAATGGAAAGATTTCCAGCTTGAATGGCTGCAGTGTAGTCTCGGGAGGCACTATAAGACACTAACATTTTGGGTACTATTTTTTGCTTTGAGCACTGGAAGCAGTAAATTTCTCCTGTTAGGCCCAATACCAAAGAGAAATAGGGCTGTTGCAAAGAGAAGGAGCAGTGCAAGAGTCTTATCCTGTGGTCTGTGACCCCCTGAAAGCCATGGAAGGGTCTTAGGGGGTCACAGATGGTGCACTGTCTTCCTCCAGCTTGTGCCTGGGGAAAATCTTTTGTCTCTCAGTGCAGCCAGCCCCTGATCTTGCACTTTGAGAGGGGACTTATTACACCAAAGAAATATTCTTTGGCTCTTTTTGGTGAGCCCTCCTTGGAAACCATTTAGGCCATTGATATCTGTAAGATGGTGCACATTTCAATGCCAAGCACAACTTGGATTGGATGGGGAGTCTTGGTATTCTCTGCACAGATGGAGGACCCGAGATGTTGGCACTATCTCAGCTTCTGCTGCTTCACTGAGGAAAGATGCTCCACATGTCAGCCTTTTTACATGAGCTTGTGTTAGTGTCAACAGCCCTTCCAGCAATCCCCAAAGAGGTCTTCCCACTGCTGTGAAAGTCTTCAACTTCCTCAGAGCCAAGAACTCGAATCAGTGCCTTTTCAGTAAGCCTTTGTCAAGATGCAGGAGCACACCCTGAGGTTCTTTCCTACTAGAGAAGTTTGTTGGCAATCCAGAGAAGAGATTGAGAAGAAATTTGATTTGGTTAATTCTTTTAAATTTTTTAAGAGAAAAGAAAGTCCCTTCTTAGAACAAACTGGATGTGAGAAGTTCATTCCAGGACTAGCTTTATAATGTCTCATATCTTCATCACAGAAATGAGGCAAACCTTTTGATTGAAATGTTGAATTTGCTATCAGAGATAGTATTGAAGAACAGTGGGTTTTTGTTTGTTTGTTTTGTTTTTATCAAGCTGTTATTCTAAATGAGGTGGCTCATTTAGATAGAAATCTGAATTTTCTAATACTGGAGGTGAGACTGACAAAGTCTTGAGTGTTTCTAGGGACAAAAAATCTATAGAAACTCTGCAGAAGGCTTATTTATTATGAAGGTCACGCTCTGTCTAGATGAAATTAAAATTGAAACAAATTGCTGATGTAGATAACCTTGATAATATGAAATTAATAAAGATAATCTCATAGACTTGAGGACAATGATGTAATATAAATTTTGGTATTTCTTGATGCGTGCTCCATATGAGATACTGTGAGCTACAGGAGCTCAGACTCCATTTGCTATCAGAGATTTCGTGAATCAGGATTTTACCTCTTACTGCCATTAAGAAGAAACACTGCCATTGCTACAATGTCAAATATGATGTATTGGTTTATTCCAGAAAAATATACGACCTTTTTACAACTGTGGGAAAACCATAATTCCTTGTCATTGATGTTTTAGCAACTATGTGTAGATCAATTTCCAATGCAATGAGATAAAAAGCACATTTTTTCCCTGTATATGTGTTTCTGAGTATTGTTTCTGGGTGGATTCTTGTTAATTGAATGAGATTCTCAAAGGGGTTTGTGGCTCAAAGGAAGAAAGAATTTAAAAAGAACAGTCAAGGTGGGGAATGAGCTGACCAGGCAGCTTGCCCCCATTCAGTGGGATTTCTCTGTACTTGTTTCATGTGGGTTCTGAAACAAAATTAGCTGTTACTGCCTTTTCTCACTCCACTTTGCTGAGTGATGCAGACCAGAGTTGGCTCTGTTCCTCACATTGCAGGAGATAAAGCGGCACACAGGATAACTCATGTGTTTGAGAGCATGGCTGAAAATAAAGGTGAGAAAACAGGAAAGGGAAACAAGAGTGGAAGAGGAACACTTGTTTGTTTCACATTTGTTGATGCTATTAAATCTAGCTCTGCTTCAGATGCTATTCACTTTAGCCCTGGATCTAACAGGCAGGGGGCTCAGGAAGACAGACTAGAAGTTACTCTTCTAGATATTATCGGAATGATTTTGTTACTTTAGGAGCAATATACCAATACATATGTGGCACTAGTTTAAAATGGCTGGACTAGGGACTTTCCATTTTGCTAATTAGTTTGGAATTGTGAAGTTGTAAAGTTTGGGGGTGTTTGAGAAGAGGAGACTGACGGATAACAGAAGATGAGGATCAAGTTGTAGAAAAATGAATGCAGGTACAGTGTGACAAGTTAGTTCCAGCCCTCTTCACCTCTGAAGTGATTGTTCAGACGCTTAGTCATGTCCGACTTTTTGCAGCTCCATAGATGGCAGCATGCCAGGCTCCCTGGTCTTCACTGTTTCCCGAAGTTTGTTCAAACTCACGTCCTTTGAGTCGGTAATGTTATTTAACTATCTCTTCCTCTGTTGCCCCCTTCTACTCCTGTTATCAATCTTTGCCAGCATCAGGGACTTTTCCAATTAGTTGGCTCTTTGCATCGGGTGGCCAAATTATTGGAGTTTCAACTTCAGCATCAGTCCATCCAATGAATATTCAGGATTGATTTCCTTTAGGATTAACTAATTTGATCTCCTTGCTGTCCAAGGGACTCTCAAGAGTGTTCTCAGTTCAGTTCAGTAGCTCAGTCATGTCCGACTCTTGGCAACCCCATGAATCGCAGCACGCCAGGCCTCCCTGTCCATCACCAACTCCTGGAGTTCACTCAGACTCATGCCCATTGA
>SJYA01000095.1:158283-169252 GCA_006410615.1 Neotragus moschatus | reverse complement strand
GAAAAAAAAAAAAAAAAACCCAAAGAATGTCATCTTAGGTCTTTCTGAAAAGGGACAAAATATCTACAGGAGAGTCTGGCTGTACAAAAACAGACAATTCTGAGTCTAATTTTGCTCTCAATAGTTCATGCCAGCAGTTTCTAGAGCTAATATAAAATGTAAAACAGTTGGAAAGAAGAGGATACAGAGGAGAAAATAAATTCGTTCGCAGTAGAACAGCTTACACAAAAGTAGCCAGAACTGTCTGGTAAAACTCTTTAGGAGTCAGGAAAAATCATAGTCTTACAGCTTGCCATGCTATCTCTTAATCTCTCTCTGGGTAGTAAAAAAGAAATCCCAGATATACAGAGATTACACAGCCTGATAAACCATCTTCATATTTATTGTACTGTGTCACTGAACCACACCTCATAAACTCAGCTACACATTTCTCAAGTGCCTGGGACCTTACAGGGCAAGAGAGGGAGAGTAATGTAAAGAGTGATTTGCTGGCATAGGCAAGCTCCAATATGGTAAGCTGGTTCTTTGGAGCTTGGAATCAATTTTCCAATAGAATANATCTTCATATTTATTGTACTGTGTCACTGAACCACACCTCATAAACTCAGCTACACATTTCTCAAGTGCCTGGGACCTTACAGGGCAAGAGAGGGAGAGTAATGTAAAGAGTGATTTGCTGGCATAGGCAAGCTCCAATATGGTAAGCTGGTTCTTTGGAGCTTGGAATCAATTTTCCAATAGAATAAAAATATACACACACTGTGATGAAAAATTTTTTTTTTAATTTTTAAAAATTGGGCCATAGTTGCTTTATAATGTGTTAGTTTTTGCTCTAAAGTGAAGTGAATCAGCTATACATCTACATATATCCCTCCCCTCTTGGACCTCCCTCTCACTCAGCCTCCATCTCACCCCTCTGGTGTGAGCACTACACCGGGCTTCCTGCACAATATCACAAGTTCCCACTAGCTAGCCATTTTATACATAGAGGTGTATATATGTAGGTCCCAATCTCCCAATTAATCCCTCCCCCTCCCACCCCATGTCCACATGCCCATTCTCTACATCTCTATTCCTAACCTGCAATTAGGCTCATCTGTACCATTTTTCTAGATTCTACATATATGTGTTAATATGCAGTCATTGTTTTCTCTTTCTAACTTACTTGACTCTGCATGACGGCCTCTAGGTCCATCCATCTCCACAAATGATCCAACTTCATTCCTTTTTATGGCTGTATATCCATTGTATACATGAATGTGGTGAGGTTTTGAAGGTAGCTTACAGATTGCCATCTAAACTACAGTTTACTGAAATAATAGGCATTTCTACAGTTTTGTAGTATTTTACTAATAAAATGAAACCAACTAAGAGAATAAAGATAATTAAATACTTCTAAATGTTTAACTGAGTAGAAGCAGGTCTCACGTTCAATGGTTCTCAACAGTGGTTACTCTTGTCAGTTTTTGGCAGTTGCATCTCAGGCTGTGTGGGACTGGCTTGTGCATTGCTAGGTTAGCAGCTCTGGGAACCCCATTCTACATGCAGTAGTGCTTGCCAGTTACTTTGACAGCCCAGACACCCTCATTCACTTCCCACAAAATGGAGAGGGGCTGGGAACTGCTCAGAGATGCTCGTGAAGAATCAGAGGCACTTTTAAGGTTGATGGAAAAGGCTTTCAATTCTTTTAGGTTGTCTTTTACTTAACATTTCATAGTTGAGACTACATTATCAAGAGCATTTCTTTTTTCTTACTGGTATTGAGCAGGATAATTTTTTGGCTCAAAAATGAAACAGAAAATATGAGCCAAAAGAAAACTGCTCATTGCTGGAAGAGTATGTATGTCTTGGAAAAGGACCCCTGGGGTGTAATAACCTAAGTACCTATAAGTGTTGTTTGTGTGGTCCTTTGTGAAGGTTGGACCAGGCTATGGGCTCATGCCTCTTACTGTTTTAGAACATGCTTGACCTTGGGCAAATCACTGAAACCAAGTCTTCTTCTTAAAATTCTATAGTCCATTTCTAGAATGAAAATTTTAATAATACCTATATTCTGGAAGGGTGTGCATATTTGTAAATGTAATAATATATGTAATATTATTTGAAATCTATGAAATGAAACCTACACATTTTAAGGTGACAGCATTGTTATTTATATTCGTGTTGTCAACCAGAAGGTGAGTGTGGCGATGGTGAAGGTTGCAAGTTGAATCGAATGATCCCAACTCAGGCAAGCTTGTTTCCTGTACTGAAAGGCTAGGATTGGTTTGAAAAGTGAGAATGAGTCAAATATAGAGCTGGGAGAGAAATAGCTTATACCTGCGGAAAATCTTTATGTTAATATAGTCAAAATTGTTACGCGGGATACTTGTGACCCATGGAGAACAGATCTTTAAAACAATTTTATGTGTAGCATTCTCCATTTAAACTAAGTAGAAGAACTAAACAAAACACCACCATCAACAACAAAACTTATTTGTGATAATCTCACCAAGATACAGTAAAGAATCTGTTCTTCAAGTGTTAACAGCTCACTAGTGGAAGACTGATGCGCTCTTCCAAGGATAGCAGAAGGCTCTACAAGTAACATATAAGCATTTGCTGATTTTCATGCATGATATGTATTCAGGGTAGATATTAAGCAGAACTATGATGTGTTCAGATATGCTTTCTGCACTTTTCTAGACCCCTTTAAATAGTCCGTGCTTCTCTCTTCTTTCTTTTCACTAAATTCTGTGGGCATTTAGGTCACAAGCCCCCCTGCCTGACAGTGAAAACCCACTTTCCCCTGGCCTCAGCTCTGTACTATAGCATTCAGTTTCTGCCTTTCTCAGTATCTTTCTTCATTTAAACAGATAATTTTTTTCAAGGCAACAGTACATCTAGGGATAAGCAGATAATTTATGAGGCATGAAAAAAATCTCATACCCCTAAAATGTTTTCCTCAATGACTTAAAGGGCCCAAAATGACATATTAGTTACTTATCTAGGTTACAGTTTTATATGGTATTGTACATTTGTGTCTTTTCTGAAGATGAAGGCATTATCATTCATTAACAACTTGAAGAAATTATTTTCATCAGGTTGAAAGAGAAGCAATACAGTACAGGTACTGAGAACAAAGATATAGGAGCTAGACTGCCTTTGCTTGAATCTCATCTCTGCCATCTGTTCTCTGTACGACTTTGGACAAGTGACTTAGCCTCTTTGTGCCTCAGTTTCCTCATATTACCATGCATATGTTAACAGTTGCCAACCTCACAGGGATCGTCAGGAGGATTACATAATTTATTATATGTGATGCACATCAAGCAGTGCCTGATATGCACTCAATTTGCAGATTATTATTCTGCCCAGGCACTAACACTGGTATTTAGGAAAATAAAATAAACATTGCTTCCTTCACTGAAGAGCTTATACTTCCTTCACTGAAGAGCTTATTGAGACTGTTTCAAAAGTGTATTAATTTTCTATTATTATTAAAGTTTTTTCCTGTACTTGAAAAACTTAGAGAACCTTATAACTAATATAGGTATTATAGTTATGTGAGCTTAAAGTGAGAATGCCACTCTCCTCTTGCAGCCTGCTTTAACCCTTATTGCATTCAAATATTCTTGTCTTCAGCCTGTCATTAGACTTTGCTTCTCTTAGAGCTCTTTAACTCTCTCTTGTGAACTAGCTATTGGCATTCTTCAAAGGTATCTCTGGTACAGTACAATTTTGTGGGGGACAGAGATCACATCTCATTCATCATTATGCATTCACCAAAGACTTGCTATGTGATTATCAAATGAATGAACTGAGATATCCACAAGGACAGAGACTTCTGAAAGCTTGCTCTTTGCTGTATCTCTAAGCATCTAAAACAGTGACTGGCACATAGTACGTGATCAATAAATATTTGCTAATGATTTTGTTAAATGAAGGGAGGCACAGACATGCTGTTGAAATACAAATGGGATTCTATGTGTGAAACCAAATTTTCCACTAGATTATATTAAATATTTTGAGATCTATTCCTTCAAAACAAAATGTGTGCTGGGGAAGCCAACAATGGCACATATACTGGGATATTTGCTTGCTACTTTGGATATGCCTCTGCCGATAGAGGAGGATAGAAATAGTTATCTGTAAGCTCTGTTCTCCTGTCTGTAGGCCTAGCTATTGCCTCATTTGTCCACTCATTCATTCAAACAAAAGCTACTGAATGCTTGATCTGTGAAAGGCACTGTGGTTGGTGATGGGTGGCATGAGGCAGGAAGTATACATGAAGATGTTGATCACAGAGTTTATGTCTGAGTAGCTAGAAAAGTTTGAAAAATCCTGGCCGAAACATGTATGACCAGCAATCACAGATACATAAGAATTAGGCTATTCAAAAGAGAAATAGAAGGAAGAAGATAGAGAAGGAAAACAAAGTGCTCTCCACCCCTTCTAGTTCTCTTGTCCTTCATCTTCCTCTACACTTTAGGCTGCCTTGATGGATAAACATCTTGGAAGCAGTATGCTTGCTCAAGAGGAAACTTCAACAGAGTGGTCAGCACTGTGATGCCCACATTCTTGACTCCAAGCTTAGGGTGACTGTACACCTAGATTTTGCTAAGACAGTCCTAGTCTATGCCTGTTGTTCTAGGCTAATTAATAGGACTCCTTTATATGCCAATAAAATGGACAATGTGGAAGAAATGGACAAATTCTTAGAAAGGTACAACTTTCCAAAACTGAACCAGGAAGAAATAGAAAATCTTAACAGACCCATCACAAGCATGGAAATTGAAACTGTAATCAGAAATCTTCCAGAAGACNGGAGAAGGCAATGGCAACCCACTCCAGTGTTCTTGCCTGGAGAATCCAGAGACGAGGGAGCCTGGTGGGCTGCTGTCTTTGGGGTTGCACAAGTTGGACATGACTGAAGCGACTTAGCAGCAGCAGCAGCAGAGGATTGTTTACCTTTTCTCTAGTAGAACTGTAAGCCCTTCAAGGAAAAGAATCTCATTTTCAACTTGTTCTGTTCTTTCTTTCAGGTATAGCTGATGACATAGTAGCCTACAGTAGATTCTTACTAATTTTTATTAGTAAAAATAAAAATTTTTATTTTTATTTTTTTTTATTTTATAAAAAATAAAAATTTTTTATTTTTAACTTTTTCCTCAACTTAGGATTCTATGAAAAAATGCATGTATACATTAGATACATATACATCCTATTAGATGTATATTTTCTTAGAGCTATATGTATTTATCTTCAGATAACTTTCTGTATGACTTCTTTATAGAATTTATTAGGAGATATAATCCATAGAAACTTTGATTTATTCAAAATTNTATTAGTAAAAATAAAAATTTTTATTTTTATTTTTTTTTATTTTATAAAAAATAAAAATTTTTTATTTTTAACTTTTTCCTCAACTTAGGATTCTATGAAAAAATGCATGTATACATTAGATACATATACATCCTATTAGATGTATATTTTCTTAGAGCTATATGTATTTATCTTCAGATAACTTTCTGTATGACTTCTTTATAGAATTTATTAGGAGATATAATCCATAGAAACTTTGATTTATGCAAAATTATGCTTCCAAATGCTTATTTCATAGCTTTTAATTTGTACATTGGAATCAGAAAGGCTGGCAAATAAACATTGAGGTGTATTTTTCACTACTTTGCAAATTATCCAACATATACAAACATCTACAGTAACATAAAGTAAAATTTCTATCAATGTTTCCTTAGATAGAAAGAAAACACAAGCAAGGATGAAGGAAAAAGAGAGAGAGAGATTCCAGGAATGGTGAATAATGCAAGGAAAGCAAAAGAGATGGGAATTAAAGTGATATGCATGTTGAAAGCAAACAACTGTTTCTTTATTGAGCACTGGTGTATGTGTTATTTACAAGTAGTATTTGTATTATTAAGCTTTGCGGGGTAGAATACATGGAAGACTGTAGAAGTCTAGGTTCTAGCACTGCAAATGTTGAGTTTTCAAAGTAATCACCCTGACACTTGTAGAAGTTTTGCACCCTGGAACTGGTTCATGGTATTGATTTGAGGAAACAGTGACATTTCTTTGGAGGCATAGTATACTATCCATTTGTTTTTTTTAGATGTTTGCATGACAGGGGTTTAACAGAGGCAGAGACAACACTCTTTTTTTTATTCTAAACCACACATTGCATGATATTTATCTTATTTTTTAAGTTATGTTTTTAGTTTTGCAAATGTGCCCATAGGCATTAAGTAACAGTAGCATATTTATAAATTAAAATATAAATAAATAATTTCAGAAAGCAATAAAAGCTGATAAGTATATTCTCATGTGAATTGTTTTTAAGGAAAGAAACAGTTTTTTATAGGCATGGAGAAACAAATCATAACAGTTCACAGAAGAGTAGAATGCAGCAAAAACATCTTAAAATTCTAAATTTCATGAAAACCTACAGAGGATAAATGTATGCCTTGAAGGAAGGTGTGCTCTATGCTGTGTCTAGGTTGGCAGGGAGGAGAGAGGGCTCTGGTGGTTCTACAAGAGTTTCTAATATTCATAGTGATTGAAACAGAAACCCTGCTCTGTATTGCACTCATATAATCTACTTGGTTCTGGGTAGAAGAGAATAACTAGTAGGCCTGTTAATGAACTTCTGAGCTGCTACTACTGATCCGCACACATGCCATGTTGCTTCAGTCATGCCCAACTCTTTGCAACCCCATGAACTGTAGCCTGCCAGGCTCCTCTGTCCATTGGATTTTCTAGGCAAGAATACTAGAGTGGATTGCCATGCCCTCCTCCAGGAGACCTTCCCGACTGAGGGACCAAACTGGTGTCTCTTACATCTCCTGCATTGGCAGGTGGGTTCTTTACCAGTAGCGCCACCTGCTAAACTACACTTTGCATGATAAAGGAAAGGAAGCCCCTGGGGATGATCAAAAGGTGAGATGCAGGAAATCTCAAGGCCCTGTACAAATGGGTTCCATTTCAGCTCTTCCCATTTCAAGAAAGGACTCTATTCATCAAAGCGTTTGGGCTTGCATCCCTGAAGAGAGAGTGCAGTCATTTGTGCAGGAAAGGCAGGGATCTAGTCATGGTCAGGACTTTGCAGAATTTATTTAAGGGCAGCAAAATCTTTCACAGAAATCAACTGTTAAAGAGATCCATGACTCAAAGATACTCTTGTGAGCAATTACAATTAGAACACAACAGACCTAGGAAGAGTGTTTTGGGATCCCTAAGGAAGTATTCTTATACCTATATGTGAAATGTCGGTCTGGATGAAGCACTGAAGTCCAGGCTGGGCTCAAGATTGCTGGGAGAAATATCAATAACCTCGGATATACAGATGACACCACNACATTGCATGATATTTATCTTATTTTTTAAGTTATGTTTTTAGTTTTGCAAATGTGCCCATAGGCATTAAGTAACAGTAGCATATTTATAAATTAAAATATAAATAAATAATTTCAGAAAGCAATAAAAGCTGATAAGTATATTCTCATGTGAATTGTTTTTAAGGAAAGAAACAGTTTTTTATAGGCATGGAGAAACAAATCATAACAGTTCACAGAAGAGTAGAATGCAGCAAAAACATCTTAAAATTCTAAATTTCATGAAAACCTACAGAGGATAAATGTATGCCTTGAAGGAAGGTGTGCTCTATGCTGTGTCTAGGTTGGCAGGGAGGAGAGAGGGCTCTGGTGGTTCTACAAGAGTTTCTAATATTCATAGTGATTGAAACAGAAACCCTGCTCTGTATTGCACTCATATAATCTACTTGGTTCTGGGTAGAAGAGAATAACTAGTAGGCCTGTTAATGAACTTCTGAGCTGCTACTACTGATCCGCACACATGCCATGTTGCTTCAGTCATGCCCAACTCTTTGCAACCCCATGAACTGTAGCCTGCCAGGCTCCTCTGTCCATTGGATTTTCTAGGCAAGAATACTAGAGTGGATTGCCATGCCCTCCTCCAGGAGACCTTCCCGACTGAGGGACCAAACTGGTGTCTCTTACATCTCCTGCATTGGCAGGTGGGTTCTTTACCAGTAGCGCCACCTGCTAAACTACACTTTGCATGATAAAGGAAAGGAAGCCCCTGGGGATGATCAAAAGGTGAGATGCAGGAAATCTCAAGGCCCTGTACAAATGGGTTCCATTTCAGCTCTTCCCATTTCAAGAAAGGACTCTACTCATCAAAGCGTTTGGGCTTGCATCCCTGAAGAGAGAGTGCAGTCATTTGTGCAGGAAAGGCAGGGATCTAGTCATGGTCAGGACTTTGCAGAATTTATTTAAGGGCAGCAAAATCTTTCACAGAAATCAACTGTTAAAGAGATCCATGACTCAAAGATACTCTTGTGAGCAATTACAATTAGAACACAACAGACCTAGGAAGAGTGTTTTGGGATCCCTAAGGAAGTATTCTTATACCTATATGTGAAATGTCGGTCTGGATGAAGCACTGAAGTCCAAGCTGGGCTCAAGATTGCTGGGAGAAATATCAATAACCTCGGATATACAGATGACACCACCCTTATGGCAGAAAGCGAAGAACTAAAGAGCCTCTTGATAAAAGTGGAAGAGGAGAGTGAAAAAGCTGGCTTAAAACTCAACATTCAAAAAACTAAGATCATAGCATCTGGTCTCATCACTTCATGGCAAATAGATGGGGAAACAATGGAAACAGTGACAGACTTTATTTTCTTGGGCTCCAAAATTACTGCAGATGGTGTCTGCAGCCATGAAATTAAGATGCTTGCTCCTTGGAACAAAAGCTATGACCAACCTAGACAGCACAGTAAAAGCAGAGACATTACTTTGCCAACAAAGATCCATCTAGTCAAAGCTATGGTTTTCCAGTAGTCATAAGTGTCAGACACAACTGAGTGACTCAACTGACTAAAGAGGTATTCACATTATGCCAGCAGAGAGAGAGTTCCTTTAACTCCTGGGGTTGGAACTTGTTCCCAGTTCCTTGTTGAGGAGCCCAGAGACTTAAGACTGATATGAAAGCAAGTAATAGCAAGGTCACATTATGCATGCATTTAACCTAGTTGGATTTCAAAATATTGATCAAAAGATAAAACAGAAGATGGAGATTTAAATAGTGCCCAGTGTGAGCTTGCCATTTTACTTAATAAGCTTAAGTCCACAGGCAGTGAATGGAGTCAGTCAAATCAGCACACTTTCAAATCATTGAAAGTTTAAACCTATTTTAGAAATGTGAGAAAGATTTAAGGGTTTCCTTGATCAATGGCAAAGAAATCAAACATCTGCCAGGCAACTGGGCTATACTCCAGGCCTTACAGGAAAAATTTAGATAAAAGCTAAGGAAGAGTAAAATGGACTCATAAAGTCATCTATGGAAGATGATGGAATGGTGAGGATGAACAAGAAGGGCCAACAAAATAGAATCTTCACTAATTTGTTGAAGTATTCCAAGCAGAGATATCCTTGAGAGATGATTTATGAATATATTATTTCTTTGGGATTATATACTGAACATTATAATAAACATTATACTTTTTTGTGTGTGTGACCATATTTGTATATACGTTATATATGCCAAACCATGATGATAGTGGAAAATACACATAGACTTTTAAAAAATATTTATTTTTAATTTATGATTGCTTTACAATAATGGTTTGATTTCTGTCATACATTAACATGAATTAACCATAGGTATACATATGTCCCCTCCCTCTTGAATCTCCCTCCCACATCCTGCCCATCCTCACCTCTCTAGGTTATTACAGAGCCCCAGTTTGAGTTATCTGAGTCATACAGCAGATTCCCATTGGCTATCTATTCACATATGTTAGTGTATATGCTTCCATTTTACTCTCCATTCATCTCACCCTCTCCTTCTTCTCCACCACCCTTGTTCATTTGTCTCTTCTCTATGTCTGCATCTCCTCTGCTGCTCTGTGAAGGAGTCATCAGTACTATCCTTCTAGATTCCATATATATGTGTTAATACACAATATTTGTTTTTTTCTTTCTGACTTACTTTACTTCGTATAATAGGCTCTAGGTTCATCCACCTCATTAGAACGGACTCAAATGCATTCCTTTTTTGGCTGACTAGTATTCCATGGTATATATGTAACACAGCTTCTTTATCCATTCATCTGTCAATAATCTGGGTTGCTTCGGTATCTTAGCTATTGTAAATAGTGCTGCAGCGAACACTGTGGTAAATGTGACTTTTTCAGCTTCAGTTTCTTCAGGGTATATGCCTAGAAGTGATATTGCTCGGTTGTATGGTGGTTTTATCCCTAGTATTTTAAGCAATCTCTATACTGTCTTCCATAGTGACTGTATCAGTTTACATTCCTACCAGCAATGCAGGAGGGTTTCCTTTTCTCCACACCCTCTCCAGCACTTGTTGTTTGTGGATTTTATTATGGCCATTCTTTCTGGTGTGAGGTGATGTCTCATTGTAGTTTTGATTTGCATTTCTCTAATAATTGGGTGAGAAGTAATGGGTAAAGTAATGCTCAAAATTCTCCAAGTCAGGCTTCAGCAATACGTGAACCATGAACTTCCAGATGTTCAAGCTGGTTTTAGAAAATCCAGATGAATCAGAGATAAAATTGCCAACATCCGCTGGATCATGGAAAAAGCAAGAGAGTTCCAGAAAAACATCTCTTTCTGCTTTATTGATTATGTCTAAGTCTTTGACTGTGTGGATTACAATAAACTGAAAATTCTGAAAGAGATGGGAATACCAGACCACCTGACCTGCCTCTTGATAAATCTGTATGCAGGTCAGGAAGCAACAGTTAGAACTAGACATGGAACAACAGACTGGTTCCACATAGGAAAAGGAGTACATCAAGGCTGTATATTGTCACCCTGCTTATTTAACTTATATGCCGAATGCATCATGAGAAACGCTGGACTGGAAGAAACACAAGCTGGAATCAAGATTGCTGGGAGAAATATCAATAACCTCAGATATGCAGATG
>SJYA01000095.1:86072-156791 GCA_006410615.1 Neotragus moschatus | reverse complement strand
CAAGAGAGTTCCAGAAAAACATCTATTTCTGATTTAATGACTATGCCAAAGCCTTTGACTGTGTGGATCACAAGAAACTCTGGAAAATTCTGAGAGAGATGGGAATACCAGACCACCTGACCTGCCTCTTGAGAAACCTGTAGGCAGGTCAGGAAGCAACAGTTAGAACTGGACATGTGACAACAGACTGATTCCAAATAGGAAAAGGAGTGCATCAAGGCTGTATATTGTCACCCTGCTTATTTAACTTCTGTGCAGAGTACATCATGAGAAACGCTGGACTGGAAGAAACACAAGTTGGAATCTAATTGCCAGGAGAAATATCAGTAACCTCAGATATGCAGATAACAACACCACCCTTATGGCTGAAAGTGAAGAGGAACTAAAAAGCCTGTTGATGAAAGAAGAGAGTGAAAAAGTTGGTTTAAAGCTCAACATTCAGAAAATGAAGATCATGGCATCTGGTCCTATCACCTCATGCCAAATAGATGTGGAAACAGTGTCAGACTTTATCTTTGGGGGCTCCAAAATCACTGCAGATGGTGACTGCAGCCATGAAATTAAAAGGCGCTTACTCCTTGAAAGGAAAGTTATGACCAACATAGATCTGCTGCTGCTCTGCTGCTAAGTTGCTTCAGTTGTGTCTGACTGTGCGACCCCATTGACGGCAGCCCACCAGGCTCCACCATCCCTGGGATTCTCCAGGCAAGAACACTGGAGTCGGTTGCCATTTCCTTCTCCAATGGATGAAAGGGAAAAGTGAAAGTCAAGTCATTCAGTCGTGTCCGACCCTCAGCGACCCCATGGACTGCAGCCTACCAGGCTCTTCCACCCATGGGAATTTCCAAGCAAGAGTACTGGAGTGGGGTGCCATTGCCTTCTCCGACCAACCTAGATAGCATATTGAAAAGCAGAGACATCACTTTGCTGACTAAGGTCCGTTTAGGCAAGGCTATGGTTTTTCCAGTAGTCATGTATGGATGTGAGAGTTGGCCTGTGAAGAAGGCTGAGCGCCGAGGAATCGATGCTTGTGCACTGTGGTGTTGGAGAAGACTCTTGAGAGTCCCTTGGACTGCAAGGAGATCTAACAAGTCCATTCTGAAGGAGATCAGCCATGGGATTTCTTTGGAGGGAATGATGCTGAAGCTGAAACTCCAGTACTTTGGCCACCTCATGCGAAGAGTTGACTCATTGGAAAAGACTGATGCTGGGAGAGATTGGGGGCAGGAGAAGAAGGGGACAACAGAGGATGTGACGGTTGGATGGCATCCCTGACTTGATGGACCTGAGTCTGAGTGAACTCCTGGAGTTGGTGATGGACGGGGAGGCCTGGCGTGCTGGGACTCATGGGGTCACAAAGAGTCAATCACGACTGAGCAACTGAACTGAACTGACTGTTATGTTGAATGGTTTGACTTGGAAACAAACAGAGATCATTCTTTCGTTTTTGAGATTCCATCCAAGTACTGCATTTCGGACTCTTGTTGATCATGGTCCCTGCACAAAGCCAGTACTTGTTTACTTAAACTGGTAAAATTCTAATTGCAGGAATCTTGCTGAGTTCAGTTAGCACCCTACATCCAGCCCCACCCCACCAGAACCCCACATCAAGCTCCACCCAACCGCAACCTGGCCACCAGGCCTCTGAATCGCTTCAGCCTCATCAGCAGGACTCCAAGTACACTTTGGTTATGTTGCTCAGTCATGTCCGACTCTTTGTGACCCCATGGACTGCAGCACGCCAGGCCTCCCTGTCCATCACCCACTCCCGTAGTTTACTCAAACTCATTGTGTCGGTAATGCCATCCAACCATGTCAACCTCTGTCATCAGACCTGCAGGACTCCAAACGTTATGCCAAAACCCTTCCTTCTATTGTGATTATCCCGCAGAATTTTATGGTTTTATTAAAAGTGTTACACTTACTTAGACTAATGANCCACTCCCGTAGTTTACTCAAACTCATTGTGTCGGTAATGCCATCCAACCATGTCAACCTCTGTCATCAGACCTGCAGGACTCCAGACGTTATGCCAAAACCCTTCCTTCTATTGTGATTATCCCGCAGAATTTTATGGTTTTATTAAAAGTGTTACACTTACTTAGACTAATGAGCAATCAGTAGTGTAACACAAGACGTGAGAGATCCTCAAGTACTACTTCACTCTGACAAGATAGCTCTGGAACCTAACGGAGGAACAAGCAGGAAACTGTACACTCGCCAGGGCTCGGCCCCGCTCGGCCCCGCTCGGCCCTGCTCTGCCCCACACGGCCAAGCTCTGTAAACAAAAGGAGGAACAAGCAGGTAGGAATATGCTTGCCGGGCTCGCCCGGCCGGCCCCTCACACGTCCAGACGCAGGCGTGTGTCCTAGGCTCCACCCCGCATTGTCCCTTTCCGCTGGAACCTACCGCTGGGGAGTCGCTGGTGTCTCTACTCGAAGATCATGAGTTTAGAGCAATTCCTGAAGCTGAGTCTTGGTAGGTGCGGTTGCCCCGGGAATAGTGAGGTACTGGTTTTTTTTGCTTTTTAGTCGTGTTAAGCTCTGCGTGTAAGGTCCCTCTACTCTATATCTGTGGTCTCGGGTCACTTGGGACCTTCCTAATCCCCCAGCCCTTTGGGACCTTCCTAATCCCCCAGCCTTTCCTCCCCAGGTAAATTTAGTTGCTACCTTGAGAAGCCTATGGTCTAATTTCCTTTCAGTGTAAAATCCTGAAATAACATATATTGTGCACGGAATACATAGTAACTTATAGGGGGAAAGTCATTATAATTGAGACATGGCACTTAGAATTTTGTAAATATACCAAAACACTTGTTCAGAAACTAGCTTAGAATTTCATCTTTGCAGCTAGTGGTCGAGCTGGAGTTCTTTCCCGAGTGTTAGGGAGGTATATTACTGTCCTTTTCTGGTTTATATGACCAGGGTAATAAATTGACTACAGAGACTGTTCATTTTAGGAGATAAACCTGACTCATAGTGGCTCAGACGGTAAAGCGTATGCCTCAATGTGGGAGACCTGGGTTTGATCCCTGGGTTGGGAAGATCTCCTGGACAAGGAAATGGCAACCCACTCCAGTACTCTTGCCTGGAAAATTTATACAGAGGAGCCTTGTAGGCTATGGCCTATGGGGCCTCAAAGAGTCGGACACAACTGAGGGACTTCACTCACTCTTCTCTGACACCAGCAGACGATAATGTCATCTCTGACTCATATTATGAGGGTACATGTTCATTTCAAGCTTCAGGTTCTCTTTTATACTTTGACGAAAGCATTAGGTCAGAGGTTTTTAGTTTCCCCCACCCAGATTTACTGTACTTAATTTGTGATTACATTGTAACTCATGCTTCATCCCTCTGTTTATTTCTTATCTTTCTAAATCCTGTTTGCCCCTAGCATCTTAAGATCATTGTCTTCTAAAAAGGCTTCTAGCTATTCTTAATTAATCCTAAACCCTAAACTCAGCAAATTCCTAAACCCTGTAAATTTGGCCTTGGAATATGGAATGAAGCAGGGCAAAGACTAATAGAGTTTTGNAGGCCTGGCGTGCTGCAATTCATGGGGTCACAAAGAGTCAGACATGACTGAGCAACTGAACTGAACTGAATAATGGGTGATACACATAGGCTTTTAAGGATATTTGAATTTGCCTCTTTTTTCTTTTCTTTTCTTTTTTTCTTTTTTTGGTCTTAGATAATGACTTTAAAAACTCACCTCTTCATATCATTCTTCCACTGTATCCTTTTTCTGGAGAGCATGTGAGTCAGTTCATAAGAATCCCAAGTTGTGGGAGAGAGAAAGTCTTAGGCAGGTGGGTATATAAGCCAGTATACTGAGTTGCTACTCTTGTTATGATTTGATTTGTGTTCAGAGGTCGATAAGGCTTGGGGAAACTCAAGAAATATAAGAGGGTAAAGTAAAATCCATAAAGTTTTCATTACAGAGTCTGGGTCAGATATTTCCCAGTAAATTATTTTGTTGCATTTTATAAAGTTTTGGAAGATGGTGCCTCTCTTTTATTCTGTATTTTTATATATAGACATCTGGTCTAAGGGGATCTTGCATACTTTACTATTAGGTTCAAGATGTGGACACCTAAATTTTGCTGATCTAAGTAAGAAGCCCTCTTTGGAAGAATTTGTTCTTTGTAATCTGATTAAAATGTCAGCTGTTACAGTATGAATTTAGCAGTAATACCATGTTTTAATTTCAGAGTATTCTATTTGTGATTTGCTATGTACTTTCATATGCATTCTAATTTCAGTTTCACAAGTATTTACATTGTGACTAATGTAATTGAGTCATGAGGATGGGTAGAGAAGGTACAAAGGGTGAATTGGTCAATTCTCCATCTTCAAGAAGCCCATGGTCANAATTTCAGAGTATTCTATTTGTGATTTGCTATGTACTTTCATATGCATTCTAATTTCAGTTTCACAAGTATTTACATTGTGACTAATGTAATTGAGTCATGAGGATGGGTAGAGAAGGTACAAAGGGTGAATTGGTCAATTCTCCATCTTCAAGAAGCCCATGGTCATTTAAGATGAACTGACATTTAAGGAAATAGTTATGACATAGACTATGCACTAGTGACAAATAGATTCAAGGGATTAGATCTGATACAGTGCTGGAAGAACTATGGACAGAGGTTCCTGACATTGTACAGGGGACAGTGATCAAGATCATCCACAAGAAGAAGAAATGCAAAAAGGCAAAATGGTTGTCTGAGGAGGCCTTACATGACCGAGAAAAGAAGAGAAGTGAAAGGCAAAGGCGATAAGGAAAGATATATCCATTTGAATGCAGAGTTCCAAAGAATAGCAAGGAGGGATAAGAAAGCCTTCCTCAGTGATAAATGCAAAGAAATAGAGGAAAACAATAGAATGGGAANTTGAAACACTTATGATACAGCCAAATGGGGATAACCAGAAGGTGCTTGAATATATAAATGTGAAGACTGGGAGCAAGATCTAAGAAAGTAGGCATGAATTTTGGAGTCATTAGTAAATTGATTTGTTGAGGCCCAGAGAGGGAGTTAATGGTCAAGGAAAAGAAAATGCACATTTTTTTGAGTAAAGGGGATGAAACCTTTGAAAAGATTGGCTTTTAAGTAGTAGGCTGAGGAATAAGAGATTGGGAGGGAAAAGTCAGAGAAGTGGGGGAAAATGCAGAGAAAATGATGTCAGGGTATCCGGGGGGAAAGAAAAAGCTGGTTCTCATAATTTTAGAGATATAAGTCCAGCATTATTATTAGCTTCATTCATAGGGGATAAGCGGTTTGCTAAGGCCAGCACAGGTTTAAGTAATCAAACTGAATTGCTGGTCCTGACTGTCTAACCCCAATTCTAATGAAGTTATTACCTGATTCTATGATTCAGGTAAATAATGTATAAAAGAATAGCAGAATAAGCTTCAGAAGCTAAAATTAAGATGGATTCTGTAGGAGATATAAAATGTAGCAAAAGAGCGTGTTCTTAAATTATAGCAGGCAAAGGATATCCCAAAATAGGCTTGGGAGAGAAAGATGATAAATATGTCTTTAAAATGTTAAGTCTTGGCTTTCAAATTTGGGAATATGGTGGATGAGATGATCAGAGAAACCCTACCCAGAACAGCTGATACACTTAAACAAGAGAAACTAAAAACAAACAATAACAAACAGGTGTTTAAAATTCTTTTTTATTTTGAAAGAATTTAAAATTTACAGAAAGATTGCAAAAATAGAATGGAGAGTTAACATATATCCTTCCAACCAGTTTCCCTTAGCTTTGTCTACTTTTAACAACTTACATAATGGTAATACAAGGAATAAAATCAGGAAATTAATATTGGCACATTGCTATTAACAGAACTATGTAGTGTTAGTCGCTCAGTCGTGTCTGACTCTGCGACTCCGTGGTCTGTAGCCTGCCAGGCTCCTCTGTCCATGGAATTCTCCAGGCAAGAATACTAGAATGGATTACCATTCCCTTCACCAGCAGATCTTCCTGACCCAGGGGTTGCACCCAGGTATCCTGCATTTCAGGTAGAGTCTTTACCATCTGAACCACCAGGGAAGCCCAACTGAACTATAGACTTTTCCAACTTTCACTAGTTTTTCTTCCCCCCCACTTCGTGCTCTTTTCCTGTTCCAGGATTCAGTCAAGGATCCCACAACACATTTAGTTGTGCTTCCTTTGATATTTTCTCTCTTTCCTTTTCTTTCATAGCCTTGACACTTTTAATGAGGAATGACTGGTTATTATATAGAATGTGTCCCAAATTGAGTTTGATGTTTCCTCAAGATCAGAGTGAAATTATAAGCATTTAAGCAAACATACTATACAAGTAATATGTTGTCTTTCTCATTTCATCCAATCAGGGGGTACAATGTTGAGATTTTATTACTGATGATACTAATCTTGATAGTTTGATTAAGGTAGAATTTGCTGTTTTTCTTCACCAGAAAGTTACTAGATTTTCCTTTTCAATTGAGAGATATTGGGGGAGATATTTTAAGTCTATGCCAATATCATATTTCTTCTCAAATGTTTGCCTACTAATGTTACATTCATTAGAGGATCTTTTAAAAAGTTATATAAATTAAAAATTTTTTTTATTAATAAACTTTATTTTATAAAATCAGCTTTAGGGTCACAGCAAAACTGAGAAGTATGGAGATACCCCATATACTCCCTTTCCCTACAAATTCATACTTTACCCCACCATCAACATCCCAACACCACATGATCCAAGCAGTGAACTATGGGCATGTTATTATCATTCAAAGTCCACAGTATATTAGAGTCCTCTCTTGGTGTTGTATATCTTATTGTTTTTCAGTCACTAAGTCATGTCCAACTCTTTGTGACTCCACAGACTGCAGCACACTAGGCTTCCCTGTTTTTCACTATCTCCAGAATTTACTCAAACTCGTCTCCATTGAGTTCATGATGCCATACAAACATATCATCCTCTGTCACCCCTTATCCTACCATCAGTCTTTCCCAGCATCAGGGTCTTTTCCAATGAGTCATCTCTTTGCATCAGGTGGCCAAAGTTTTGCAGCTTCAGCTTCAGCATTCACGATTGGTTTCCTTTAGGACTGACTGGTTTGATCTCCTTGCTATCCAAGTATATCTTATGGGTTTTGACAAATATTTAGTGACATTAATCTACCATTATAGCAACATAGTTTGTTATTTTGTATGAATTTTATAGCTTTCTGTTTTACACCTAGGTCTATTATCCATTTTGGGTTTATTATTTTGTGTATGGTGTAAGGTCTATGTCTAGATTTGTGTGTATGTGTGTGTGTGTCCAGTTATTTCAATACCATTTATAGAAAAGACTACCTTTGCTCTATTGTGTTGATTAGCTACTTTGTCAGAGATTAGTTGACTATTTTTTATGTGGGTCTATTCTGGATTCTCTGTTCTGTTTCATTTATCTATTTGTCTCTTTTTTTCCCCAATACCACACTGACTTAAGTACTATAGCTTTATAGTAAATCTTGAAGTTGGATAGTGTTCGTCCTCCAGCTCTGCTCTTTTCTTTTAAGACTGAGTTAGATAGTCTGGATCTTTTGTCTCTCTATATGAACCCTAGGATTAGTTTGTTGATATTGCTAAAATAATTTGCTGGGATTTTGACTGGGAATCAACCTGTAAATCAAGGAGGGAAGAATTGACATCTTGAAAATACTGTGTCCGTCTATCCATGAATATAGACTGTCTCTCCATTTATTTAGTTCTTTGGTATATTTCATCTAAGTTTAATAGTTTTCCTCATATAGGACTCATACATATTTTGTTAGTGTATTGTTAGTATATAACAATATGTTAGTATAACATATTTTGTTGAGTATAAACTCAAATATTTCATTTCTTTGGATGCTAATGTACATGGTAATGTGTTTTAAAATTCAAATTCCAGTTATTTATTGCTGGTACATAGGAAGCAATTGACTTTTGTATATTCAACTTTTATCTGAAAATCTTGCTATAACTACTTATTACTTGCAGGTGATTTTGTTAGTTCTTTTAAGATTTTTTTTTTTACCCAGGTGATCATGTTATCTGAGAAAAAGACAAATTTGTTTGTTCCTTCCCAAGCTGCATGCTTTTTCTGGTTTGTTTTCTTATTGCCTTAGCCAAAACTTCCATTTTAATGTTGAAAAGGAGTTGTGAAATGGGACATCCTTACCTTAAACCTGATCTTAGTGGGGAAGTTTCAGGTTTCTCATCAAATATGATTTTCCTGTAGGTTTTTATTATAAGTATTATTTATCAAGGTGAGGAAGTTCCTTTTTATTCCTAGTTTTCTGAGTGTTTTTTGTTTTTTATCATGAGTGGAGATTGGATTTTGTCACATGAATTTTTATGCATCCATTGATCATGAAATTTTATTTTTTTAGCCTGTTGAAATGATGGATTACATTAATTGATTTTCAAATATAGAGCGATCATGGCATACTTAGAATAAATCCCATTTGATCATTCAGTTCAGTTCAGTCACTCAGTTGTGCCCAACTTTGTGACCCCATGAATCGCAGCACGCCAGGCCTCCCTGTCCATCACCATCTCCTGAAGTTTACTCAAAGTCACATCCATTGAGTCAGTGATGCCATCCAGCTATCTCATCCTCTGTCGTTCCCTCTTCCTCCTGCCCCCAATCCCTCCCAGCATCAGAGTCTTTTCCAATGAGTCAATGAAGTGGCCAAAGTACTGAGTTTCAGCTTCAACATCATTCCTTCCAAAGAACACCCAGGGCTGATCTTCAGAATGAACTGGTTGGATCTCCTTGTAGTCCAAGGGACTTGCAAGAGTCTTCTCCAGCATCACAGTTCAGAAGCATCAGTTCTTCAGTGCTCAGCTTTCTTTACAGTCCAACTCTCACATCCATACATGATCACTGAAAAAACCATAGTCTTGACTAGTCTCTTAATACATTGCTAGATTCAACTTGCTAATATTATGTTGAGGATTTTACATCTATGTTCATGAGAGAGATTGGTCTATAGTTTTGGCTTTTGCTGTTTTGAGCTTTTTTTTTGGTAATGTCTTTGTTTTAGTTTGAAATTAGGGTAATGCCTGCTTCATAAGATGAGTTTAAAAGTATTTTTCCTGGTCATACCTTCTGGAAGAGATTGTTGAGAATTGGTATAAATCTTTCCGTAAGTGTTTGGCAGAATCCACCAGGGAACCTGCTACTTGGGCCTGGTTGGTTTTGTTATGGAAGGTTATCAAGTATTGGTTTAGTTTCTTTGACATTGACTATACCTATACTCCATTTTAGATTGTCTATCATTTCTTTATGGATTTTGGCAAATTATATCTTTAAAAGAATTGCTCCATTTAATTTATTCATATTTGTGGATATAGAGTTACTCATATATTCCTTTAATATCCTTTTAAAGTCTATGGAATCTCTAGTGATGTTCCCCCTTTTCATTTCTGATGTATACTTCGTGTCCTAGTTTCCTTAGTCTAGTTAGTGGTTTGTTGATTTTATTAAAACTTTCAATGAACCAGTTTTTTTTGTTGTTGTTGTCTAATGATTTTCTGTTTTTTAATTTCATTGATTTTGACTCTTTTTTATTATATGTTTTCTTCTGCTTACTTTGGATTTAATTTGCATGTTCAAGGTCAGGAGGGGTGGCCGTGAGGAGATACCCCTTGTCCAAAGTAAGGAGCAGCGGCTGTGCCTTGCTGGAGCAGCTGTGAAGAGATACCCCACGTCCAAGGTAAGAGAAACCCAAGTAAGACGGTAGGTGTTGTGAGAGGGCATCAGAGGGCAGATGCACTGAAACCATAATCACAGAAAACTAGCCAGTCTGATCACTTGGACCACAGCCTTGTCTAACTCAATGAAACTAAGCCATGCTGTGTGGGGCCACCCAAGACGGGTGGGTCGTAGTGGAGAGGTCTGACAGAATGTGGTTCATTGGAGANACTGGTTGGATCTCCTTGTAGTCCAAGGGACTTGCAAGAGTCTTCTCCAGCATCACAGTTCAGAAGCATCAGTTCTTCAGTGCTCAGCTTTCTTTACAGTCCAACTCTCACATCCATACATGATCACTGAAAAAACCATAGTCTTGACTAGTCTCTTAATACATTGCTAGATTCAACTTGCTAATATTATGTTGAGGATTTTACATCTATGTTCATGAGAGAGATTGGTCTATAGTTTTGGCTTTTGCTGTTTTGAGCTTTTTTTTTGGTAATGTCTTTGTTTTAGTTTGAAATTAGGGTAATGCCTGCTTCATAAGATGAGTTTAAAAGTATTTTTCCTGGTCATACCTTCTGGAAGAGATTGTTGAGAATTGGTATAAATCTTTCCGTAAGTGTTTGGCAGAATCCACCAGGGAACCTGCTACTTGGGCCTGGTTGGTTTTGTTATGGAAGGTTATCAAGTATTGGTTTAGTTTCTTTGACATTGACTATACCTATACTCCATTTTAGATTGTCTATCATTTCTTTATGGATTTTGGCAAATTATATCTTTAAAAGAATTGCTCCATTTAATTTATTCATATTTGTGGATATAGAGTTGCTCATATATTCCTTTAATATCCTTTTAAAGTCTATGGAATCTCTAGTGATGTTCCCCCTTTTCATTTCTGATGTATACTTCGTGTCCTAGTTTCCTTAGTCTAGTTAGTGGTTTGTTGATTTTATTAAAACTTTCAATGAACCAGTTTTTTTTGTTGTTGTTGTCTAATGATTTTCTGTTTTTTAATTTCATTGATTTTGACTCTTTTTTATTATATGTTTTCTTCTGCTTACTTTGGATTTAATTTGCATGTTCAAGGTCAGGAGGGGTGGCCGTGAGGAGATACCCCTTGTCCAAAGTAAGGAGCAGCGGCTGTGCCTTGCTGGAGCAGCTGTGAAGAGATACCCCACGTCCAAGGTAAGAGAAACCCAAGTAAGACGGTAGGTGTTGTGAGAGGGCATCAGAGGGCAGATGCACTGAAACCATAATCACAGAAAACTAGCCAGTCTGATCACTTGGACCACAGCCTTGTCTAACTCAATGAAACTAAGCCATGCTGTGTGGGGCCACCCAAGACGGGTGGGTCGTAGTGGAGAGGTCTGACAGAATGTGGTTCATTGGAGAAGGGAATGGCAAACCACTTCAGTATTCTTACCTTAAGAACCCCATGAACAGTATGAAAAGGCAAAATGATAGGATACTGAAAGGGAACTCCCTAGGTCGGTAGGTGCCCAATATGCTTCTGGAGATCAGTGGGGAAATAACTCCAGAAAGAATGAAGGGATGGAGCCAAAGCAAAAACAATACACAGTTGTGGATGTGACTGGTGATAGAAACAAGATCTGATGAGTAAAAAGCAATATTGGGTAGGAACTTGGCATGTTAGGTCCATGAATCCAGGCAAATAGGAAGTGGTCAAACAGGAGATGGCAAGAGTGAACATTGACATTCTAGGAATCAGCAAATTAAAATGGACTGGATGGGTGAATTTAATTCAGATGACCATTATATCTACTAATGTGGGGAGGAATCCCTTAGAAGAAATGGAGTAGCCATCATGGTCAAAAAAAGAGTCTGAAATGCAGTACTTGGATGCATTTTCAAAAATGACAGAATGATCTCTGCTCATTTCCAAGGCAAACCATTCAATATCACAGTAATCCAAGTCTATGCCCCAACCANCCCGAGTCGCTAAATCACTGTGTGGAAAGCCATCCAACGCATTGTATATGGACTTTGTGTGAGCAAGAAACATATTCCTATTGTATTAGCCACTGAGATTTCAGGTTTGTTTTTTTTTTTAATTACAACTGCTCCTGTTATTTTTTTATGTTATTTTTGCCAACCGTCTCAAAATGTAATTGACATATAACATTGCATAAGGGCTTCCATGGTGGCTCAGATGGTAAAGAATCCGCCTGTAATGCAGGATACCTGGGTTTGACCCCTGGGTGGGGAAAATATCCAGTTTAAGTGTACACTGTGATGATTTAATAGATGTGTGTATTGTGAACACGTTCACTGCAATGAGGTTAATTAACACATCTGTCACTGTACATAATTACCGTTTTGTTGTTGTTGTTGTTACAGTGACAACTTTTAAGACTACTCTCACAGCAACATTCAACTATATAATACAGTATTGTTAACTGTATTCCTCATGCTGTATATTAGATCCAGCACTTACTCATCTTACTGAAAAGCCAGATCCTGATAGAATCCCATGTTTCTTTCTTGCAATTGTACTACTGGTCCTTCCTCTTCCTAATTTAAGCCCCAGATAGACTCCTTCATCTTGTATTTACAAAACAGAAAGAGGCACAAACACACAGAAAACAAACTTTTGTTTACCAAAGAGGAAAGAGGGGAGGCAGAAATTAGGAGTTTGGGATTAGCAGACACACACTCAGTTCAGTTCAGTCACTCAGTCGTGTCCGACTCTTTGCAATCTCATGAATCACAGCATGCCAGGCCTCCCTGTCCATCACCAACTCCTGGAGTTCACTCAGACTCACATCCATCGAGTCAGTGATGCCATCCAGCCATCTCATCCTCTGTCATCCCCTTCTCCTCCTGCCCCCAATCCCTCCCAGCATCAGAGTCTTTTCCAGTGACACACACTAGTATATATAAAATAGATAACAAGATCCTACTCTATAGCCCAGAGAACTGTATTCAATGTCTGGTAATAAGCCATAATGAGAAATAATATATACATATGAATCACTTTGCTATAAACCAGAAACTAACATAACACTTCAAAACAATACTGAATACTTCAATTTAAAAAAATAAGGATGATATAACCAGGCTTCAGCAATATGTGAACTGAACTTCCAGGTGTTCAAGCTGGTTTTAGAAAAGGCAGAGGAACCAGAGATCCAATTGCCAACATCCACTGGATCATCGAAAAAGTAAGAGAATTCCAGAAAAACATCTATTTCTGCTTTATTGACTATGCCAAAACCTTTGACTGTGTGGATCAAATAAAATGTGGGAAGTTCTGAGAAGATGGGAATACCAGACCACCGACCTGCCTCTTGAGAAACCTATATGCAGGTCAGGAGGCAACAGTTAGAACTGGACATGGAACAACAGACTGGTTCCAAATAGGAAAAAGAGTACGTCAAGGCTGTATATTGTCACCCTGCTTATTTAACTTATATGCAGAATACATCATGAGAAACGCTGGACTGGAAGATACACAAGCTGGAATCAAGATTGCCAGGAGAAATATCAGTCACCTCAGATATGCAGATGACACCACCCTTATGGCAGAAAGTGAAGAGGAACTAAAAAGCCTCTTGATGAAAGAGGAGAGTGAAAAAGTTGGCTTAAAGCTCAACATTCAGAAAACAAAGATCATGGCATCTGGTGCCATCACTTCATTGGAAATAGATGGGGAAATAGTGGAAACAGTGTCAAATTTTATTTTGGGGGGGCTCCAAAATCACTGCAGATGGTGATTGCAACCATGAAATTAAGACATTTACTCCTTGGAAGGAAAGTTATGATCAACCTAGATAGCGTATACAAAAGCAGAGATATTACTTTGCAAAAAAGGTCCAACTAGTCAAGGCTATGGTTTTTCCAGTGGTCATGTATGGATGTGATAGTTGGACTATAAAGAAAGCTGAGTGCTGAAGAATTGATGCTTTTGAACTGTGGTGTTGGAGAAGACTCTTGAGAGTCCCTTGGACTGCAAGGAGATCCAACCAGTCCATTCTAAAGGAGGTCAGTCCTGGGTGTTCTTTGGAAGGACTGATGCTGAAGCTGAAACTCCAATACTTTGGCCACCTGATGTGAAAAGCTGACTCATTTGAAAAGACCCTGATGCTGTGAAAGATTGAGGGCAGGAGGAGAAGGGGATGACAGAGGATGAGATAGCTGGATGGCATCACCAACTTGTTGGACATGAGTTTGAGTAAACTTCAGGAGTTGGTGATGGACAAGGAGGCCTGGTGTGCTGTAATTCATGGGGTTGCAAAGAGTTGGACGTGACTGAGCAACTGAACTGAACTGAACTGAATTTTTCTAGTGTCCTAAGCAGAACCTTAGTTTATTAATTTCAGATATTTATTCTTTACTAGTGTATGTATTCAAGACTAAAAATTTGCTCTCTCTAAACACTGGTTTTGCTGCACATACAGATTTTGGTAAGTTGTATTTTATTTTCTTTTAGTGAAAATGTTAACAAATTCTTTCAAAACTTTTTATTTGACTCATGCATTATTTAGAACTGTATTTAACCTCCAAGTATCTGGGGGTTTTCCAGTTATTTTTCTGTATTCTTTTCTAGTTTAATTCTACTGTGGTCTGAGTGCAGATACTGTATGATTTCCATTTCTTCAAACCAATGTTTTTTATAAACTAGAAGTGGTCTATTTCGGTGAATATTTCCTTTGCAGATGAGAAAACTATATAATATGCTGTTGTGGGATGAAGTCTATAGATGTCAATTTTGTTAGTAGATTTATGGTGTTGTTGAATTCAACTGTTTTTTTAAAAAGTAATTTATTTTAATTGGAGGATAATTACTTTATAAATATTGTGGTGTTTTTTGCCATACATCAATAGTAATCAGCCACCAGTGCACATGTGTCCCACTATCCTGACCCTCCTCCTTTCCACCTCCCTCCTCACTCCATCCCTCTGGATTGTCCCAGAGCACCAACTTTGAGTGCCCTGCTTCATGCAGCGAACTTGCACTGGTCATCTGTTTTATATATGGTAATATTCATGTTTCAATGCTATGCTCTCAAATCATCCCACCTTCGCCTTCTCCCACTTAGTCCAAAAGTCTGTCCTTTACATCAGTGTCTCTTTTGCTGCCTTGCATATAGAATTGTCATCACCATCTTTCTAAATTCCATATGTTTGTGTTAGCATACTGTATTGATGTTTCTCTTTCTGACTTACTTCACTCTCTGTAATAGACTCCAGTTTCATCCACCTCAATAGAACTGACTCAAGTGTATTCCTTTTATGGCTGAGTAATATTCCATTGTGTATATATACCACAACTTATTTATCCATTCAGCTGCCAATGAACATCTGGGTTGCTTCAATTTCCTAGCTATTGTAAACAGTGCTGCAATGAACATTGGGGTACATGTGTCTCTTTCATTTCTGGTTTCCTCAGTGCGTAGGCCCAGCATTGGAATTTCTGGGTTGTATGGCAGTTCTATTTCCAGTTTTTTTTTTTTTTTTTTTAAGGAATCTCCATACCATGTTTCACAGTGGCTGTATCAGTTTGCATTCCCACTAGCAATGCAAAAGTGTTCCCTTTTCTCCATACCCTCTCCAGCATTTATTGTTTGTAGACTTTTTGATGGCAATAGTTCTGGTAGGTGTGAGATGATACCTCATGTAGTTTTGATTTGCATTCGTCTTACAGTGATGTTGAGCATCTTTTCATGTGTTTATTAGCCATCTGTATGTCTTCTTTGGAGACATGTCTATTTAATTCTTTCACTCACTTTTTGATTGGGTTGTTCATTTTTCTGGTGCTGAGCTGCATAAGATGCTTGTATATTTTGGAAATAAAAATCTTTGTCAGTTGTTTCATTTGCTCTTATTTTCTCCCATTGTGAAGACGGCCTTTTCATCTTGCTTATAGTTTCCTTCATTGTGCAAAAGCTTTTAAATTTAATTAGGTCCCATTTGTTTGTTTTTATTTTCATTACTCTGGGAGGTGGATCATAGAGGATCTTGCTGTGATTTATGTCAAAGAGTGTTCTGATTATGTTTTCCTCTAAGAGTTTTATAGTTTCTGGTCTTATATTTATATTTTTAATCCATTTTGAGTTCATTTTTGTGTATGGTATTAGAAAGCGTTCTAGTTTCATTCTTTTAACACATGGTTGACCAATTTTCCCAGCACTACTTGTTAAAGAGATTGTCTTTTCTCTATTGTATATTTGCCCCTTTGTCAAAGATAAGGTGTCCATAGGTGCATGGATTTATCACTGGGCTTTCTATTTTGTTCCATTGGTCTATATTTCCGTTTTTGTGCCAGTACCATACTTTCTTGATGACTGTATGTTTGTAGTATTGTCTGAAGTCAGGAAGGTTGATTCTTTCAGTTCCATTCTTCTTTCTCAAGGTTGCTTTGGCTATTCGAGATTTTTTTGTGTTTCTATACAAATTGTGAAATTATTTGTTCCAGTTCTGTGACAGATACAGTTGGTAGTTTGACAGGGATTATGCTGAATCTATAGATTGCTTTGGGTGGTATACTCATTTCACTATATTGATTCTTCCAACACACGAACATGGTATATTTCCCCATCTATTTGTGTCATCTTTGTTTTCTTTCAAAAGTGTTTTATAGTTTCATGGTTCTCTATATATAGGTCTCTTGTTTATTTAGGTAAATTAATTCCTAAGTATTTTATTCTTTTTGTTGCAATGGTGAATGGGATTGTTTACTTAATTTCTCTTTCTGTTTTTTCATTGTTAGTGTATAGGAATGCAAGGGATTTCTGTGTATTAATTTTATATCCTGAAACTTTACTATATTGATTAGGCCTAGTAATTTTCTGGTATGCCTTTATGGTTTTCTATGTAGAGGATCATGTCATCTGCAAATAGTGAGAGTTTTACTTCTACTTTTCCAATCTGGATTCCTTTTGTTTCTTTTTATTCTCTGATTGCTGTGGCTAGTACTCCCAAAACTATTTTGGAATTCAACTATGTATTTACTGTTTTAGCCTGTTGGATATCTTCATTTCTGATAAAAACATGTTAAAATCCACAACCATAATGGTGGGTTCATCTATTTCTCCATGCATTTCTATAGTTTTGTTCCATANATTCCTTTTATTTCTTTTTATTCTCTGATTGCTGTGGCTAGTACTCCCAAAACTATTTTGGAATTCAACTATGTATTTACTGTTTTAGCCTGTTGGATATCTTCATTTCTGATAAAAACATGTTAAAATCCACAACCATAATGGTGGGTTCATCTATTTCTCCATGCATTTCTATAGTTTTGTTCCATATATTTTGATCCTCTGTTGTTAGGCACATACAATACCTACATGAAAGATTGTCACATATTTTTGAAGTATTGATTCATTTACCATTATGTAATGTTCCTCAAGATATTAATAAGAGGTGGCAAGAATACACAGAAGAACTGTACAAAAAAAAATCTTCATGACCTAGATAATCATGATGGTGTGATCACTCACCTAGAGTCAGACATCCTGGAATGTGAAGTCAAGTGGCCTTGGGGAAGCATCACTATGAACAAAGCTAGTAGAGGTGATGGAATTCCAGTTGAGCTATTTCAAATCCTAAAAGATGATGCTGTGAAAAGTGCTGCACTCAATATGCCAGCAAATTTGGAAAACTCAGCAGTGGCCACAGGCCTGGGAAAGGTCAGTTCATTCCAATCCCAAAGAAAGGCAATGCCAAAGAATGCTCAAACTACCACACAATTGCACTCATCTCATATGCTAGTAAAGTAATGCTCAAAATTCTCCAAGCCAGGCTTCAGCAATACATGAACCGTAAACTTCCAGATGTTCAAGCTGGTTTTAGAAAAGGCAGAGGAACCAGAGATCAAGTTGTCAACATCTGCTGGATCATGGAAAAAGCAAGAGAGTTCCAGAAAAACATCTATTTCTGCTTTATTGACTACGCCAAAGCCTTTGACTATGTGGATCACAATAAATTGTGGAAAATTCTGAGAGATGGGAATACCAGACCACCTGACCTGCCTTTTGAGAAACCTGTATGCAGGTCAGGAAGCAACAGTTAGAACTGGACATGGAGCAAGAGACTGGCTCCAAATAGGAAAAGGAGTATCTCAAGGCTGTATATTGAAGGACTGATGTTGAAGCTGAAACTCCAATACTTTGGCCACATGATGCAAAGAGCTGACTCATTTGAAAAGACCCTTATTCTGCAAAGATTGAGGGCAGGAGGAGAAGGGGAAAACAGAGGATGAGATAGTTGGATGGCATCACCAACTCAATGGACATGTGTTTGGGTAAACTCCAGGAGTTGGTGTTGGACAGAGAGGCCTGGCGTGCTGTGGTTGATGGGGTCGCAAAGAGTTGGACATGACTGAGTGACTGAACTGAACTTAATGCCCCTCTTTGGGGCTTTCCAGGTTGTTTTAGTGGTAAAGAACTCTCCTGCCAGTGCAGGAGATATAGGAGGTGCAGGTTTGATACCTCCAGGATCTTCCTCGCAAAGAAGATCCTGGAGGAGGGCATAGCAACCTACTCCAGTATTATTGCCTGGAGAATACCCATTGAGAGAAGAACCTGGTAGGCTACAGTCCATAGAGTCACAGAGTCATACATGACTGAAATGACTTAGCACACATGCACAATGCATCTCTTTATCCCTGAAAACTTTCCTTGGTCTGAAGTCAGCTCTATCTAAAATTCATATGGATACTCCCACTTTCCTTTGATTGGTGTTAGCATAGTGTATCTCTCTACATTTACTTTTAATATATAAGCATCTTTTATATTTAAATTCAGTTTCTTGTAGATAGGATTTGGTTGGTATTATTTTCTAATCCACTTTGACAGTCTCTGTCTCTTATTGGTATATTTATAACATTGACATTTATAATGATTATTATGTAGTTGGATTAATATTGACCATATTTATTACTGTTTTCTAATATCATTACTCCTATTTTTGTCTTTCACACTTTTCTTGCCTTTTGTGTTTTTGGTTAAGCATTTTATATAATTAATATTTTTTCTCCATATCAGTTATACATTTTTTTTTTTTTACTTTTTCAGTGGTTGCCCTAGAATTTCCACTATACATTTATGGCTAATTCAAGTACACTTTCAATAAAGCTATACCATTCCACAGATAGTGCAAGGACTTTAAAACAGCAGAATAGTCTTAATTCATATCTTCAATCTCTTGTATCATTACTGTCATTCACTTCATTGATCTAAGTATACATAGGTGCCTTTATACATAAACACAAACTTTCATAATTGAACATATTTTTGCTATCATTTTTACAGTAAACTTATCAGTCAGTTCAGTTGAAAGTAAAAAAGACAGTACCTGTTTTTATTTTACCTTCACTTATTCATTCTTTCATGGTATCCCTGTTTGCAGATCTGAGTTTCTGATCTATATCATTTTCTTCTTTGAAGAACTCTTTTTAAAAAAACATTTCTTGCAGGACAGATCTACTGGCAACAGATTTTCTCAATTTTTGCTTGTCTGAGAAAATCTTTATTTCTCCTTCACTTTTGAAGGATACTTTTGCAAGATACAGAATTATAGGTTGGTAGGTTTTTCTTCTCAACAACTTAAATATTTCATCCACTTTCTTCTTGCTTGCATGGTTTCTGAGGAGTCAGTTCAGTTCAGTTCAGTTGCTCAGTTGTATCCGACTCTTTGCAACCCCGTGAACCACAGCACACCAGGCCTCCCAGTTCATCACCAACTCCCAGAGTCCACCCAAACCCATGTCCATTGAGTTGGTGATGCCATTCAACCATCTCATCCTCTGTCATTCCCTTCTCTTCCTGCCTTCAATCTTTCCCAACATCAGGGTCTTTTCAAATGAGTAAATTCTTCCCATCAGGTGGCCAAAGTATTGGAGTTTCAGCTTCAACATCAGTCCTTCCAATATCACCCAGGACTGGTCTCCTTTAGGATGGACTGGTTAGATCTCTTTGCAGTCCAAGGGACACTAGAGTCTTCTCCAGCACCACAGTTCAAAAGCATCAATTCTTCAGTGCTCAGGTTTCTTCACAGACCCGACTTTCACATCCATGCATGACTACTGGAAAAACCATAGCCTTGACTAGATGGACCTTTGTTGACAAAGTAATGTCTTTGCTTTTCAGTATGCTGTCTAGGTTGGTCATAACTTTCCTTCCAAGGAGCAAGCGTCTTTTAATTTCATGGCTGCTTTCTGAGAAGTAATCAGATGTAATTCTTATCTTTGCTTCACTATTTGTGATATTTTTTTCTTGTGGCTTCTTTTCAGAATTTTTCTTCATCTTTTCATTTCTGTGATTTAAAAATTATATGCTGAGATGTTTTTTTTTTTTTTTTTTTTGGCATTTGTTCTACTTTGTGTTCTCTAAGCTTCTTTGATCTGTGTTTTGGTGTCTGACAGTAATATTTGGAAATTCTCAGTGATTGCTTCACATATTGCTTCTGTTCCTTTCTTCTCCTTCTGGTATTCCCATTACATGTCTGTTATACCTTTTACAGTTTTCCCACAGTTCTTGGATATTCTGTTATATTTTTTTCTATCTCTTTTCTCTTTTCTTTTCAGTATACCATTTTGAAAATTCTCATTTTTATATCATCAAGTTCAGAGATTCTTTATTCAGCTATATATTTATTTTCTACTAATGAGATAAAAAACATTCTTAATTTCTGTTAGTGCTTTAATTTCTAGAATTTGTTTCTTTCTTAGAATGTTTATTTCTCTACTTATATTATCCATCTGTTCTTGCAAGTTATTTATTTTTTCTTTTAAAAGTCCTTAGTATATTAATTATGTATTTTTTAAAAGTTCCCATTCTGATGATTCCCACTTTCTTGTCACATATGATTCTGATTCTGATGCTTATTCAGTTTCTTCAAACTGTGTCTATTTGCTTTTTAGTATGCATCATAAGTTTCTGGTACAATGGGGACATGATGTAATGGGTAGAAGAAACTGTAGTAAATAGGCTTTTGGTATGTAGTGGTAGGGTGTTGGAGGAGGGGAAGCATTTTGAAGTCCTAATATTAGTTCTCAATTGATGAGTTACATTAAGTGAACCTGTGCTTTTGGACTGTGAGCTTCACTAATACTTTCCAATTTGTATCCCCACCCACTTTTTAGGCATGACAGAATGGCTAGAAAGGACTGGCATTGTGTATTTCTCTTCCTCCAGGTATGTTAGGCTCTGGTAAAGTATGTTCACTTGAAGGCAGGATGTGCTGCAGAATTCTCTGGAATATTTCAAAATGGTTTCTTGTCCTTTACTTCTGCTGGAAACATGAAGGAATTTTTCTCCTATATTCACTGGGAGGACCTGGTGGAGCACTTGGAGACAAAACTCACAGAAGTGTTGGGGTTTCCCTATGACTGAGCCCCCCCACACCCTGAAAATTTTACTTCTCAGGGTTTTCAACCTGAGCCTCTTGAGAAATCTGTGTGCAGGTCAAGAAGCAACGCTTAGAACTGGACATGGAACAACAGATGCAGAATACATCATGAGAAATGCTGGACTGGATGAAGCACAAGCTGGAATCAAGATTGCCAGGAGAAACATCAATAATCTCAGATATGCAGATGACACCACACTTATGGCTGAAAGCAAAGAGGAACTAAAGAGACTCTTGATGAAAGTGAAAGAGGAGAGTGAAAAAGTTGGCTTAAAGCTCAACATTCAGAAAACTAAGATCATGGCATCAGGTCCCATCATTTCATGGCAAATGGATGGGGAAACAGTGGAAACAGTGGCAGATTTTGTTTTTTTATACTCCAAAATCACTGCAGATGGTGATTGCAGCCATGAAAAAAAAGATACTTACTCCTTGGAAGAAAAGTTATGACCAACCTAGACAGCATATTAAAAAGCAGAGACATTACTTTGCCAACAAAGTCCGTCTAGTCAAGGCTATGGTTTTCCAGTAGTCATGTATGGATGTGAGAGTTGGACTATAAAGAAAGCTGAGCACCAAAGAATTGATGCTTCTGAACTGTGGTGCTGGAAAAGACTCTTGAGAGTCCCTTGGACTGCAAGGAGATCCAACCTTTAGGTCCATCCTAAAGGAGACCGGTCCTGGGTGTTCATTGGAAGGACTGATGCTGAAGCTGAAACTCCAATACTTTGGCTACCTGATGGGAAGAGCTGACTCATTTGAAAAGACCCTGATGCTGGGGAAGATTGAAGGTAGGAGGAGAAGGGGTCGACAGAGTATAAGATGGTTGGAAGGCATCACCAATTCAATGGACATGAATTTGGGTGAACTCCAGGAGTTGGTGATGGACAGGGAGGCCTGGTGTGCTTCAGTCCATGGGGCTGCAAAGAGTCAGACATGACTGAGCGACTGAACTGAACTGAGGGTTTTCATCATTGAGCCTCCAGAAATTTGTCAGTTACAGTTCAGATTTTCCTATCCCAGCTTTGGTTTTTATGGAGGATTCTGTTCAGAGATTTCACCTCCAGTAACTTGTGATTCTCTCTGTCTGTCTCTTCTATTTTTGGACAGCAGGTTTGATTTGTGTNGACATGACTGAGCGACTGAACTGAACTGAGGGTTTTCATCATTGAGCCTCCAGAAATTTGTCAGTTACAGTTCAGATTTTCCTATCCCAGCTTTGGTTTTTATGGAGGATTCTGTTCAGAGATTTCACCTCCAGTAACTTGTGATTCTCTCTGTCTGTCTCTTCTATTTTTGGACAGCAGGTTTGGTTTGTGTTTAATATTTACTGGTTTAGTAACTGTATTTTAACAAGACATTGTATGGTGGGTAGGAGACAGTTTGAGGTCTGAGAACAGTGAAGACTGAATAGAAGACCATGTGCATAATGGTTGCTTTATGAAATAATATGGTCAATGAAAGAACTAGAAGAAACTCTTACAGAGCAAAATAGTGAAACTTCATGCTAGTCTTGACATTGAATCCTGGTGGAGCACAGGAAAAATTTATAAGTCTTCTTTGGAAATTCCTAACCAGAACATAACACTATCCTGGTTTGGAATTCAAATTCACTCTTTGTAAAATTTTTGTGGAAGAGTAAAAGGTCAACAAGAGATAAAACATTCTTGAAAAAGAATCAGTGGGAGAAGTTTTCTTTGCTTTATATCAAGATATATTATAAATCCATTCTATGTAGGATAGTGTGGTTTTTGCAGTGTAACAGACAAATAGATGAATGAATAGAAATCAGACTAGAAATCAACGTATTCATATGTGTACTGATCTAGACAGAACCAACACTGAAGATCAATAGCAAAAGGATTTAGTAGGATAGTGTCAAGATAATTGACTATCCATTGAGGGAAAAATATGATAATAGATTCCTACCTCACACCATACATAAAAATTGACTATTCTTGAGTGAAAGCTTTAAAGGCAAAGAGAACACTTTAAAAAAAATTTGAAGACAATATAGGAGGCTATCTCAATGAGTTTAGAATAGAAGAAAATTTCTAATAGGCAAATCATAAAGAAATTTTACACATTTGACTACACTAATACTAATTAAGCCCTTAGGCTTATTTTTTTAATCAAAAAATACTATGAAGAGAATGATTATATAGGCCATAAGTTGGAAGAAATTACTTGCAACAAAAGTGATTAGTACCTAGAATATATAAAAAGGCCATAAATTTAATAGTAAAAAGATAATTCAACAAGAAATGAGCAAAAGATAAAAGCACATATCACTGATGAGGAAACATGATTGACCAATAAATACTAAAAATACACAGGCTCATTAGTAATAATAAAAGAAGAAAATGTAAATCACAATGCAATGCTATTTCAAACTTGTCTAAATATTAAAAAATCTGGCAATACCAAGTGAGTTTTTTGTGTGTGCAGGAATAGGCATTTGATGATAAGATTAAACTCAAATTTCAAATTTGCTACTTATCAATGGTATGATCTTTGACAGGTCATTTAAGCTCTAACTTACATATCTTCACCTACAAAATGCAGAATATAATTTCTTTCAGAGCTGAAAGAAACAAAGATGATGCAAGACAAGCATCTGACTTGTCAGACTTTGACACTTCTGGCAAAGAACAGGGGTTCATTGGAAATTCCTAAGATGGTGGCTACTAAAATTGAGATAAACTGGGGTAATAAGAGAGTGAGTAGTGTAATGTTTATACCAAAGTTTCACCCAACAGAATTAATTCAGAGTGAAGGTATTAGAATTTTCAACCTCATCTTCCAAGCTTGTAACAACAGTAGTAGCAGCAGCAGCAATAATTCATTGAGGACTTGCTATGTGCCAGGCACTGAGCTTAATGTTTTATATTCATTATTTTATTTAATCTTTATGCTTACTTTGTAAGGTAGTATTATTACCTTGATTTTATGGTTGAGGAAATTGAAACTCAAAGAGCTTACTTAATTTACTTATCCAGGGTCACATATAGCCCAGGGAGTGGAACACAATTTTTCCTGGCTTGACTATATTTTCTAGTGTAGATAATTTCTCTTTAGCAGGCAGAAACAAAATCAGGACTTTTGACTTATAAGCATTTTTCATAGTTAGTGGCATCAAACTTAAATTATGTGCAAAATAATATGATGAACCATGCCAGTATTTACCAAAAAAGAAAAAAAAAGGTGAAGAGTTTTGGTTGGAGTTTCTGGCAATGTTAGGATTTCTAGTTTAAATCTTTTGTCAAATGATTGCTATTTTTGACAGAATTGTGGAAAGGAAAAAATAAAAGAGAGAATGGGAGTAAAAAGCAGGTGACCTGAATACTTTTCTTTCTCTGTGTAATTTGAAATTATACCTGACAACCTCAGAGACCTTCACATTGTAATTTGCTTTGGGAATAATTGAAATATTACCCAGGTGGAAACAGGAAGCTTGAATTTACAGTGTTATCATACACATACACAATTTTTTAAAAAGTTAGAGTCTTGCCTCTTTTAATGCCTTAAAGCAGCCATAATCCTATCCTTCAACCTGTATGTTAACAGTGGTTTTCAAAATCACAGATGTGCTAACTCTCAGAGTGAGAGACAGGGTCTTGGGGTGCTAACTTGTCTCTTGTAGTGCAGTATTTCAGCTAAAGGATTGCTCAGCACATTCTGGTTTCAATGTTAAGAAACTCACTCTCTTGAAGGGAGCTTCATCTATCTTCTAAGAGCTATAACTGTTAATAACAACGGAAAAAAAATGATGATACCTCATTTTTTTATTGAGAGTTTATAATGTGCCAAGTACTGTGCTAAGTGCACAATAAAATTGTCTCATTTATCCTCATAATAACTTCTGTGACACAGAGACTACTATTATCTCCAATTTACAGATTGAAAACATAGGGGTTTTGATCCATTTGTCATAATTGTAACATTTACAGACTTTAAACTCTAGTTTACTTGACAACACTTAGATATTAGAAAACAGCACAGAACTCTGAGTTCAACTGCAGCTCCTTTGGATTAAACTTATAAATGTTTAATCCTGTTGTAGAAAATAGGGAATTGGGTGGATTTCTGATTCTCTCTTATGTTGTCTTCACTGCTCCACTCACTTTTTTTTAAAAGATGCAGGGTTGGGTCTATAGCAAAGAAAATCAATCTTTCTCTGTACTCTGTACTACATGCTTTCCAGACTAATATTTGCAGAAAGTGCATGCAGTCCACGAACTGTGCATTTTAAAATTAGTTTAGAAATGTTTAAAGGTAATGCAAATGTGTAGCCTATCACTCAAAAGAGAAAAGGGACAGAAATAATTATGATTATAAACGTCAGCAAGATGGAGAATTTACAAAGTCAATCAATGTTTGTTTTTCCCTAATGGATTTTCAGATGTTATTTTTAACAGCCTGAGTTATTTTTTTTTCTATATTGATGTAAGACTATGTATCCTTGCAATAATTTACTTATAATTTGGATCATGTCCAAAACTTTTCTTAAGGCAGCAGAATTGCTTTCTAAGCCACCTGATGTCATTACAGCCTTATATTTAGTGTTTTTATTATAAAATTAGACATTTATAAATCTGTAATTGTAAATCCTTAAGACATAATAAATGGCTAGAACTTGAAGCTGTAGTATGTTTCAAGCTTACTTTTTCCTTGAAATAACAAATACAACACCTTACATACGTAAAAATTGGGTGGGCTGTTGTCTTATCGTTAGATATTTAGCCTAAGTCATGTGAAATGACTAAATATCTCTTTAATAATCTCAGTTTTTGAAATCACACCTAAGCAACACCTTTACGATGTTTAGGGTTCATGCAGTTTTGTCACATGTAGGGAAGAGGAAAGTCAGTTTAGTGGTGGAATGATCATGCCTAACTGTATGTTATGTGTGACTGACTGATGCCAGACCACACTCAAGCTGTTCTCGCAGTGGTGAACTGCCTCCTGTAAAGAGAAAGAAAGCCCTTCAGGCAGGCAGCCAATTTAAGAATAAAAATCAGCCTGTAGTCTTCATTTAATCTATTTGTGGGCATAAATGAGAACTTACTGTAACCAAAAAATCCTGTGATGTATTTTTAGCATCTTGCCTGGTGAATGAATGGATTTTACACTTCCAACTGAATCAGAACTGTTAAAATGAGCTCCCAGCACTGCCATCATCTCTTCAGAATTGCTTGTCTTGAGTCTACCTGTCAGTATATTCTCCTCCTTTGCAAGATACATAGTAATTTCATTTAAAATCATACAGTCCCATGACACCAAAAAAGCTGACACAGTTTCTTCCTGCTTGCTGTTGTACTACTACTCCTAAGTGATTATCTACAGCAACACCATTTTATGTCACCAGATTTCTAAACAAACACTTCAGTTTATTTTTAGATCACTCTTTTCTTTTGACAGATTATAATTTATATTATCATATGCATTATTTCCAATTTCCAGTATGATCAACTTCATAAGAAAACAACCACCACAAAATCAAAACCTCAAATACTCTGCTGGATCTCAAGAAACTTACCCACTGACACCTCTCCCAACCTCTACTATTTGAATTGTCAGTGAGAGTAGCTATGAATTAATGCATCTTAAAATTTTATGTCTTGATTTGGCTTAACAGTAACATACTGCTTGGCAAAGGAATGACCTTGGAACATTCCTGATATTCATACAGAGCCTAGACCTTAAGTGTTTATATTAATTCAAACATTGGTACTCTAATGTGTTATGCCTTAGGCATAGCTGACAATTCAGTTCTAAAAGATTCTATTTTAAGGAATTTAGTGTTTGAGATTTTCATTTATATTCACCCATAGAGCAGATTTCCTAAAAATTCAAATATTCAAATTTGTCTCAGAGTTTCAAAAATAAAACAAAAGCAGATGTAATCATTGATTGGTTAAATCAATGACAGTTACCAAGGAGAGTAAAAACCTTACAGAACAAATGAGATGCTTTGAAAATGGCTTATTGAAACAAGGGGGTGCACAGAAGGAAGGGACTTTTTTCCCAGAAAAAAATATTATTGTTTTAGTTGCTAAATTGTGTCCAGAAAAAGATAAGTGGAATAAAACAAGAAAAGAGGTGAATACAGAGAAGGAGGATAAAAATGGCCAAAATGGTTAAATAGGAGTGAACTGAAAGACACTATCAGAGGTTAAACAAGAGAGGAGCAAAGCTGAGAATTAGCTGTGAGGGAGAAAATTCATAGTGTATCAATAAACAGACTGATACAACCGATTGTTTTATTTAGTCCTGAAAGGCATATGTAATATACAATAGCTCTGAAATCTAATGTGTCATTTAGTGTAGTGTTTTAAGAGCAAAGATGAAAACATTTAGAGCACATATTATGTTATTTAATCTGTTTTTTACAATATTACATGTGTTGTTAAGTTGCTAAGTCATGTCCAACTCTTTGTGACCCCATGGAATGAAGCATGCCAGGCTCCTCTGTCCTTCACTATCTCCTGGAGTTTGCTCAAATTCATGTGCATTGAGTCAGTGATGCTATCTAACCATCTCATCCTCTATCATCGTCTTCCCCTTTAGCTTTTCAGTCTTTCCCAGCATTGGGGTCTTTTCCAATGAGTTGGCTCTTCCTATCAAGTGGCCAAAGTACTGGAGTTTGAGCTTTCGCATCAGCCTTTCCAGTGAATATTCAGCATTGATTTCCTCCAGGATTAACTGATTAGATCTCCTTGCATTCCAGGGCACTATCAAGAGTCTTCTTCAGCACCACAGTTCAAAAGCATCAGTTCTTCAATGCTCAGCCTTCTTTATACTTTCTCACATCTGTATATGACTACTGGAAAAACCATAACTTTTGTATGGACCTTTGCTGGCAAAGTAATGTCTCTGCTTTTAAATACGCTGTCTAGGTTTGTCGTAGTTTTTCTTCCTAGGGGAAAGCGTGTTTTAATTTCATGGTGGCAGTCACCGTCTGCACTGATGTGGGGACCTAAGAAAGTAACATGACACTAAATAACATTTCAAAATACAGAGCAGACCAGATTTGTTGTAGATGATAAGTAAACTAAAGTTAATGAACTCTCTAAGATAACATCTTTTTCTAACAGTGGTCTGCTGTTTAACATAGTTTAACAATGGACTAAAATCTTACCCCCAACTGGCCTGGTACAGAATTTGGTACAGGACAGAGTCCTTATGCTAGTAGAAGGAAGCTCAGCCTTTATTGCTGAGAAATTAAACTCTAGTATCCATTTAGAGCTGGAGAGAGGATTCAGTCTGGGCTTTAAATCTGATGGTATGGCCCACAGTCTTCTTTGGGCTCAATTCATCAGATGATGAGGTTGTAAAATGACTAATTTGTTAAATTTATAAATATGCTCATTTATTAAGATGGCTTATTTTATTTTTTGAAAACAAAGTCTTTTTAAAACTCTGTATTCTGGTTCATATTTTTTAAAAAAATTTATTGGGGTATAATTGATTTATGATGATGTGTTAGTTTCAGGTATTGGAGAAGGCGATGGCACCCCACTCCAGTACTCTTGCCTGAAAAATCTCATGGACAGAGGAGCCTGGTAGGCTGTGGTCCATGGGGTTGCGAAGAGTTGGACATGACTGAGCAACTTCCCTTTCACTTTTCACTTTCATGCATTGGAGAAGGAAATGGTAACCCACTCCAGTGTTCTTGCCTGGAGAATCCCAGGGACGGGGGAGCCTGGTGGGCTGCCGTCTATGGGGTCACACAGTGTCAGACACGACTGAAGTGACTTAGCAGCAGCAGCAGTTAGTTTCAGGTATATAGCAAAGTCAATCTGTTTTACAGATATCCACACATTTTTAGATTCTTTTCCTATATAGGCCATTACAGGGTATAGAGTAGAGTTCTCCATGCTATACAGTAGGTCCTTATTTGGTGGCTACTTTATATATAGTGGGGCTTCAGTGTGTATAGCGGAGAAGGTGATGGCACCCCACTCCAGTCCTCTTGCCTGGAAAATCCCATGGACAGAGGAGCCTAGAAGGCTGAAGTCCATGAGGTCGCTGAGAGTTGGACATGACTCAGTGACTTCACTTTCACGTTTACTTTCATGCACTGGAGAAGGAAATGGCAACCCACTTCAGTGTTCTTGCCTGGAGAATCCCAGGGACGGGGGAGCCTGGTGGGCTGCCGTCTATGGGGTCACACAGTGTCAGACACGACTGAAGTGACTTAGCAGCAGCAGCAGTTAGTTTCAGGTATATAGCAAAGTCAATCTGTTTTACAGATATCCACACATTTTTAGATTCTTTTCCTATATAGGCCATTACAGGGTATAGAGTAGAGTTCTCCATGCTATACAGTAGGTCCTTATTTGGTGGCTACTTTATATATAGTGGGGCTTCAGTGTGTATAGCGGAGAAGGTGATGGCACCCCACTCCAGTCCTCTTGCCTGGAAAATCCCATGGACAGAGGAGCCTAGAAGGCTGAAGTCCATGAGGTCGCTGAGAGTTGGACATGACTCAGTGACTTCACTTTCACGTTTACTTTCATGCACTGGAGAAGGAAATGGCAACCCACTTCAGTGTTCTTGCCTGGAGAATCCCAGGGATGGGGGAGCCTGGTGGGCTGCCGTCTATGGGGTCGCACAGAGTCGGACACGACTGAAGCGACTTAGCAGCAGCAGCAGCAGTGTGTATAGGTCAGTCCCTAGCTTCCAGTTTATTCCCCACCCTCTTACCCTGCAGTAATCATAAATTTATTTTCTACATCTTTCATTTTGTTTCATTTTGGTAGATAAGTTCATTTATAGATTTTTTTTAAGATTCCATGTATAAATGATATCATTTGTTATTCTAAGACAGTTTAACTTTTTAGAAAAATTATAATAATCCTATAGGAGCCAGGTCTCCATTCTGGGGCCTATGATTTCTGTTCTTCAGTCTCCCCTCTGTGAAATACACAGCCCAGATTGTGCTGTGTTGCCCATTGTCCATTTCCCCTGTTTTGGCTTTTTCTAGCTTCAGGAGGTAAAGTAAAAAGCTGTTAAGATCACTGCAATAAATACAAGTTGTTGTAAATGCTATAAATACTTAAAACTACATTTTATCACACAGGCAAATTTGGTCACCCTTCAGAAATTGGGGAATGAATCCTAAAAATGATAAAATGTTTTAAAAGATGACTTTCAAAGTAGAAAGAAATTAGTTTAAATTGTTAAACTTCCAAATTAAAATTTTGGTTATGTTACCTAGAATAAACAGTCATAGAGTATTCAGGAATAGTAGAGTCATAATCACACACACGAGTATATTTTAAAGAATCAATCATTCTATAACCTTAGCTTTTGAAGGACTGACAATTTTCAAAAATTAAAAAGGTTTGCTAAATGTATTCATGAGGAATATATACATATAAATGTATTCATATTAATATTAATTAGTCAAGATTATTTCTTAGAGTAAGGTTTTAGTAAAGTTTAAATTTGATGAATTCTGCAAATTGGTCACTTGGCCAATTGATTCTTCAGTGAATTGCATTTTCATGAATGGGATTACTTAAACTTTCTTAAGATGACACTGTGTTTGAAAAACTAGTAATAATTGCCAACATTCAAATGTCAAGAAATTTCTTGGAAAGCTCTGAGATATTATACTATTTCTTGGGGACTCAAAAAATCTACAACATTTGATTACTGTATCCTGTATTTCTATATAGCAACATTAACTTGACTTGAATAAGTTTACTCCTTTCAGAAGGGCTGGTAGTAGGGTGACTGTGTGGCCAGTGTGCTCTTGACAGTTCTGATTTATGCCTGTTTCCCTGTTATAATTCTTAAAAGTGCCCACTTTCACTATCACAATGTTCAGTCTGAAAGATGAATTGTATGGTGACTCTAGTTAGTGAGCTCCAGTTTTCTGTATTTTATATAACATCCTTTTATCTTATAATTGGTCCCCTTCACACATTATCTGCATGGGCTTTGTAAGCATTTGAATGTATTATTCCTGCTCTAGTCTCCCCTGATCTGATTCATGTATGAGGAAACACACAGCTAATTCTTACTTAGTGATGGATAAAGAGGCTTTGTTGTGTTTTTCTCCCTTACTGTTACCTTCTATTTGCTGCCCCTTACACAACATGGTCTTCAACATTCCGTGCAATGTCATCTGTTTTTTTGCCCCATGAATTTTCATTATAGAAGGCATGATTCTATCATATGGCTTTACCACTAAGTACACACTCTTGTATCTCTTTTTCAACCAGGGCTGCACCAACCATTTCAGTAATATTGCCTTACTGATGAAGCTAAGTGTTTATTAACCACAAACTCAAAAACTAGCTAATTTAATTTGCAAATCCCAAATTTGGTTTGTGCCAAGTGCTATGCTAGTTGATGAATATATAGAGATGTACTAATTAATATTATCAAAAGTCATTAGTTCTCTTCATAAAATAGTCTTGACTTTTGTTTGCTTTTTCACACCTCTATATGTAGTTTCTTGTCTTATCTTTTTTATGAAGGTAAGTCGAATTGCATGTGTGCTGGAGGAAGAACAGATTTCAGCAAGGACATTCTGCTTCAATGAGCATTCTTTGGCATTGCCTTTCTTTGGGATTGGAATGAAAACTGACCTTTTCCAGTCCTGTGGCCACTGCTGAGTTTTCCAAATTTGCTGGCATATTGAGTGCAGCACTTTCACAGCATCCTCTTTCAGGATTTGAGATACCTCAACTCGAATCCCATCACCTCTACTAGTTTTGTTCATAGTGATGCTTTCTAAGGCCCACTTGACTTCGCATTCCAGGATTTTTTGGCTCTAGGTGAGTGATTACACCATTGTGATCATCTGGCTCAGATGATCTTTTTTGTACAGTTCTTCTGTGTATTCTTGCCACCTCTTCCTAATATCTTCTGCTTCTGTTAGGTCCATACCATTTCTGTCCTTTATCGAGCCCATCTTTGCACGAAATGTTCCCTTGGTATCTCTAATTTTCTTGAAGAGATCTCCAGTCTTTCCCATTCTGTTGTCTTCCTTTATTTCTTTGCATTGATCTCTGAGGAAGGCTTCTTGTCTCTTCTTGCTATTCTTTGGAACTCTGCATTCAAATGGGTACATTTTTCCTTTTCTCCTTTGTGTTTTGCTTCTCTTCTTTTCACAGCTATTTGTAAGCCCTCCTCAGACAACCATTTTGCCTTTTTGCATTTCTTTTTTTGGGGGGTGAGGATGATCCTGATCACTGCCTCCTGTACAATGTCATAACCTCCGTCCATAGTTCTTCAGGCACTCTGTATGAGATCTAATCCTTGAATCTATTTGTCAGTTCCACTGTATAATCATAAGGTATTTGATTTAGGTTATACCTGAATGGTTAGGCTTAGAAAATTTTAAATATTCCATTTCCTAGGGACTACTTATAAATACACTATCTTGGACCAGATGGGAGATGACCTACTTGACTGGGAATCATGGTTTTAAGACTTACTATGTTACATGGTAATGGCATTCTTTTGTATTTTCTTGGTGCCTTTCAAGCTCAGAAGCATGCCTACTTGACTCCTTAGAGAAAATACCTTAATGTGTGGGCTTTTTCAATGGGTTTTCATATAATGTGTTTGTAACAGCCCTGAACCAAAACTACCTAAGTATCCAAGCAATTAATTGATACGTGTGAACGCTTAATATATTGATTTGTATTTATTGTTTTACACTAGAAATCAAATAGTTAAGAGACACTAAGATATTCATGTTCTTGGGTCATATTATTCTTTCCCTAGAGGGGAAAAAAGGATGACCAATAGTCTATATTGAGGACTATAATTGTCAAGGAAACCAAGATGAAAAATACTTGAATCTGAAATTAATTGTATCTGCTTCTCTGTTGGAAAGTCCATACCAATATAGCCAACAGTTATTAGGAAACTTCTCAAGGAGTATTGTCAAGTTAGCCATCAAATGATATGAAACAGAGGCACTTAACACACTGCCGGGACATACATGTCAAGGGAAATGGATGTTTCATGCCAATATTGCATGTGGGTACCAACAAATTCCTAATTTTCTAGTTCTCGTTGTTTGTTCATTTGTTTTAGGAACCATAAAGAATTTTTATCACTAGTATAACTCGAAAGGTTAGGTTTGATACAATTAAGTTATAGTCAATGATCTACTGGTGTCTGGCTCTCCCCTAAACTCCAAAATCACGGATTTGAAGCATTTGCCAATTTACATAGTATACATTCTCCCAACAATGCTAATTTCTTTTACAGTAAACAACTGGCTCTCCTAATGTTCCTGAATGTTTAACAGTGGGCTCTCTAGAGTCTGTACAAGTTAACCTAAGTGTATTACTAGCAGTTTTAACTAGTTGCAATCTAGTTCTGAAGTTACATCTAGCTTTCTCCTGTTATTTTTTTTATTAGATTCAGAAAACACATTAATGAACTACCTCTTAAAGAAAATTATTTACAGATAACTGTACTGTATCTGTTTATGCTAAACTGATTAGCTTTGTTTGTAGTTAATGACTTTTACAAACAGAAGGAAGCTTACTATCATCTCTTAAATACCCTTTCATTCACGTAGTATGTGTGGGCAGAAAATAAGCCATGGGGATAACTCAGTAAACAAAATAAAAAATAGAAGTTGTATGTGGGTAATGTAAGACAAAACATTTAGGAAATGAGTATAAGGAAAAATAGAATGTATAAATGAGATTGATAGAGACATATTTTGAATTTTAAAAGAGGACATTACCACACAGATAAATAGATAGTGTGGCTTATCTATTGTGGTGGACTGCGAATAGAGTATTTTGATTAATTCAGTCCTCCACGTCCATCATTTAATTGAGTTCAAGTAATACCTGCTGTTGCTGCTAAGTCGCTTCAGTTGTGTCTGACTCTGTGCAACCCCATAGACGGCAGCCCACCAGGCTCCCCTATCCCTGGGATTCTCCAGGCAAGAACACTGGAGTGGGTTTCCATTTAATACCTAGGACTGTCTTATAGAATGCATGTCAAACTCATAGTAGCAATTTTATGAAATCATTTTATTACTATTTTTATTATTTAAATTTCTTAAAGTTTTCATTTTCTAAGAAAGTATTATTTATAAATGTTATAGAGACAGTAGCCACCAGCAACCTAGGCTCCCCATTCCTATTACTATGGATTTCTCTCTAGGAGTTGTGTTTGGAATGTATGTAGAAACCACTCACACTTTATTGATAAAATCCTTGGATGGTAAATTGGCTGGGTAAGAAACAATAGATACCTATGCATTAGGAGATGAAGAAAATTCTTTGAGAGAATTTATCAAAGGGAAGGGGAGTCTAATATGATGATATTAACTCAGGAATAAAAAGCCTTCATTGGCACAGGTGCAAAGAAATTCTGAGTGTAGCATGGAAGCTGTTACACAAGTCTTGTAATTCTTTGCCATAAGTCTAGGTTCTGGGGATGAAAATATCAGGAGCTGCTTCACTAGGTTTTTATGAAACATATTGCAGGTCCAAGAGACAGTACTTTAGGACACCTCTTAAAACGCTTGGTGTTAACATAGACCATCTTTGCTAGAAATGGGCTGCTGAGATCCTTTTCATGTGGTTGGGTTTTATTTTCAGAACTCAAGAAAGAGATAGTCACAAAATTGTGTCATTACAACTAGGATCAGGAATGTACTTGAGAGCAAGAGGTCAAGTTCATTTCTAATCTTCCCTGGAAGTTTTCCCATCATTATCAGTGACCTCATGGCTGGAAAGTTTGAATTTTCCCAAGAGCTATGAACATAGAGTGGCTTTAATTAAAGAAAAAGATAGTCAATAATTGTTGGTTTGACATTTATAAGACAATAATTCTGGTAAAATCATATTCCATGAGAGAAATGGAAAGTTCTATTATGCTATTACCAGAAGCTGAGAATGAAATTAATTTAACTTGAAATAAATCTTCACAAAAGTTATAATAAACATACCGGGCAGCTTCTGAATATCTCTCCAGACATCTAAACACTGTTGCCTGACGAAGATGATTTCGGAAATAGGCAGGGTTTAAAACAATGCTCCTGAAAAGATAAAAGAAATGTAAATGTTATTAAGCTCTTAAGAGTCAATTTCCAGAAGTGTATAGGAATGAAATAAGAGTCATCCAATTTTACATACATCTATTTTAAAAGATACTAGGAAATGGATGATTTTTTTCTTCCTGTAATTGTCAGTTAAGACAAATAAACAAGCATTATTGAAAATTAAGTTTGCATGATAAAAGCAATTTTATTTATAATGCTGGCTAACTTTTATAGCTATAACAGTGACAAAGAATTTGAATCCAACTTTTATTACATATAAGACATGGTGTTATTTTATGTGTCATACGCTAATAAATTAGACAAAAATCTCAGATTGTGGTATATCAACCCGTAATGAAGAAGGAGATTGTTAGCTGCTGGATTTCATGTAAAAGAGAGGAACTGGAATAGGTGACTTGTTCGTTTGCAGTCCATGTTGGGTTCTGTGCCTTCTCCCAGTTGGACAATTGTAGTGAAATGGTAGAAACCCTGACCATTGGCTAAGGATTCTGGTCCTCACCTTGCCACTTTTGGTAAGGCCCTTGTTTACTTTGGGTTTACATTTTCTTCTGCCGAAATTTCAAGGCTTGACTTTGGATAAGATTATCTATCCTTGCTTGCTGATTCTTCCACTATCTCACAGAGTTTTGGAGTCACAGTCCAAGCCCTGATGAGAAGATGATCACTCCACAGCTGCCTTCTTTCCCTAGAGATAAACTGGTAGCTCTTCTTTTCCCTTGCTTCACTGAGAGGCAGGCAGTGCTCAAAGCTTTTGATATAATGAGGTGAGCTAGACAGATGAAGAGCACAACTCATCACCAAATGAGGAGAGAGCCATTAGTGAAAATTTGAGGGATAGCTTATAACAGAATGTGTTGTGTTTATGGATGTAAGATACATAATGTTATAGAACCAACACAGGATTATTAAGCAATTTTTTTTGTGTGTGTGCCTGCTTTTACAAGTTGATGAAAATCACTTAGAATTAGTCTATTAATGAAAGAAGTGATTCTTGATTTTTTTTTTTTTTGAGAAGTTCACAAAGCTTTTCAAGAATTAAAACTGTGAACCTCTGTCTAAAAAAAATGCACATAAACATGGTTGCCTAAATTCAGGGAATTCATGTGATCCTTTAAGGCTATTCATGAGCTCCAGATTGAGAAAAACATACAGACAAGAATAATCCCATTCCCAGATACATTGCTTATGGAAAGAATGAAATAAAAAAGCTGCATCTATCTGACTCACGTAGAGCCACAGAATTATATGGTGATGAGATGAATTGATTGACTGGTTTAGCTCACTTTAAACACAAGTGAATAGAATCCAGAGAGACTAACAGACCCTTCTAATATCTGGTTGCAATGCTGCATCAAGTTTATTATTATGTTTCTCATCTCTAGCCTCAGCACTTTGTAAGTTATCTTACTCCTTCTCTGTGATGATTTCTGAATTAAAGAAGCCTGGGTTAGTAAAGTTTTACTACATTCTATGACTAGAAATTTGTACAAATAAATACATTAATCCCGCAAGAACACAGACCATTTGCTTTAGTGATTTCTGATTAAACTGTTGGAAATTTAAAGTCTATTCCATGAGTTTATTCCATATCAACGCTGAACTATTAATATCTAGTACTAATACTTTATATTAATTCAGAAAAAGGTATGTTAATGAAATACATTTGTAAATTTTATCCCTGTAAGACTAATCTTGTAAAATTAGGTCAGGGTGAAAAGAGAAGTGCTCTGTCTAGGGACCTGGGTCTTCCAACTCTGACCAGAAACTTTTCTTTCACAACATGGCTAATTCTTTCCTCTTACTTAGTAATATTTATTCACTTAAGCATTTTTAGTAAATATCTACAAATGTGATGAGACAAAAGCCTAATGAATGAACATTTTTTTCCCCTTTGTTATCTTTTTGCCCATGATGGAGTAATTTGGTTTTACTGAGCTATTCTTCAAGAATTTTGCTTTTCCAGATGTGTTCTTTTCACAAAAATGGATTAGCCTGGAGAGAAGCATGGGGTGTAGGTGGACAGGAGGAGTAGAGATGAGAGAAGGGTTTAGTAAAATAGAGGGCTAAGGGAGAGGAGGAGTCATTGGAGTGGTTTTGGAAGAGATTTTTGTGGGTAGTGAGATAAACATTGTTTCAGTGAAATTTTTAAAAGAATAGGTTTCTTTAAGAATTTCTTATAATTACAAGTCCTTTTAACGGTGTTGAAGAAATACAGTAGAGGATGTGAGTTTGGAAGTCACTGTTGCTAAACTGGACTAGGTTCTTCTAAACTGTATGATATCCTACACTGAGCCATGTGAGTCACTGCTTCATAAGAGGGACCAAGAAGTCTAGGACCTAGTCTACCCTGAAGGTGAAGGTACTTACAAAAGGAAGTTTAGAAATTTGGGATGAGATGTGATTTGGCCATTTACTATTTTTGGCTTCTTTATAATTATTGCAGCATTCGCTGTCTGCTTATGATATGCACTGTTAGTTATCTGGCAAGGAAATGCTAGTGGCGATTGTACAGCCTACTTTTCACATTTTATTGATTTATTTGATGCTTTCTATAATGCCCTTTTAAAGATGTATTTTATGTTGTGTATAACTTGCAGAGGAAATATTGGTTTATCTTTTAAAAAGTTCTTAATCATTCATCATTTGATGCCATTTGGGGACCTATGGGAGGCTGTCTATGACTGAAATGTACAATCTGACTGGGCCTGTAATGAAAATAAATCAACTCTACAGTTATAATCAGAGAGAGCTCTCTATGCTGATTGGTTTGATTTTAAAAGAGAGGAAATAGCTATGACTTAGTTATGTTGATAGGGGTTGTGGTAAAAATAAGAATCATGTTAGAATGGCTAAGTTATGGAAGTCATTGAATTTTTGTCAGAGGAATGAAGACAGTGTTAGTAATGAGACAGTCAATTCCTAGGCAGATTGATAAGAAGTCAGAGGAGGAGAGAGGGGTCTGGAATTCTCAAGGAGGGGGAAAGGACAAACATCTTTTTTTTTTCCTCTCTCTCTCTCTACATTCCTTAGTCTAAGTCACATAAAACACTTTTTCTTTTTTAAAGCAATGAATACACAACAAACAACACAGTCTAAACTCTGTACTAAGGATTATATAACAACAATTTATCCTGCTTGAGGACAGTTTCTCCTTCCTGAAAACTTTCTGGCTAATCCTGTTATCTTTTTTGCCTGTTCAAAAACTGTTCATGGGGTTCTCAAGGCAAGAATACTGAAGTGGTTTGCCATTCCCTTCTCCAGTGGACCACATTTTGTCAGAAACTCTCCACCATGACCCACCCGTCTTGTATGGCCCTACACGGCATGGCTCACAGCTTCATTGAGTTAGACAAGGCTGTGGTCCACGTGATTAGATTGGTTAGTTTTCTGTGACTATGGTTTTCAGACTGTCTGCCCTCTGATGGAGCAGGATAAGAAGCTTATGGAAGCATCCTGATGGGATAGACTGACTGAGGGGGAAACTGGGTCTTGTTCTGATGGGTGGGGCCATGCTCAGTAAATCTTAAATCCAATTTTCTGTTGATGGGTTGAGCTGTGTTCCCTCCTTCCTATTTACCTGGGACCAAACTATGGTGGAAGTAATGAAGATAATAGTGACCTCCCTCAAAAGTTCCCATGCATGTACAGCTACACTCAGTGCCCTCAACCCTGCAGCAGGCCACCACTGACCCATTCCTCCACCGGAGACTTCCAGACACCCACAGGGAAGTCTGGCATAGTCTCTTGTGGGGTCGCTGCTTCTTTCTCCTGGGTCCTGGTGCACAAGGTTCTGTTGTGCCCTCCAAGAGTCTGTTTTGCAGTATGATTTCCTAGTCTATATCCCATGAACAGTATGAAAATGTAAAAAGATAGGACACTGAAAGATGAACTTCCCAGGTTGGTAGGTGTCCAATATGTTACTGGAGATCAGTGGAGAAACAACTCCAGAAAGAATGAAGAGACAGAGCCAAAGCAAAAACAACACCCAGTGTGGATGGGACTGGTGATGGAAGCAAAGTCCAATGCTGTAAAGAGCAATATTGCATAGGAACCTGGAATGTTAGGTACATGAATCAATACAAATTGAAAGTGGTCAAACAGGAGATGGCAAGAGTGAATGTCAACATTTTAGGAATCAGCCAACTAAAATGGACTGAAATGGATGAATCATTATATCTACTACTGTGGGCAAGAATCCTTAGAAGAAATGGAGTAGCCATCATACTCAACAAAAGAGTCCAAAATGCAGTACTTGGATGCAATCTCAAAAACGACAGAATGACTCTGTTCAATTCCAAAGCAAACCATTCAATGTCACAGTAATCCAAGTCCATGCCCTGACCAGTAATACTGAAGTGGAAGTTGAATGATTCTATGAATACCTACAAGACTTTCTAGAATTAAACCCCCAAAAGATGTCCTTTTCATTATAGGGGACTGGAATGCAAAAGTGGAGGTCAAGAAACACCTAGAGTAACAGGCAAATTTGGCCTTGGGATGCAGAATAAAGCAGGGCAAAGACTAATAGAATTCTGCCAAGGGTACATACTGGTCATAGCAAACACCCTCTTCCAACAACACAAGAGAAGATTCTACACATGGACATCACCAGACGGCCAACAGCAAAATCAGATTGATTATAGTCTTTGTAGCCAAAGATGGAGAAGCTCTATACAGTCAGCAAAAACAAGACCGGAAGCTGACAGTGGCTCAGATCATGAACTCCTTATTGCCAAATTCAGACTTAAATTGAAGAAAGTAGGGAAACCACTAGACCATTTAGGTATGACCTAAATCAAATCCCTAATGATTACACAGTGGAAGTGAGAAATAGATTGAAGGGACTAGATCTGATACACAGAGTACTTGATGAATTATGGATGGAGGTTTGTGACACTGTACAGGAGATAGGGAGTAAGACCAAGAAAAAGAGATGCAAAAAAGCTAAATAGCTGTCAGATGAGGCCTTACAAATAGCTGTGAAAAGAAGAAAAGCAAAGAGCAAAGGAGAAAAGGAAAGATATAAGCATCTGAATGCAGAGTTCCAAAGAACAGCAAGGAGAGAAAAGAAAGCCTTTTTCAGCGATCAATGCAAAGAAATAGAGGAAAACAACTGAATGGGAAAGACTAGAGATCTCTTCAAGAAAATTAGAGATGCCAAGAGAACATTTCATGCAAATATGGGCTCAATAAAGACAGAAATGGTATGGACCTAAAAGAAGCAGATATACTGAGAAGAGGTGGCAAACAGAGAACTATACAAAAAAGATCTTCATGACCCAGATAACTATGAGTGTGATCACTCACCTAGAGCCAGATATCCTGGAATGCGAAGTCAAGTGGGCGTTAGGAAGCATCACTACAAACAAAGCTAGTGGAGGTGATGGAATTCCAGTTCAGCTATTTCAAACCCTAAAAGATGATGCTGTGAAAGTGCTTCACTCAATATGTCAGCAAATTTGGAAAACTCAGAAATGGCCACAGGACTGGAAAAGATAAGTTTTCATTCCAAACCCAAAGAAAGGCAATGCCAAAAAAGATTCAAACTACCACAAATTTTGCTCACATCACATGCTAGTGAAGTAATGCTCAAAATTCTCCAAGCAAGGCTTCAGCAACACAAGAACTGTGAATGTCCAGATGTTCAAGATGGATTTAAGCAGGGTGNAGTGCTTCACTCAATATGTCAGCAAATTTGGAAAACTCAGAAATGGCCACAGGACTGGAAAAGATGAGTTTTCATTCCAAACCCAAAGAAAGGCAATGCCAAAAAAGATTCAAACTACCACAAATTTTGCTCACATCACATGCTAGTGAAGTAATGCTCAAAATTCTCCAAGCAAGGCTTCAGCAACACAAGAACTGTGAATGTCCAGATGTTCAAGATGGATTTAAGCAGGGTGACAATATACAGCCTTGATGTATGCCTTTTTCCAATTTGGAACCAGTCTGTTGCTCCATGTCCAGTTCTAACTGTTGATTACTGACCTGCATGCAAGTTTCTCAAGAGGTAGGTCAGGTGGCCTGGTATTCCCATCTCTTTCAGAATTTTCCACAGTTGATTGTGATCCACACAGTCAAAGGCTTTGGCATAGTCAATAAAGCTGAAATAGATGTTTTTCTGGAACTCTCTCGCTTTTTNCCTACTTTTGCATTCCAGTCCCCTATAATGAAAAGGACATCTTTTTTGGGTGTTAGTTCTAAAAGGTCTTGTAGGTCTTCACAGAACCGTTCAATTTCAGCTTCTTCAGTGTTACTGGTTGGGGCATATGTTTGGATTACTGTGATATTGAATGGTTTGTCTTGGAAATGAACAGAGATCATTTTGTCAATTTTGAGAATGTGGTCTGACAGAATGTGGTCCGCTGGAGAAGGGAATGGCAAACCTGTTCAGTATTCTTGCCTTGAAACCCCATGAACAGTAGTATGGAAGGCAAAATGATAGGATACTGAAAGAGGAACTCCCCATTTCAGTAGGTGCCCAATACACTATTGGAGATTAGTGGAGAATTAACTCCAGAAAGAATGAAGGGATGGAGCCGAAGCAAAACCAAAACACAGCTGTGGATGTGACTGGTGATAGCAGCAAGGTTCGATGCTGTAAAGAGCAATATTGCATAGGAGCCTGGAATGTCAGGTCCATGNCCATTTCAGTAGGTGCCCAATACACTATTGGAGATTAGTGGAGAATTAACTCCAGAAAGAATGAAGGGATGGAGCCGAAGCAAAACCAAAACACAGCTGTGGATGTGACTGGTGATAGCAGCAAGGTTCGATGCTGTAAAGAGCAATATTGCATAGGAGCCTGGAATGTCAGGTCCATGAATCAAGGAAAATTGGAAGTGGTCAGACAAGAGATGGCAAGAGTGAATGTCGACATTCTAGGAATCAGCGAACTAAAATGGACTAGAATGGGTGAATTTAACTCAGATGACTATTATATCTACTACTGAGGGCAGGAATCCCTCTGAAGAAATGGAGTAGCCATCATGGTCAACAAGAGTCTGAAATGCAGTACTTGGAGCTAATAGTAAATAAATAATTAATAAGTAATTAAATAATGATTAGGATCAATGTTTAAATATATTTTACTTTAGAATTTGAGAATCAAATTTCTTTGTTTAGAAGAATAGACTGAAGGTTAAGGGATTTAAATAACAAATTTAGTGTGTCATCAATACCAAGAAATAGGAATCTTTAGAAGGAGATTTTAGGACTTCCATGTTTTTCCATATTCAGTTTGGTCTTCAGTTTTTAAAATTTTTATTGGAGGTACAGTTGATTTACAATGTTGTGTTTGTTTCAGGTGTTAGTTTTCCATATTGTTCATCAACATGAATATCATCAGTTAACATACATAAAATAAACCTTAAAGATGATACCCTACTGGATCTTTGGCAGTATGCAGTGATATGCCTTTTTTGACCAACAGAGAACATCTCTTGTTTTTCTTTCCTCCATTTCTTTAACCTTTTTTTTCCCCCTCTATACTGGGGACCTCTAGCAAATTCATGACACATGCCTAGAAAATCCCATGGACAGAGGAGCCTGGTAGGCTGCAATCCATGGGGTCGCGAAGAGTCGGGCTGAGACTGAGCGACTTCACTTTCACTTTTCACTTTCATGCATTGGAGAAGGAAATGGCAACCCACTCCAGTGTTCTTGCCTGGAGAATCCCAGAGACAGAGGAGCCTAGTGGGCTGCCGTCATGGGGTCACACAGAGTCGGACACGACTGAAGTGACTTAGCAGCAGCAGCAGCAGCAGCAGCAGCAGCAATGGACACTCAATGTTTATGGAATAAAGCATTGTTTATTACCAAGTGGCTGAACACACTCTTCCTCAGGACCCACCAGAAAACCTAAAAATATTTAAGATTCAACAAGGAGATCTACATCTGTTTTGACCCAAATATAATAAGATCCTCTCTCCACTGACTTTTCCACCTTTTGAACATCAGCTTTACACAATTTCCTATTCCTTACCTGTATGCCAATGTCAGGAGGAATTAAAGGTGGCTTATGTAATTAAAGGACGTAGAGATATAAACAGATAAGTAGACCCTTTGAAGAAAATTTCTGATACAAAATTATTTTTCATAACTTGAAATCCTGAAAAGAAACACATGTTTCTGTAGACTATAATTGTGTCTTCCCATTTTTTTTCTCCATCTGTCAAATGCCTAGATTGGATTCCCATTTATTTTTCATCTACATTGTAATCCAAAGACTGTCCACTAAAAGCTGTTAGTAAATCACTTGATCAGTTCTTCCAACAAAACAGTCTTTAAGTAATACAGTGTATCAACCTACCTTTGACATTTTCATTCTTTTGTTCTTGACATTTTCTCTTAACAAATAATATGGTGTTGGCCCCATTATCTTTTCTGTAGAGTTCATGAACCAAATACCAACTATCAACTCTCTTGTAGAAAAGCTATCAAGATTCAGAAACCAAAGATGTGGATGTTAAGACCTATTTATCTGTCTTATAACATTGAGGGAGAGGAGGGCAGAGTAGTGGTGGGGTGGTTCAAGAACAGCATGACAAATAGTACATTTCTTTTTTCTAATGTTATTGAGTGGGCTGCATTTTAGAATGATTGCTTTGAAAAGTATAATTAATAAATTCCCCTCTGTTCTAACCTACCAGAAATTATTTATGATTCATTCGGCAACAATTATTGAAAGTAAACCATGTTCCAGGCACTGTACAAGTTCTAAAGAAAAGAACCAGAAGGGTAAACACATACTTAAACTAATATTTTAAGTAGCCTTGTTATATGGAAATAAATATCTGCCTGCATTCTATTATTTTTTCATGTTGTCTTCAACCAGCAGTTATGCAGGAATCTTTAAAATGAACTGAGAAATTACAGTGAATTCTACTATATAGTTTTACTGGATAATGAAACAGCATGCTTATTTCTTTCAAGCTATGAGAAGTGGAGGGACTTTTCATCACTAAATCAAAACTATTTGTATTAAAATTGTATTAAAATTGTTTATATTAACATCATGATTTTTTGGTCTGGTGACTAAATAAATGGCTTCCATAAATAATATTTTACCTACTATACAACCCCCTTTTGCTCCTATACCAAAGGATAAAAAATGTGACTCTTATGCTTGATGAAACAATTGAACTTCTGACAATTGTGATTTTCCTTTGTTGAATTAACAGAATTAGTGGAAATGTATCACACTGAGCATTGCATTTATTAAATGTATAGAGTGGCCAATTCGCCTAAACCCCTAGATTATGTACTGTATTATAGTTTACAAATTGAAAGCCCAAATTTGAACTGGATATTGACTTTGATTATGGGAAAGGCTCTCAAGTTTGAATACAGTGATTACTTATAGGCCAAATTACCTTTACTCGAAGTGACTCCAATTAGGGAAGTCTAATTACTAATCCTATGAATGAGAATGTTAATGGTTTCTCTTTGAAACTCAAAGAGGTTTTCTAAGATGTTTATTAACTCTCTCTTTGTTGACAAAGATGACTAAATCTTCCATCTTGCTAGCCGGTTCTCTTTGGCTCAGAGTACTGAATTTGCAACCTGTTGTGACTTGGGCCAAGTAAAGTGTTATTTCCCATTACTTTGGAAAGAATGCATTTTTTTCTTATAAAGTGCTGCCATTTCTGTGAATATAATGTAACAGCATATATTTTGGAGGAGTATTTTTTTTTTGGTTCTTTTGTTTGCTTATTTAAAAAGCAATAATAGGTACTAAGTAACTACCCTCCAAAAGACGTTTTAATCTAATCGTGAAAAATTATAAAAATACACAAAGAACAGTAAATAAGCTAAAACTTTAAACAATTGTGGAATGCATACAAAGGAGATGGAAGAAACTGAAAGGTTTGTGTAAAGGATCTGCAATGACAGAAAAATGCAAACTTTGGAAAGATGTCAGGAGGAAGTAAGTCTTGAGCTCACTTTGAAGTGGTAACATTTAGGGAAGAGAGGCAGAAAATCCAAATTGAAAGAATGATCCTCAAATGACTTGGTGATAAGAGATGGTAAACCATATTAAAAACTGTCATGTAAATTTGCTTAGCTAAAGGGGAAGACAGAATCCTATTAAGGATTTGTTCATTAGTTAAAAGACCTTTAATTTTTTGGAAGAAATTACTAAGACTTTAGGGATTACTAAGCAAGCACATGATAGAATCATTTTTTAAGAAGATATAGGGGGGTGAAATGGGAAGAGGAGAGGGAGGCTCAAGAGGGAGGTGATCTATGTACAGTTATGCCTGGTTTGCATTGTTGTATGGCAGAAACCAACACAACATTGTAAAGCAATTTCCTCCAATTAAAAAATAAGGAACATAATCATTGTAACTATTCCGAAGGAAGATGAGAGATATAAAACCTGGAAGGATCCTAAGGATGCTATAAATTGGCATAAGGATTCTCAAAGTGTGGTCTGCAGATTACAAATGGGTTTTTACAATATTATTGCTATTTTTATAATAATATTTTAATATATTATTTTCATTTTTCACTGTGTTGACATTTGTACTGATGTTGCAAAAGTGACATAGTGTATAAAACTTCTGGCTCACTTGCAGGAATCAAATCAGTAATAGCAAACTGTTGTAGCACAAATTGAGTATATTCTTCACCATTGTATGCACTTGCCATCCCCGACATTACCAGTCTCTACCCTTGGATTTTTAATATTTGGTGTGACAAAATGGAATATATGCAGAAAACTCTTTTTTCCAGCACAACAAAGTATGATGGTTGCTTTGAGGAAACACACTTGTGCACTCATGCCATTGTTTGCATTTGTGGGCTGACTTATCTGCTATTTCCATGGAACATTATGTTTCACTTGGAAGAACAACTAACAAACTATGATTATCAGACTTGGAATTTGGCAGACATTTCTTAAAAATGAAATAAGTGTGCCTGTCACTTAAAGGAACACAACTGACAGTATTTATTGCCAGTGATAAAAGTTTGAGCTTTCAAGTAAAAATTAGAATTTTGGAAAACTTATATCTGTCACTGTGAGAATGATGGCCACCCAATGCTTAAAGACTTCTGATATTAGTGATATAAACATGTGCAATTTAAAAAATTTACCATTACATAATAGAAATCTGCACGTGATGCACTATTTCCCAAATAACCAATGTAGGATGTTACTAACTCATGCATGAGTAAATAACCCATTCAAAGCATAAGGAAGACCAGTGGCTTTTTATGAAACATGGTACTAGTTGATTGATATGGCTTCAAAATTCTGATTGCAATTAATTTTTAAGAAACTACTTAAAAATTATCAAAGTATCAAAAAAGAATATTGAGGATTATCTGAAAAGTCTGTTAACCTTCTCTTTCCTTTTCTAACAATACATCTTGTGTCAGACTGGATTTCTTCATATAGTTCAACCACGGTGCAACAGATTGAATGCAGAATTAGATATGAGATCCCCGTTTTCTTTTATAATGCCATATATTAAAGAGATCCACAAAAAGGTAAAACAATGTTACTCCTGTATGCATTTAAAATATACTTATTTTTCATAAAATATGCATTTTATGTTAGCATGTATTGGGTGTATTATTCTTAAGTGAGTAACTACGTATTTTTAAGTCTCTACATTTTAATTTTTGATATGGTAAACATTTCTAAGTAACTTACATAAAGCAAAAAAAGAATCTTTTGGCCCCTCAATAATGTTTAAAAATATAATGGAGTCAGAATAATAGTTTGAGAACCACTGTACAAGTAAATTGGAGAAGAGTATGGTAATCCACTCCAGCATTCTTGCCTGGAGAATCCTGTAGACTGAGAAACCTGGCAGGCTACAGTCCATAGTATTTCACAGAGTCAGACAGGACTGAAGCTACTTAGCATGCACGCATATACAAGTAAATAGTCGAGATCTGCATGAAAGTTCTAGCTATAAGAAAGAAGATAAAGAGGCACATGCTTTTGCTAAGTCGCTTCAGTCGTATCTGACTCTGTGTGACCCCATATACGACAGCCCACCAGGCTCCCCGTCCCTGGGATTCTCCAGGCAAGAGCACTGGAGTGGGTTGCCATTTCCTTCTCCAATTCATGAAAATGAAAAGTGAAAGTGAAGTCGCTCAGTCGTGTCTGACCCTCAGTGACCCATGGACTGCAGCCTTCCAGGCTCCTCCATCCATGAGATTTTCCAGGCAAGAGTACTGGAGTGGGGTGCCATTGCCTTCTCCGAAGAGGCACATGGGACATGTTTAATAGTTTGCATTATATCACACCATCCTTTTGCCCTTTCTCTTAAACCCAAAATACCTTTCCCCCTTCTTTTTTGATCTGTATATGTCACTTATCGATGTTATTCTCATATTATTTTCTTTCCACAGAAGCTAAAAACTTTTCCAGAGCCTGTACGCATTGAACAGGTTCTTTAAGGAAAGTTTATGGGAAATAAGTCTAAAGAAGCAAAAAGAATGAGGTTAAATATATACTAAGGTTATATATTAGATTTCTTATCCTCTAATCTCTTATTATGAAACACTAAAAAAAAAACACCCATCAAATACTGCTGTGAAATTTACAGTCTTCTATGGGAAAGTCCCATTTGCTACCAAAAGTTTAATAATTGTTAATAAGACTACTTTTATCTAATTACAGAATTATTTCACCTCAGATCACCTAGGAAAGGCATATGGTCTGCATTTCTCCCAGTGAAAAAGATTCACACAAAATATATATTGGCAGCTAAGACCTGTGAGAAGAGCACAGGCAGGGTCACTAAGAAGCCTCTCTTAAACTAACTTAACATATGGCTGCTCTTTAGACGTCTATGAAAAATCAGGAAAGGTCACAGGATAAGCATGAGGAATTCTTGCCATAGCAACAGAGGAGAAAATGAGAAAGAGTTTGGGTAAATACACCAGTTAACAGTGCAACCCCAGAATTTGTAAATACTTGTTGAGGCTGGTACTCTGTGGTCATTGACATAAAATATTCATGAGATATTCATGAAAATATCCATATCCTTGAAATACACATTCATAAACTGTGAAAAGTAAAATGGATAGGAGAGTGGTATTTTTCTTTGTAAGGTACAAATTCTGCTCCTTTAAGGTAAACAGAATGAGAGCAACAGAGTTCTATCTGGAAAAGAAGTAAAGAAAAACTTTTAAATATCAAGCATAGACTGGCAAGAGCTGTAAAATAAATAAGTGTGGGGCTCTAAGCCATGTTTTTTACTTGCTCTGACAGAAACTGGTCTGCTCCAGGTTTGTCCCCAGCTATTTGTAGCCCTATATATAGTGGCCTATTTTGTGACTTCCCCAAGTATACCTGGGAAGACCTTAAGCCTGGGAGTGTGAGAAAACACTGAGGAAGTTATTGAGAATAAGACCCAAACATCAATTTTACACTTTAGCATGTGTGAAACAGAATGAATGGCAATGAGTTTTTAGTCCCTTCAAATGGTGTTGGTTAATTTGGAATTGTGGGCAGTCCTCTATTTTTCCTTAAAGTTAATTATTTCTAACATTTTTGGACATGTAGCATCCACCAGGACCTTGTATTTCCCTAGACTTCCTCAGTTTTAGTATTGGTCTTAAACTAGCTCACTTTTTAGACTACTTGTGTGGAAATCTTTTTGTATGTAAAGAAAACAAATTAGGAGACTAAAAACAAACATCCCCATGGAGACTAGCAAAATAGTTTTCACTCTGTCAATGAACGCTGTTAACTACAGCACACGCTCATGAAAAGAATCTTGCAAAATTTCAGGTTGGTCACCTGATATGTTTGGAAATGAAACACAATTGGGACTTTAAGCTTAAGATTTGCACAGATATTTTCCATTTGCAAAACTCTTTCATATTAATAATATCCTTTCACCCTCTTTACAAGTGTTGAGGAAGATATTGTTATCCCTTGTTCAGAGCTACAGTAACTGAGGAAAAGAGAAGTTAAATGACTTGTGAAAGTTAAGGTGCAGTGATGTGCAGAGATTCAAATCCAGACCTTTGGCTTCTGAAATTTGTTTTACTACATTACAAGGAAACTTCCAGCTCCTTTATTTTTCTTTACTTGTAGTTATAGAATTGGCCCTTGAAAATCTAGAACTTTAAAAATAAAATCAATTGACCTTGAAGGAAATTGAGATAAACATATCTCATCTTTCTCATTATGGGTACTTATCCCAGGTCACACCAATTACATTTTAGAACACTTCAAAATTTTAAGTACATACATGCTTTTAATATTCCAGTGAGAATTTACAGAAGAAGAAATTACCGAAAGGCTAAGTGGCTTGTTCAGCCCATCAGAATGGACTTTAAAGTTGGTATATTAGAAAGTGGGAAACAAATATAAAAAAATCCTCTTAAAATAATGTTAAGAATAAACTCACCCCCGAGGAGTGCCTGCACAGCGTTCCTGCTTGCTTTGAGGACCAAAATGAACAACATTTCCTGAAGGCAGTACTCAGCATGGGAACTGTTCATTAGCACTCTCGGTTACGTTTTCCAAGAACCATATGGAAATCAAAAGTAATAACTGGTAGATTTAAATTCTATAGAGAGGTCCCAATTGCCAGATGTATTGTTCCATCATACACCACTCCCTTACACTAATATATTGCTTCTTCGTTTATGAATCATTTTTATATCAATTAGTAAGTGGAAACAAAACATAAAAGCTGAATAGCTACTGACCTCAGAATTAAGACTATCTTAAATTGTCAAAAGAAAAAGAGTGGAAGCTAGGATAACATACAAAACACCAAGGAAGATGATGGTAGACTAAAATGCAATCAATTTGAACATAGGTTGAAGGTAAGGTAGGGGGTGACATGTCTGGGGGAAGAGCCATGGTGAGGAATGGCAATGTTAATGGAGGAAACACAGAAACACTGTGTAGTGGGTATTTTAATGAATCTATTGCAGGCTCTGTTACTGCAGAAGGAAATGGCACCCCACTCCAGTGCTCTTGCCTGGAAAATCCCATGCACGGAGGAGCCTGGGAGGCTGCAGTCCATGGGGTTGCTGAGGGTCGGACACGACTGAGCGACTTCACTTTCACTTTTCACTTTCATGCACTGGAGAAGGAAATAGCAACCTGCTCCAGTATTCTTGCCTGGAGAATCCCAGGACAGAGGAGCCTAGTGGGCTGCCGTCTATGGAGTTGCAGAGTAGGACACGACTGAAGTGACTTAGCAGCAGCAGCAGCAGGCTCTGTTATAATGAAAAAATTACAAATATAACCATGAAAGTTTTAAAATATGTTTAAAGAGTATGATCTTTTTATCACATCTTTTGAAACTTGGACCGGCTCAAGGAATCTGATGCAGCTTCAGAAACTGCCTGTAATTGAAAACTTAAGAAGGGTCAATATAATTTTTTGTTTTGTTTTTTTGCCTTTGCTATGTGTTCAAACGTTTCTCTCTTATCAGATATAGTCATTGTTATCTCCTCCTCTTCCTCCCCCTGTCCCACTCTCTCCTTCTGGTCCTCCTCTCCTCCCCTCCCCGCTATTTCCTCCTTTTCCTCCTTCTGCAGAAGAGAAATTTCTAATAAGACACCTGAGCTATCAGTGTCCTATTTCTTGGGTTTGTACTAAGATAAGCACATAATGACTCTCAAATGCTTAGCCATGTACATTCCTTGGGTAATATACGGCCATGTTTAATTGTTAATTTATTTCCTATTTCCTTATCTTTTTTTCTTATTTATTTATTTCAGAAATCAGGCCATGTATTTATCTTACAAAGCTATTTTTTATTGATTCATGTGGTGATCACAAAAAGAGGCAGACGTCACACAAAGGAAGCGTGAAAATGTTAGAATAGAGTTTTGTGATTTAAAAGCTGCGTTGCATCAGTATTGGAGAGTAGACTTGTCAAGAGGTATTATTATCGACAAATCGCACATGAGGAAATCAAGACTTTTTCAAAACAACCAGTGAAATGGTAGTTTAATCTAGATTTTATAATTTCGGGGACAATGCCCACCACATCCCACTGTTCTCTCCATCTGTATAAAAATTATTTCAGATTTTAAAGATGCTATGACTTTCATCATTTTTGGGATGAGATGTCATAACAGCCAGAATTTCTAGGAGAAAGGAAAATTACTGTGATATCAGAGGTATGCTGGGATGTAATACTTTCAAGTATAATTGTAAGGAAACCTTCTCAGGAGTTATTGAGACTGCATATGAAATGCCTAATTCACTTCTGCTCTACCAGGTAGTAGTAGATAAGACATTCAGTAAGTGCTTGTTCTTGTTCCTGTGCAAGAACTATTTCTTAACGTGGTCACCTTTGCACTGCAGAGAAGTATCATGGCTGTTCTCTGCAGTATGGTACCATGAACACAGTCTTTGTGGTTCCATAGAAATTGGCATGTTTTATATTCTTTTTTAGGGGTGAAAGGAAAGCTTGGAGTGTTTAATATCATCTTCAGTGAAAGCTTTTTTTTTAATAGGTAAATATACTTTTATGGGCACAAAATAGCCAGAGATATAAATGTACTAATGATCCATGCAGTATTTTAATATGCCCAACTTCCCAAACAGGCAAAGTGCCTACCTGCTAAAAGTCCAAACAGATACACTTAAATGGCACTGTCATGGTTTCCCTTTGTTTTCTCCACACTTGCAAGGTCATAGGAACAAGCAAGCATACATGGCCACGTATATAGAGATTGTATTTATTTTAATTCAATTGAAGGAACAACCAGTAATTTAGAAATAGAATTAGGGAGAAACAGCAATATTTAAACTGAAGCCCTATCTTTAAGAGTTGAGAAAAACAGTATGGATAATGTCATATCTTTCTGAAAGGAATGGCAATGTCATCTAGTCACCCATATGTTTTCGCAAAGCAAGACACTATGAGATGCCCGGGATTATGTATATTCAGGTAAGAGGATCACATCTTTTTCTTTTCCTCTTGTTAGCCTCCTATAGGCAGTATCAACACTGAGACTTGGTATACTAGATATTTTTTCATATCAAGAAACTGGGTCCAGCAATGTCCCCTTTTGTTTTACTACTAGTATTGTGATTTTATGTTTACCTAAGATGATGAGAATAATTTTGTTTCACTGAATGCTATTGAATGGTTGAATTTAATGGCCCTTTTTTTTTTTAGGCTTAGCTATTTTAGAGACAAAACTATTTGTCTCTAAGTTTTATTGAGGCATACTTGACAAAAATAATATGTATTTAAAGTGTAAAATGTGATAGTTTGATACATGTATACATTGTGAAATGACTGTTACATCAAGTTAACAGATCTGTTGCCTCACATCTCACATAACCTTTTTTTTTTCTTTCAGTGTGGTGAGAACACAGCGTCTATTCTTTTCAAATTTAAAATATACAATACAATATTATTAGCTATAGTCACTATGCTGAAAGTTGAAACCACTTTTCTTCCCACCCTCAGGTCCTGGCAACAAATATTCTACTCTCTGACTCTCTGAGTTAGACCTTTTTAGAGTCTGTGTAAATGAGGTCATACAATGTTTGTCTTCCTGTGTTGGGCTTATTTCACTTTTAGCATAATGTACTCTAGGTTCATTCATATTGTCACAAATGGCAGGATTTCCTACTTTTTTTAAGGCTAAATAAAATTCTGTGTGTGTGTGTNTTAATGATTGATATTAAAAAAGGTATATAAAGTCTAAAAGAGGGATTAAGGGGAGGATTCATTAAATTGGCTGTGTCCCTGAGGCCAGTCTCCATTCGGTAAATTCGGCTGTGTCCCTGAGGCCAGTCTCCGTTCAGTGGATTCGGCTGTGTCCATGAGGCCAGTCTCCATGATTAATTGTGCTTAATTGGCTGTGTCCTTGAGGCCAGTCTCCATGATTAATTGTGCTTAATTGGCTGTGTCCTTGAGGCCAGTCTCCATTCTCTGTCAAGGCCGTTCATCCCGCCAGTCCCCTGGACCCCCGCGGAGGCTGGACCCCCGCAGATATATATCCCAGTAGTGGGATTGCCAGATCATATTATAGTTGCTTTTTAGATTTTTTGAGGAACCTCCATACTGTTTTCCATAATGGCTATAGCAATTTACAACAATGCACAAGGGTTCCCTTTTTCTCCAACCTCGATAATACTTGTTATCTCACTTTTTGTTTTAAATAATAACCATCCTAACAGGTATGAGGTGGTAGCTCACCGTTTTACTATGCATTTTCCTGAAGGTTAGGGATGCTTATATATCTGTTGGTCATTTGTATGTCTTCTTTGAAAAATGTCTATTCCAATATTTTGCCCATTTAAAAAAACGGGTTATTTTCCTGGATTGAGTTGTGAGTCTCTTATATATTTTGGATATGAACCCCTTATCATGGTTTATAATCCTTAATGTATGGTTTGCAAATATTTTCTCTTATTTCACAAGTTCCTTTTTCACGTTATTTCTTTTGCTCTACAGAAGATTTTAGTTGGACATAGCCCCACTTATTTATTTTTGCTTTTGTTGCTTGTGTTTCTGGCATCATATACAAAACATCATTGTAGAAACCAATGTTAAGAAGCTTTTTCCCTATAATTTCTTCTAGAAGTTAATAGTTTGATGTTTTACTTTTAAGCCTACTCCATTTTGAGTTGATTTTTGTAATGTTATAATACAAGGGTCTAATTTTTTCTAGCATGTGGCTATCTAGTTTTTTTTTTTAAATGCCATTGAGAAAGAGACTATCTTTTTCCCATTATGTATTCCTGACATCCTTTTCTTAGACTTACTGAGCATATCATGTATATTTATTTCTGTGCTTTTTTTCTGTTCCATTAGATTATGTGTCTGTTTACATGCCAGTACCATTCTTGTTGGTTACTTTGTCTGATAGCTGTAATATAGTTTGAAGTCAGGAAGTATGATGCCTTCAGTTCTTTTTTTCTCAAGATTGCTTTGGCTATTCAGGTTTTTTGTGGATCCATATGAATTTTGACTCACTTCTATTTCTTTGGAAAATGTCACTGAAATCTCCACAGTGACTGCAGTAAATCTGCAGATTTCTTTGGGTAGTATGGAATTTTAACAATATTTATTACTCCAATCCATGAATATGGGATATCTTTCTGTTTGTGTCTTCTTCCATCTTTCATCAGTGTCATATAGTTTTCAGTGTATAGGTATGTTATCTCCTTAGTTAAATTTATTCCTAAGTGTTATTGGTTTTGATGCTATTGTAAATAAGACTTTTTTTTTTTTTTTTTTTAACAAAGTAGGCCCAAACCAAGGACTGCTTCAGGGTGCACAACCAGAACTGAGATCTGCGGTCATGGTTCTGCAGGCACGGATGGTCATGTCTCCCACCAGCTCCCTGGGCAGGTAGCGTTGTTCCCTGACTGCAGTGGGGAGGGGCTGGAGCTGTATCACAGAAACATTTCAGGATCTCTGGGGGTGCAAATGAGACTGTTTCCAGTCAGGTCCCGGGGCTGGTAGGACTGCTTATGGTTAGTGACTGGAAGGGGATGGAATCAGAGCATGAGTTACTTCAGTGCCCACAGCCAAGACCAAGGTCTGTGGGCCTATTACTGAGGCACAGGCAGGCATGGCTTCTATGTCACTTGGCATATTGTGCCAGTGGCAAAACCAAGGTCAAATGGGCTTCAGGCAAGTTCACAGGGGTCAGAACTGTTTGAGTCTAGTTAAGACCACTGTAGGGACATCAACCCCTTGGTTTGGGCCTGCTTTATTAAAATAGACTTCTTTGGTCTTGGGCCCTTCCTTGAGGTTTAATAGTCTCCTACCTATGAAGGCAATGTAGTCTGTGAACACTGCCAAATAACTGTTGCCAGGGGATGATACAAGCTGGGAACCTTCTGTTCTGCTGTATTGCTGGTGTCACTCCTGGCCAAAATTTAAACATTCAGTAATGGCAAAGAGGAATATGTTGTATTTAAGATATCTCATTTCACGAGATCTGCAAGAACTTTTCAACATTTCTGTTACCTCTGCTCTGAACCAGTCTATTCTAAAACTCATTAATATCTGTAACGCTTTAAGCTCATATCACCTCTGAGCATTTTAATTATCCTCAAAGTTATAAATAATAATATCCCCAAAGATGTATTTTCATAGAAGTTTCCAAATTATCTACTTTACTGAGTATTTGTTAGATTCAAAAATGGTATTCTATTTTATAATTGACGTATGGTTGATTTACAATGTTGTCTTCATTTCTGCTGTACGGTAAAGTGACTCACACACACATACATACATCTTTTCTTTATATTCTTTCCTATTATAGTTTATCTCAGGATATTGAATACAGTTCTCTTGCTGTACAGTGAGATCTTGTTATTAATCTGTTCTATACGTAATAGTTTCATCTACTAACCTCAAACTCCCAGTCCATCCCTCTCCCACTCTCCCCACCCTCCACTGGCAACTCAAGTCTGTTCTCTACGTCCGTCAGTCTGTTTCTGTTTTGTAGACAGGTTGATTTGTGCCATACTTTATATTCCATGTGTGAGTGATGTCGTATGGTGTTTGACTTTCTCTTTCTGACTGACTTCACTTAGTATGATAATCTCTAGGTCCATCCATGTTGTGGCAAATGGCATGATTTCATTGTTTTTATGGCTGAGTAGTATCCCATTGTATATCTGTACCACATCTTCTTTATCCATTCAGCCATTCCATGTCTCAGCTATTGTGAACAGTGCTGCTATGAACATAGGAGTGAATGCATCTTTCTGAATTATAGTTTGTCTGGATTACATGCCCAGGATTGAAATTGCTGGATCATATGGTAATTCTATTTTTAGATTTCTGAAGAATCTCCATACTATTTTTCATAGGGACTGCACCAACTTACATACACACCAGCAGTGTAGGAGGGTTCCTTTTTTTACACACCCTTTCCAACATTTGTTGTTAGACTTTTTAAAGCTGGCTATTCTGACAGGTGTGAGACGGTGTCTCTTTGTAATTTTGATTTGCATTTCTCTGATAATTAGTGACATTGAGCATCTTTTCATGTCAAAAAAGGTATTTTAAAAATAATAGTCTCCTCAGGGAACACTCTCCGTCCCTCTTCTGATGTCTAGGTCAGAAGCTTTCTCTGTCCCTTTTTCACTTTAATAAAACTCTGTTATACAAAAGCTCTTGAGTAATCAAGTCTGGTCCCTGGTACCGAAGTTAAATCTTCTTCGGACATCACGAATCCGACACCGTTCACTGTAAGCTATCATCTAGGGGGCTTGTCCAGGATCTTCAGGACAAGGTAAGAATGCTTAGAGCACTAGCCTCTGTGCTTTCTCAGTATGTATGTTTTCTGCTTTGCTTTACTAATCCTACGGTGTGCTGTGTAAATGAATGCCATGCCCTGTGTGAAGCAAGTGATGAGCCCTGCTCTGTGGTTTTGCAGTGCTGCCTAATGACTGAAGGCAGCCCCCAAAAGGGGAGCCTTTGGGGGGGGTTATACTGACCTGCCAGTGCCAAGAGGCACCCAAGGTCCCTCCTAGGGGAGCAGCCAGAAATGGGCAAAGCATGTGGACTGAACTTTCCTTTCTCAGTTCCTTTTTCCTGATCTCTTTGACCATTCCATGATTGCGTGGGGAATTAGAACTACTAACATAATCTGTCGGATCATACACTTTCAAGGGACTTGTGATCCATGCTGTCATTGTGTACTTTTGCTTAGACCCCATGTATGGAAGTGCTTAGCCTTGCCAGACAAGGCAAGCCTTGCTAGAAAGTTACTAGCAGCACGTATGGAGCAAGGTGGAAATCTAGCTCCAGCAGCATGTTTTGAATTGAGGAAGAACTCTAGCTCCGGGGAATGTCTCTCAGGCTAGAGGTCACTCTCTTGGCTGCCTGCCTCAGGGGCCAGCTACTTGAAAGTGAGTCTTTGTCACGGCTGCGTCTCCTATCTCTGTGGATAAAAGCACTTCTGGTGACCATGAGGTTTCTGAGGACATGAATCGGGAATCGCAGGATCTGTTCAGATTGGAAAGGCGACACCCTTCTTCTTTTGGTAGTGCTAGCTCTTAGCAGACCAGAGAAGGCTCTCTGATGGCCTTTGTCTCAACTCCCTAGATATATTCCTTTTGTGGAATCTGTGGAAATGAACTGGAAGACTTGGTCCTAGTAGCTGGAGGACAAAAATCACTTTTTTCTCGCTGGCCAACCTCCACCACCTCTTTTGCCATCACATATACTGGCGGGGTGACAGGGACATCTTGATTGCTGTTCATCCCTTTATGACTCACCATTTCTACTGCAGTCAGGACTGCACTCAGGAATGTGCACAGGCACACGTGATATGGATGCTTCCCCTAGTGGTACTAGCTGGGAAACATTCTGGAAAGCTACTCTGCTTCACCTTGAGTGACATCAGAGAAAAGGGAAAATCAAAGAAAGGTCTTGGTGGTATGGAACCAAGTCAGTTTGGGATGTCATCCTGGCGCGTCTCCACCCCACCTTGGTGGTAGAACCGGGAGGGACGAGTAAGACACCTGCATCAGTAAGGGACAGACTGAGTCCAACCAGGGAAGGAAAGCTTCAGCAGAGAGTCTGTTTACACACCCATCTAGAGCAGCGAAGGACGACTCTGGTGGAAAAAAGCCACGGCTTTGGATGCCTCGTTTTTCTGTCTTACAGATGGAAGCTAATTCCAGAACCACTTCTTTAAAATGCATTTTAAAGAACTGGGACAAGTTTGATCCCCAGAGTTTAAAAAAGACACTCCTGATCTTCTTCTGTGATACTGAATGGCCACAGTATCCTTTAGAAGTTGGGGAACTCTGACCTATTGAAGGATCTCAATTATTACTGTTTTACAACTAGACCACTTCTACAGAAAACAAGAGAAATGGGTAGAAGTGACATATATGTTGCTCTTTATCTCTCTGTGAGACATGCCAGACTTATGTCCTAAGGGTGCAGATTTGGCTGTGAAACCTTCAGCTGCCTCCTGTTCTCTTACTTTGTCCCTGTATCTGGGGCTCCCAACCAAACAGACTAAGAATTGGGGCACCCTCCTAGGAGGGGTTACTTCAGTCTTGGTAGAAATTCAAACAGTACCATTGCAGTCAAGACTATCGAGAAGATCCAAAAAGTACATAGAAGGTTTACGGGACTAGCTTTACTTTATGGAACTTACTTGGAGAGATGTAATATATGTCTTGGGACAGACGCTGACTCCTGACTTGAAAACTTGAGTTTTAGGGGAAGCTACTACTTTTGGAGATGAATGGCTTGAACATAAAGGGGAAAGAGGGAATATGGAATAGCCCTCCTTCCTACTAGGAGCCAAGTGGTTCCAATAACAGAGCCACTTTGTCAGATGTATTCCTGAAGGACTCAAGTGAGCAAACATGCTGAGACTTTAGACTATGCTAAGTTGTTTGACACAGAACAAGGAGAGAAGGAAACTCCTGGTAAATTCCTAGATAGATATGAGAGGCTCTCTGCAAGTTTACTGATATCGATCTTGAAAGTGCAGGAGGAATGGTCTTAAAGATAAGATTTCTCACTCAGTTGGCTCCAGATATCTGCTGTAAGTTATGAAAACAGGCGTTTGGACCAAATCAGTCTTTAGAAAAACTGTTACAGCTGGCTCAGACAGTACATTATGGTAGAGAATATAAAGAGGAAAATAAGAGGCAAAAAAGAGCCAGGCAAGAGACTGAATCCTCGACAATGGCTATTAGACATGCTCTGAAACCTCCCGAGAAGAATGCCCAGAGGAACCCAGGTGAAAGGGGACGGGCTTGCTATTACTGTGGACAGGAGGGGCATCGCAAATGACATTGCTCTCAGGGATCTAAGCCACCCCTGGCTCCATGTCCGATCTGTAAAGGACCACACTGGAGAAGAGACAGCCCTCTGACTCACAGGCCCCAGGAGTCGGACTCAGGACAGTCAGCACTGAAGGTTCCTGGGAGTCCCCACACAAGCTCCCATCCTAATAACACCTGAGGAACCCTGGATATTAATAACTGTGGGGGCCAATCGTCGATTTTCTTTTGGACACTGAGGCAACTTTCTCTGTGCTCACTGAAGCCCTTGGTCCACTTTCCTCCTGATTCACTACTATAATGAGACTATCAGGACGAGCCAATTGCTATTATTTCAGTCATTCTTTAAGCTACAACTGGGACTCTGTGCTGTTTTCTCACGAGTTTCTGAACGTGCTGGAGTCTCCCTCACCCCTTCTGGGGAGGGATATACTGAGGAAGCTCTAGGCCTCTGTTTTCATGACTATGGAGGCTGCTCTTTCTCTCCCAATAATTGAACACAATGTAAATCCTAGAGGGTGGGCTGATGGAAAAACTATGGGTTGAGCACAAGAGCACAAAAGGCTGTTCCTGTTGTTATCAAGCTCAAAGACCCTCACCTATTTTCACATCAAAAGCAGTATCCATTAAAGCCTGAGGTCTTAAGGAAGGGTTAAAACCCATCATTGAAAATTTAAAGGAGCAGGGGCTATTAATTCTCTGTAATAGTCCATGCAACACTCCTATGTTAGGTGTAAAAAGTCAAATGATAAATGGAGACTAGTTCAAGATTTATGAAAATAAATGAGGCTATGAGGCCTTTTACTCATATGCCAAAAACAAATAGATTTTCTTGCTTACAGGTCTGGGTAGACACTTTTGCTGGATGGATTGAGGCTTTTCCCTGCCCTAGTGAACAGGGTAGGGAAGTTATAAAAATTTTAGTCCATGACATTATTCCCATGTTTGGGCTGCCGTGGAGCCTCCAGAGTGACAATGGCTCTGCCTTTAAAGCCGCTGTAACTCAAGGGGTGTCAAAAGCTCGAGGAATAGAGTATCACTCACACTGTTCCTGGAGACCCCAATCTTCGGGAAAGGTAGAAAGAAGCTAATGACATCATTCTGAGACATCTGCATAAGCTAACTCAGGAAACACAAGACAGTTGGTTTAAAGTCTTACTCATAGCTCTAATGAGGGCTCAGACTGCCCCCAAGAAGAAGGGACTGTCTCTACTAGTCTCTATGACAAACTGTTTTTGTGCACAGATATTATCATAGATCCTGAAGCCTTAAAATTAACTATGTGACTCAGCTTTTAGCTTTTCAACAGACATTAGTGAAGTGAAGTCGCTCAGTCATGTCTGACTCTTTGCGACCCGTGGACTGTAGCCCACACCAAGCTCCTTCGTCCATGGGATTCTCCAGGCAAGAATACTGGAGTGGGTTGCCATTTCCTTCTCCTGGGGATCTTCCTGACCCAGGGATCGAACCCAGGTCTCCCACATTGCAGGCAGACACTTTAACCTCTGCACCATTACTGGGAGATTAACTCCTGACCCAGCCTTTGAGTCAAACAAGCTGCTGTTTGAGCCAGGAACCAGGATGGACCTAAGAATCTAGGTGGGCTTGCTTCTGCTGACTCGAAAAGATCTGAGTCTGCCTCAAGACAGCACATTTCTGTCCTGGACTCATTCCCACTCTGCATCCACAAATGGTTTAATTTCTGGGTCTGCAAAGCATTCCTCTCCTCATCAACTGAAGATTTCCTACAGTGGGTTTTTCCACTTCAAGGACAGGACTTTCTTCAACTCTGTGAATACCTTCACCAACAACAATCATACATGATACTTCTTGATCTGATGACATCTAACAATCCTAAGATGAACTGATGTAACTATGGACATAATGTAACTTTTAATTTTGATTATGTTTTAACCTGGTTTCATGACTATTTTGCTGAACATAATAAGGTAAGTGGGTCTAGATCTGGTGGTTTTCTACCTGATTTTATCAAATATGGGATGAGGTCATATGGATAACTCTTAAAAAGGGAAACCTACTATCTAATGTTCCTATATACTGGGAACAAATAGAGCCATCCCCAGAAGTTGGCTGACAATTATAATGATTGGAAACAACTGGGATTTTTGCCTCAAGAAATATACAATACAATCATTCCTGTGTTTTCCAATCCCAGTTTATGTCCTCCTTTTGCCTGGCCAGGGGCTGATTGGGACTGGATCCCTCAGTCACACCGATTTGCTCCAAATGGGACCTACTGTATATGTGGCTCTTACCGATGGGTGTGGCTTCCCCCGGCTGGATAGGAAGATGCACCCTAGGTCTAACTTTTACTCATGGCTTCACATTTTCAGAGCTTCCAGAGAAGCCTACTAATCTGCCACACTTAGAACTCGTTGGGCAAGATCTGTATTTCACTGGTGCAATTATTTGTCTACAATATTCGTTCCCTCTCTGGGTTATGCTACAAGTTGATGCTCTGATTAACTTTCAGCTCTTAATGCTGAACAAGTACAAATTAGGTGGTTTTACAAAACAGATCACAAAGAGTCGGACAGGACTGAGCGACTTCATACTCACGCACACACACAAAACAGATTGGCCTTAGATATTCTAACTGCTGCACAAGGAGGAACTTCTGCCATTATTCATACCTAGTATGAGTGCTAATTTTACTCACTTTACTAAACACATGAAAAAGATGATTCAGGTTATGGATTCTCCTGAAGCCTCAGTCACCTCACTTTGGGAAATGTTAACTAGCTCCCCATGGTGGAAAACTATCTTAATCATAATAATTCTAATTGTTCTGTTTTTACCATTTGCTCCCTGCATCTGTAACTGTGTAACTGGATTTGTTTCTAACCATCTGAAAGCTTTTAAGTTACAAATGGTTGTCCAGGCTCCTACAAGTGCCACGGCCTCCTCCAACTATTACTTGGGACCCCTGGANTGGTGGAAAACTATCTTAATCATAATAATTCTAATTGTTCTGTTTTTACCATTTGCTCCCTGCATCTGTAACTGTGTAACTGGATTTGTTTCTAACCATCTGAAAGCTTTTAAGTTACAAATGGTTGTCCAGGCTCCTACAAGTGCCACGGCCTCCTCCAACTATTACTTGGGACCCCTGGATCAGAGACCCTCCATATGAGGGTTAGGAGAATATGTTGCCTTAAAAATTTAGGGACAGTGCCCCATCACAGCAGGAAGAGGTTATGGAATGAAAATGATGCCCCTTTCCCTTGGCAACATAATTCTCCTGAAAGAAAAGGGTGAATGAGAGAGTCAATTCCTAGGCAGGTTGATAAGTCTGGGGTCCCCGAGGAGGAGAAAGGGGTCTGGGGCTCTTGAAGTGGAGATAGAGGTCTGGGGTTCTCAAGGAGGAGGAAAGGACAAACTTTGTTTCTTCCCCCTCTACATTCCTAGTCACATAAAACGGATTTTTTTCTTTAAGCCCAGAACTGATAATTACACAACAAACAGTTCAGTTCAGTTCAGTCGCTCAGTCGTGTCCGACTCTTTGCGACCCCATGAATCGCAGCACGNACTCTGCGCGACCCCATAGACGGCAGCCCACCAGGCTCCCCATCCCTGGGATTCTCTAGGCGAGAACACTGGAGTGGGTTGCCATTTCCTTCTCCAATGAATGAAAGTGAAAAGTGAAAGTGAAGTCGCTCAGTCGTGTCCGACCCTCAGCGACCCCATGGACGGTAGCCCACCAGGCTCCTCCATCCATGGGATTTTCCAGGCAAGAGTCCTGGAGTAGGGTGCCATTGGAGGGTAACTCAAATGGGGGCTCTGTATCAACCTAGAGGGGTGGGATGGGAGGGAAATGGGAGGCAAGTTCAAAAGGGATGAGATATACCTATGGCTGATTCATATTGAGGTTTGACAGAAAACAATAAAATTCTGTAATTATCCTTCAACAAAAAAAATTAATTTTTAAAAAAGGCCAAAAAAGAAAAAAATTCTACAGCATAAACAACATCAGTCTAAAGATGGGAAATAGGCAAAAAGGGTGATATGTATTATTAGAATCTTTAGAATAATACACATCAACATATAATTATATGAGAAGGAAGAGTTATAGCAAAATTTCCATTCTTGATAAGATAGCAGTAATTAGAAATCAGTGTCAGGAATGATCAAGACGCCACTGACAAACAATGACAATAGTTTGATGAAGTGAGCACAGAGATGACATGCTCGATTGGTGAGTGTAGGCATTACTTTGGTTTGAAGTTTAAAAAAAAAAAAAAGACATCCAAATATGGTGCTTTGGATATGTTATTTAAAAAAGAAAAACTTGCTTACAGTTGTTTCTAAAGTCTTTGTTGTCTTCCCTGTGTCTCAAACGGTGGTAAAAGAATCTGCCTGCACTGAAGGAAACCGAGGTTCAATCCCTGGTGGAGAAGATTACTTGGAGAAGGGAATTGTAAACTGCTTTGGTATTCTTGCCTGGGAAATCCCATGGACAGAGGAACATGGCAAGCTACAGTCCTTGAGGTCACAAAGGGTTGGACATGACTGAATGGCAAACACTTCCACTTTTTTTTTCCAGAGCCTTTGTCTTACTTATTAGCATATTTTAAGTGGCAATGCTCAGCTAATTAATTTCAAAATATATCTTTGTTGAACCTAAAACCATACAGTTATGGTTCTTATAGTCTTCTACATGACAAAACAATATGCACTTATTTTTATCAAAAGCATAACTACATGGTGGTTTTCAAGCTAATTTCTGCATTAACAAATCTGAAGATATGCAGTAGGCCTCACAATTTACATAAAATTAAAGAAAGGATGCTTCAGGAATGCAAATAAATGCAAAAAGGGAATATTTTAATTTTGATCCATGATTAGTATCAACCATCACAGTGTGGTAATAATACAAAAGAAAGATTCTGCATTCAGTGTATAACTAATGGTTATAAGCTATTTATAGACTGAATATCCTGATTATTTATTTTGAGAAATATATTTATGTTTCAGATTCTATTTTAAAAATCTGAGATCTTTAAAAACATTTTAATATTAGAATCATATGCACTGATTTCTGTAGTTCTGTGATATGACAAGCCTAGAAAAATGATTTATTTTACTTAATGCGTAATTAATTGTATGAATTCACTGTTTAACCTCTATTGCTTTCTATTTCTTAGTTAATGTTCAACTTAGAAACAGAAGCAAAAATTATTTTACAATAGAATAAAAAGGATACAGAAGTTAATCCTAGCATAATAGGGAAGATCACTTTACTTTTCATCTTTATATTGTATACCCTCTCCTCAGTAATTTTCAAGGATTGAAAGGACACTCTTAGTTTTAAAACAAAAGTTTCAAAGTCTAAATAGTGAACCTATTGAAACTAATCCTTGCATCCTTAGGAACCATAGCATTTTATTGTTTCTTATAGTACTATTTTGATTAATGTTCATTAAGTTATTTTTATAACACTGAATTGAATTTTGGCATGATCATGCCATTTACAATTTTTTATGATTATAAAAATGATTTGAAAATCCATCAAACCATTCTAATATCCAGGAGATTTTTGATTAATATGTAGGCAATGTTAATGGCACTTCATATGTGTAGTGAAAACCATGGACAAGGTGATAAATAATTACTTTCAGGTGCATCTCAATTCATTACTGTTTATGTATCCCTATAGATTTTCTGGGCTATTCCCAATTTCAAATATTTTATTGTGCTTACAAGTCACCCAAGTGGCTCAGAAATTCCAATATTTTAACATACTGAAGTACACATTACATTTCTAATATTGGTCCTTTCAAATGGAAATGAAATAAAATTCTTCCAGTGTAATCACATGTCCTGATATTGGGTTTGGAAACTATGATTGCATAAGGTGTTTCCAGAAAATATTATAGAGTCAAATTTTCTTTGGTATCAAAGAGAATCTGTGTGTTCTGCAGTTTATTTAAAGCAAAAAGTTTCTTTCTAGCAGGTTATCTTAGAAATTTCAAAGTGATTTTGTTATCAGCAGGTCCTTGATGTCAAACTTAAGCCTGTAAGTTTGAGGTCTCCATAGAGCTGTTAAGATTATCTGATGGAACTTCTATATCATTGTGGATATAGAGTTATAAATGAGTTTTAGCATGTTGGCAGATCTCCTGCTGACATAATGAATCTTAATATAATTGATGGTTATGTATCTTACTGGTTATTAACAGGGAAGGTGTTATGTTTTCATATTGATATTAGTTTTGTTATTTGTGTCCAAAAGAAATCCAGGATGTATGAGCTCAGAGAATGAACAAGACTAAAGTTTTAGGTAAATTGCTCTAAATTAGGCAGGGAGGTATAGAGCATAATTCTAAGAAAATAACTATTTAAAAGATGTAACATAATCACTTTATCTTTGCGGTAGATTAAACTGAATACTTCCCATGATAAGATCAAGGCCTTTAGGGAACAAGACATAGGAGAGGACATTTTTATAGAAAAAAGATAGGACTGGGTAACCTTGAGGATTCTAGGAAACCAAAAGCTAATACAGAGTTCTGAAGACGATAGAAATATATAAAGGAAATCTTTAAGGACAATGATAAAAAGGTGATTCATACCTTTGGACAGTTGTCGCACTTGCCCCTTCATAACATCCTTTGAATCAGTTATGTTATCACCAAATAAGCCACAAACTTGGTGTCTTTGCTCATGGTTCATAGCTGGAATTTCTTTCTACCATTCTTTGTATCTCAGTCAGTTTTGGAAATCTTTCTCCTCCTTCTCACCCCTTACTTAACCTTATGCGATCCCTCCTTTCTTCCTGAAGTCATTTCCTACTGCAGTTGCCTGCCTTTTTATTTTGTCCTGCTTTATGATAATTAATTATGGGTTTATTTCTTCCCTTAGGTTTTGAGATGCCCTTTGTGATCTCTATGATTGTCTGCTGCTGCTGCTGCTAAGTCACTTCAGTCGTGTCCGACTCTGTGCGACCCCATAGACGGTAGCCCACCAGGCTCCCCTGTCCCTGGGATTCTCCAGGCATCTAGCTTAACATAAATCTGGTAATAAAGAGATGGTTTTAGTTTTGTGATTACATTCAATGGAATCTAAGTTAATCCTACAAGCTCACATCATACCCTCTGCTTGCATGGATAGTACTTACTTGCAGTTATGAACCCTTCATTTTACCTGTGCGCATGATTCAGGGCAAGGTCGGGTTTCCTCATTCGCAGATAGCATGCAACAAGCTTTGTCTCAATGAAACTTGCCACACTAGCTATATCTTCAGCAGATGCTTCAAATGGTTTTCCCAGAACTGCCCCTTTGCTGCAAAGCTTTAAAAGAAAAATAAATACAATGCTTTAAATTTTCTAATCATCTTGACAAATAATTGATCTTTTAAATAAACAAAACATAATATATACACGCACTTTTCCAAACAAGTAAAATATTAACATTTTGACTGTAAATTAAATAAATTATTCTTGTTCACTATTAAGTGACTATAAGTAACACATTTTATTGTAAAATGCTTCCTGTAAAATATTTTAAAAGTGTGATATATTTTAAAGGGGTGCCATTAGCTAAGAATGTCGGTTTTAAAAATAAAGCACACAATAAGCAAAGATATTAACAGAAAACCAGGTATAAATCATGTTAAATACCAGTGCTTTTATGAAAACCCAGCTAAGCAATAATCTAGCACACTATCAAGTTTGATTTAATATAATAAGGGGTATCGGAAGTAAACTCCTAGGAGCCATTAACATGATTGGTGATTAATTTGAGTCTGAATCATATTCTCTAGGATGTTATTGAAAGAAAAGAAGTGAAAATTTATTAGAATTTATTGGCAGAGGCCACAGTATCTGAAAAACATGGCAGGAATGTGGAATTCTTAATAAAAATTCCAGGAAGTCAATGGTTTCTGGGCACCATAGATAAACTGTAGAGGAAGAAAATAATTAATTTGGGGGCGAGAACCCCAAACATTAAGAAGTATCAATAATATGACAAGGATAGATTGGTACTTTTTTTCCCCCTTAGAGTTTTCTACTGTTCCTTAGAATCAAGGCTGATGGGGGAGGATAGACTCCATCACCACTTAGTGACCTTATTCAGAATATTTGCTTCTTTGCTATTTTTATATTTTTGCTCTTGCTATTTGCTATTTTTATTTCCTGTATGCTTTTCTCACCAGGGATAGTAATATTTGAGGATTAGTACCTATTTTTATATATCTTTGTGTAAGATTTCTTGTATTCTAAGTCCTATTTTTTAAAAAAATGTTATTTAAACTAATTTTCTTTTATAGATTAAGTTGAGGTTGCCTTGCCATTTACATTAACATTATTGTCTATTTTTTAAAGTGCAAATAGGTTAAGAATGGGTTTATTTTGTTCTAAAATGTGTTTCTCTTCTTAATTTTATCCAACAACTATAAGCTGAAGGAAAATCTAGATGTTTTATATCTTTCGTTTGAATTGTTAGTTACCTGGTACTACCTGGACATTCTGTCAACTATGATAATTCATATCATTTAAAAAAATTTTTTCCAATTTGATGGGATAAATTTTTTACTACATACATTCACTCAATAAATATTTATTAATTACTAATAATCATCAGACAAAAAATACTACCCTTACATCTTAATTTGGTCTAATTAAATTGGTTTTATTTAATAGGTCTTTTTAGTAAATTTTGGCTATTTTTAGTTCTGTGTAAATTCCTGTTTTTGTATTCCTTGCCTAATTCCATTGATGTTTTAATCTTTTACTTATTAATTATGAGAGCTCTTTATAATCTAGTACTCATTTTCCCATACAACTATGTATACAAAATCAGACATAAAGGTTTTTCCCCCTCTAATTGCCCTTCATAAAAGAGTCAACTTCTATCCACATATCCTCAGAATACATTTCTCAATTATTTGGCAAGGTGGGGGAACAAAAACTTTTATGGGAGATACAAAGTATTTGTGAATGACCTTAGTCAAGGCTAAGTTTTGATGCTTTATAACGATTACCTGATAAAATTCATAATAAAAGAGACAGTATTTAACAGTGATTTAGTAACTATTCCTGAGACCTCACAAATGTCAGTGTGGTTGTAAACAGACTTTAAAATATAGTTTAAGAAAGTATTATAGTTTGAACATGATAGCTTGAGACAGCACCTCTCTTCTTCTACCAGTTTGATCCTATATGACCCTGAGATACCTAAAATAATGGTTATTTAGGAAGAAAAAATGTTTTTGGATAACATAGCTTTTTAAAAAGTCAGTGGAAAACAACATAAGTAGAAATTATGTAGTGCCATTTGTTAGCATATCATTGTATTAAAATTCTAGACTTTCTTGAGTAGTTTTATCCTTTAAATTAAATCAGCATATTTCCCCTAAATCTTAAACGCTCAAACCTCATGGATTTTTTTCACATAAAATCTTGGGCTTCCCTGGTGGCTCAGACAGCAAAGAATTCATCTGCAATGCAGGAGACCTAGGTTCGATCCCTGGGTCAGAAAGATCCCCTGGAGAAGGGAACGGCTACCCATTCCAGTATTCTTGCCTGGAGAATTCCAGGGACAGAGAAGCCTGCTTGTTTAAAATCTTAAACATAAAAGAAACAAGCCCCACGTTGTATATGTCCTTTGCCCCTTCCCCTTCTTTGTTCATATCAGGTGGGATAGAGCAGATATAGCTCCTTTCTCAGGCATACTTTTTGTGGGATGCATACAGGGGCCATTAGGATAGTAACTTCCACAAGGACATTCAGATTCTACATGGCAAGAGGAAGCTGACCTTCAAGTTTAATAACATTAAGACTTTGTCTCAGAACACTGAAAGAAAGTGAAAAATAAGTGCCTGATCTAATGTTTGCTGTAGTCTCTACTTCTATGAGTTTCAAGGCCAAAATAAGGAATAAAATGATCAATCTTAACGCTCCAGAGTGTATACTTTATGAAACCAAACTGTAAGCAAGGAAAGACAATAATAATTTTTCAGTTCACATTAAAATGGAAAAACACGCAGCCTGTATATTTGTGGTGATCGTGATTTATCAATCAAGTACTATAAGATAGAGAACTTTCTGATTTCATCAAAGGTTACCTTATTTGTTTGCCAAAGTGATGCGTCTCTGAAATAAGCTTTGCAGTAAGGCAAATTGTTACAAATATGTTGATGTTAAAGGTAGAAATATAGAAAATATAGACAAAGTACTGGTATCAATATTATAAAGAACATTTCAGATATTTTGCTGAATTTTAAAATTTCAGGTAGTCATTTGTGAAGACTAACAAGTGAATTCTCTAGAAGATGAAGGACTTAAATATGAGATGTATTTATTTGCATGCAGAAAGGGTGACTTATTTCAAGTTGTATTTGTCTAAAGCTATCCACTTTAGCTTTTGGTGAAAAAAAGTCATGGAAACAAATAAAAAGTTTTAAACTACCTAATATAGTAAATTAATGAGAAGACTTTGAATTATAAAACAAAAATTAGCTGTGAAATTTTTGTTATTAAAAAAATCATGGATAAGTTAAAAGCATAATTTTTTAGGGAAAATGAAGTAAAAACTCTTATGGATATAGTTGTTGGTTTCATGAGAAACTGGATATTAAAATTTCAAAGTTTAATAGTAAATTTCAGTAGTAAATTAAAATCACTAGCTAAAATTTAAAAAAATATATATACTTTACAAAATATGTTTGATAGTTTTCTGAAAATAGCCTGATAATACTTCAGATTTATAAAAAGTTATTGAAAGTTTATAAAAAGTTATAAAACCTTTTTCTAAGATATTTCAAAGTTGTTTTAAGAAATAAATATCAAACCTATTTTCAGAAATTATGGCACAATGGAATTTCAAAGTTTGTTTAAAAACAGATAAAAATAACAGAAAGCCCAATAATAGCAGAAAAAACCCAAGATTAAATATTATGTTATGGGTCCCATTCTTAAAACTACAACCACACATTTTAATTAGTATCATCATTAGTAAGATTGATATTGCTAATAGATTCTCACTTAATAGAATATTGTATGATGACTGTTTGCCCACCATACTCCTGGGACATAATTTTGAGTGATCCTTGCAGATCTAGGAAAGAACAATAAATCTTTAAAAATGAGGCATTATTTTAGCTATCAATTATCTACAAATTACAGTATATATCATTCAATTGGAAATTTTTTAAGCTTTTTAATTGTTTAGGAAATTATCAAAGGGAAAAAAAAAGATGGAGAGTAAGTTACCCAAGTTACTTTGACTATGCCAAAGCCTTTCACTGTGTGGATCACAATAAACTGTGGAAAATTCTGAGAGAGATGGGAATACCAGACCACCTGACCTGCCTCTTGAGAAATCTGTATGCAGGCCAGGAAACAATAGTTAGAACTGGACATGGAACAACAGACTGGTTCCAAATAGGAAAAGGAGTATGTCAAGGCTGTATATTGTCACCCTGCTTATTTAACTTCTATGCAGAGTACATCATGAGAAATGCTGGACTGGAAGAAACACAAGCTGAAATCAAGATTGCTGAGAGAAATCTCAATAACCTCGGATATGCAGATGACACCACCCTTATGGCAGAAAGTGAAGAGGAACTCAAAAGCCTCTTGAAGAAAGTGAAAGAGGAGAGTGAAAAAGTTGACTTAAAGCTCAACATTCAGAAAACGAAGATCATGGCATCTGGTCCCATCACTTCATGGGAAATAGATGGGGAAACAGTGGAAACAGTGTCAGAGTTGATTTTGGGGGGCTCCAAAATCACTGCAGATGTTGACTGCAGCCATGAAATTAAAAGACGCTTACTCCTTGGAAGAAAAGTTATGACCAACCTAGATAGCATATTCAAAAGCAGAGA
>SJYA01000095.1:61057-84535 GCA_006410615.1 Neotragus moschatus | reverse complement strand
TCAAGGCTATGATTTTTCTTGTGGTCATGTATGGATGTGAGAGTTGGACTGTGAAGAAGGCTGAGCGCTGAAGAATTGATGCTTTTGAACTGTGGTGTTGGAGAAGACTCTTGAGCATCCCTTGGACTGCAAGGAGACCCAACCAGTCCATTCTGAAGGAGATCAGCCCTGGGATTTCTTTGGAAGGACTGATGCTAAAGCTGAAACTCCAGTACTTTGGCCACGTCATGCAAAGAGTTGACTCATTGGAAAAGACTCTGATGCTGGGAGGGATTGGGGGCAGGAGGAGAAGGGGCCGACAGAGGATGAGATGGCTGGATGGCATCACTACCTCGATGGACGTGAGTCTGAGTGAACTCCAGGAGTTGGTGATGGACAGGGAGGCCTGGCGTGCTGCGATTCATGGGGTCGCAAAGAGTCTGACACGACTGAGTGACTGAACTGAACTGAACTGAACTGAAAGTTACCCATAACTCTATTGCCATGTCTAATTGCCATTAATTTCCTGAATATTTCCTAACATAATTTTCATATTTTTATAATAAATTATAATTGTATATAATAGTCCCATCTTTTTATATAGTTTTATTTTTATGTTTCTAATTAAAATCTAAAGCATTACTCATGTTATAATTATAGTTGAATATTTTGATATTTTTACTCTCAGCAAGTGATAGAAATATTGGAAAGTAAGTCAACAAAGATCCTGATGATTTGCACAACATCATTAACCAATCGAATGTAGTTAACATAAATATAAAATACTCCATCTTGCAACATATTTTGCTCAGCTGCCCTGGAGAATCACTGAAAACTCAGCAGTTAAAAAAAAAAAAAAGAATCCAGTTAGAAAGTGAGCAAAGACATGAACAGAGTTTTCTCTGAAGAGGACATGCTGATGGCGAATAGGCTCATAAAAAGATGTTCAACATGTTTATTGTTTGACATCATTAGCCATCAGAGAAATGTGATTTAAAACTACAGTAAGATATCACCTAGTGGAATGCCTAAAAAGTAGCAATAACATCAAAATGTTGACAAGTTGGATCACTTACACTTTGCTGATGGGAATGTAAAATGGTACAGCCAGTGATGAAAACAGTATGGCAGTTGCTTAATAAACTAAACAAGTGACTACTGTAGAACTCAACAAGTACACGGTGGGCACATATCCCAGAGAAATGAAGACTTGAGTTCACAGAGAAATCCATATATGAATAATGTTTATAGCAGAAAGAGAACCAGAGAGCTCACTGAGAGTCTCCTTTTTTTGGGGGGGAGGGGTGTCTCTTTTATAAGGGAATAAATCCTTTTCAAGAGGGCTCCACCTTCAAGACACCTAATCACTACCCAAAGTCCCCACCTCCAAATACCATCACATATGGGATTAAGTTTCAACAAATGCATTTTGGAGGGACAAATATTCAGTGCATACCTTTCATTACTCATTTTACAGATGAGGAAACTGAAGTTTGGAGTGTAATTTTCTCAGGTTACAGTGTTAGTAATTTGAATTTATACCTAGATGTCTGGCCCTGGAGTCTGTGTGTTTAATCACTACGTCAGTGCTACATGGTGACACTTTATGAGCTACTAATGTACAAAAACAGAGAGCAAGCATTTAGAAACTTTCACAGTACTTTGATAGAGAAATATTGTATCTGTTGAATTATAATAAAATTGCTGTTGTTCAGTCACTAAGTCATGTCTGAAATCTTTGCAACCTCATGGACTGCAGCACTTCAGATTTCCCTGTCTTTCCGTAGCTCCTAGAGTCTGCTCAAACTCATGTCCACTCAGTTGGTGATGCCATCCAATCATCTCGTCCTCTGTTGTCCCCTTCTCCTCCTGCCTTCAAGCTTTCCCAGCATCAGGGTATTTTTCCATTGGAAAAGTTCTTCGCATCAGGTGGCCAAAGTGTAGGAGTTTCAGCTTCAGCATCAGTCCTTCCAATGAATATTCGGGACTAATTTCCTTTAGGATGGACTGGCTGGATCTCCTTGCAGTCCAAAGGACTCTCGAGAGTCTTTTCCAGCACAATTTGAAAGTATCAGTTCTTCGGGGCACAGTCTTCTTAATAGTCCAACTTTCACATCCATACGTGACTACTGAAAAAAATATGGCTCTGACTATATGAATCTTTGTTGGCAAAGTGATGTCTCTGCTTTTTGATACACTGTCTAGGTTGGTCATATCTTTTCTTCCAAGGAGCAAATGTCTTTTAATTTCATGGCTGCAGTCACTGTTGGCAGTGATTTTCAAGCCCAAGAAAATAAAATATGCTATTGTTTCCATTTTTTCGTCATCTGTTTGCCATGAAGTGATGAGACTGGATGCCATGATCTTAGTTTTCCAAATGTTGAGTTTTAAGACAGCTTTGTCACTCTCCTCTTTGACCTTCATCAAGAGGCTATTTAGTTTCTCTTTGCCTCCTGCCATTAGAGTGGTATTATCTACATATCTGAGGTTGTTGATATTTCTCCTGGCAATCTAGATTTCAGCTTGTTACTCATCCAGCCCAGCATTTGGCATGATGTACTATGCATAGAAGTTAAATAAGCAAGGTGACAATGTACAGCTTTCACATGCTCCTTTCCCAATTTTGAACCAGTCCACTGTTCCATGTCCAGTTCTAACTGTTGCTTCTTGACCTACATACAGGTTTCTCAGGAGGCCAGTAAGGTGGTCTGATATTCTCATCTCTTCAAGAATTTTCCACAGTTTGTTGTGACCCTCACAGACAAAGGATTTCATGTAGTCAATGAAGGAGATGTTTTTATGGAATTTTCTTGTTTTTTCTGGGATCCAAATAATGTTGGTAATTTGATCTCTGGTTCCTCTGTCTTTTCTAAATACAGCTTGTTCATTTGGAAGTTCTTGGTTCACATACTGTTGAAGACTAGCTTGAAGAATTTTGAGCATTATCTTGCTAGCATGTGAAACAAGTGCAATTATAAGGTAGTTAGAACATTCTTTGGCATTGTCCTTCTTTGCAATTGGAATGAAAACTGACCTTGTCTAGTCCCGTGGTCGTTGCTGAGTTTTCCAAATTTGCTGGCATATTGAGTGCAGCACCTTAACAGCATCATTTTTCAGGGTTTGAAATAGCTCACCTGGAATTCCACCGCCTCCATTAGCTTTGTTTGTAGTGATGCTTCCTAAGGCCCACTTGATTTCACACTCCAGGATATCTGGCTTTTGGTGAGTGACCACACCATCGTGATTATCCAAGTCTTTAAGATCTTTTTTGTACAGTTCTTCTGTGTATTCTTGCCACCTCTTCTTAATCTCTTCTGCTTCTGTTAGATTTTTGCTGTTTCTATCCATTATTGTGCCCATCTTTGCATGAAATGTTCCTTTGGTATCTCTTAATTTTCTTGAAGATATCTAGTCTTTCCCATTCTATTATTTTCCCTCTATTCTTTGCATTGTTCACTTAAGGAGGCTTTCTTATCTCTCTTTGCTAGCTATGTATTTTTGTGTCATATTTCCCTTCATTTGTTCTAGTACTTATTTTTTACTCTAATTATTAAAATATCAGTATGCAACAGATTGGGACAAAACTGAAGACTAATTGGTTCTTTGCCACAGATAATGAAAAGATCTTTACTAAATTGTTAAAAATTTAGATAATTAAGAAATTATGAAGAGAAAACAATTCACAATTCCATTATAGAAAAATGATCATTCTTAAATGTTAGATATTGGTGTGGATATCTCCATCTTACCTAGCTTTCTGTCTATTGGTCAATCATCTATCTATGTCTTTATCCTTCCATTTACAATAATGATATTACTCATTATCCATACTATTATGTTTCTTTCTTTGAATATATCTTGGTCATTAATCAATATAAATTTATGCCATTTTTTAAATGGCTGCATAATTTTACTAGATCCCCATTTAATATTTTTCCTAATGAGAAATTTGTCCAGAGATACTGAGAGTTCTTAATGCCATAAATAATATACACTGAATAGCCTTGTGTATACATCTTTGTTCACACATTTAATCATTTGTAAATTTTCATATTCTATCTGTTATAATGTCCTCTTACATATTGGAATTGCCGAGTCAAGCATAGACATTACAATCCCCAAAAGCATATTTTAGAAAATATACAACATGAAAATGCTTTCCAGAAAAGTCTTATACTTTTGCCAACAAAGAGTATTTCTTGTTTTTCCTATATCCTCATGCACACTAAGTATTAGCAATGTTTTAATCTATTCTTTGCTAATCATATGGACAACAAAGGCACCTTATTTTGATTATTAAAGCAAGCTCTAATATGTATTGGCCATGTGTATGTATACACTTCATGAATTTTATTCATTTTACAATTGAGATATTCTAATTTATATAGATTTATTTTCACTTAGTGTATATTTTGGAGAAGGCAATGGCAACCCACTCCAGTGATCTTGCCTGGAAGATCCCATGGGCGGAGGAGCCTGGTAGCCTGCAGTCCATGGGGTGTGAAGAGTCGGACACGACTGAGTGACTTCACTTTCACTTTTCACTTTCATGCATTGCAGAAGGAAATGGCAACCCACTCCATCGTTCTTGCCTGGAGAATCCCAGGGATGGGGGAGCCTGGTGAGCTGTGGTCTAAGGGGTCGCGCAGAGTTGGACATGACTGAATCTTAGCAGCAGCAGCAGCAGCAGTGTATATATAATTAGATTTTTTCCAAATATATAATTTATTTTCAATTATGTGTACCACGCTTTAGTGTCAGGCTTATGCTGGCCATATAAAACAAATTGGAAAGATTCTCATCTTTTTCATTACTCTGGAACACTTGGAAATAGTTTAAAAAATTTCAGCCCAGCTTTTTTAACCTCTTTTTAAAATTTGATTATTGTTATGTGTAGGTTTTCAATGTTTTGTATTAATTTTGTTAATTTATATTTTCTTATAAAATTATCTGTTTCATTCAGATTCTAAAATCTGTCATTATAGTGAAGAACATTATATTCTTAGAATATCTTAAATGCCTGTGTAGCAGTGGTGTCATTCTTTTTTTTCACTTAGTTCTATATAGTTCTGTTTTCTGTTTCTTAATTGGAATTGCAGGGATTTGATTTTGTTTTCTTAAAACCAACATACTCTTAATTTATTAATTATCATATTCTTCTTCTTAATTCATTGCTTTGGTTTTTATGTTGGCTTTGTTATTTTATTCCTTCTGCTTTCCTAAGGGATTTTGTTTTGTTTCTCTGTACTTTTTTTAAAAAACTAATATCTTTAATTAATACTTAACTCATTTATTTTAGCTTTTCTCATATAGAAGTGTGTTGTGTGCTTACTTTTTTTTTTGCCAAGAGCTCTTTAAGAAAGTGTGTGCTTCTTATTCTTTAAAATGTTACCACTTGCTTTTCTTGGTTACTTGTAAGACTAGACCATTTTGCGTATTTGTTAGTCATTTACATTTCATCATTTGTGGATTATTTACCATTTGTCAGACCCTTTACCATTTGTCTTTTATGCCCTTACTCTTTTCCTTGTTTATTTTTATGAAATCTGTCATGGGTACCTGGAGTTCTTGCATGTTCTGCATTTCTTTCCCCATCCTATAAATTTGAACTTATCTAAAGAATTGCCTCCTACTCCATGTGGTAGCCTTTTTCAAAGTACAGGTGTTATGACTGCAGGAACTCAATGCTGAGGGACCCTTCTTTACTACATGGGACAAACCTCTGAGAAAAAAGCCGATATAGAAGGAATAAAGCCAAAGATTAAGAGGCTGGGAAGCCTAATCTTGAATCCCGAAAATCTTCCCTTGAATCAAAATATATAAGATAATTTGAAAAGGTAGTATTCATTTGTTATTTTGAAACAGTGAGATAGGGATTTGACGAAAATAAAATTATTAAGAAATTGAGAAATTGTAACATAAATTTTAAAATAGAAGCAATATGTAAAGAATAAGTGATAGTATCAGATCAGAAATATAGAGGACAATATTGAAAATAGGAAAGACTTTAAAGACTTCATTACTAACAAATGTTTATAATTTCTGAGACTTTTTCTTGTATATAACTACGTCTGACTTTTTAGTATCTCCATAAAGTAGATAAAACAGTTTGTCCCATTTGACAAATACTGAAACCTATCGGGGGAGAAAGTCAACTGCATGATAATGGATGGTAAACAGACTTGTGCTGGTGATCATTTTATAGTGTATAGGGATGCTGAATTATAAAGATAACCTTTTGAAACTTATAGTGTGTTTTAAAAAAAATAAAAAATACACACCAAAAGAAATCTCGTGATTTTCCCAGGGGCTAAAATTGATGGTAAGTTCTCTTTCCTTCACATCAATCTCCTTGTCCTAAATTATTCTGTTCAATACTTTTTTTTTTTTTAATTGTTAGTACCTAGCACCCTTGTTAGCCGTTCAGTAGAACTTCTCATGTCAACTTCCAGTGGTTTTTCTATTGGAAAATGTAGTTCAGTATTCCATCTGAGTTTAATGTTTCCCCTTCTTTTTACTGTGTAGAATCTTTCCTAAAGCCTGACTGCACAAGAGATTGGCCCAGACCAAACACTAGAGACTGAATTGGTAGCTTCTTCTTGGTTCTCCTTGCAGCTCACCTTGGTACTATTAGAACATCCTTTGCCTGGAGAATCGTAAGGAGAAAAAAACAAAAACAAACTTCAACCTCTAGAATTCACTGCTCTTTCTTTTACTGCCTCTTCTTCTCATTCATATCTCAAAGGGACATAAACCATTGCTTATCAATTTCCATTTCCTAAATGTTGAAAGGATCGACATTTATGCATAGATATAAAAAGAGAGTACTAATAGTGGAATTAAGGGATGAAATAGCACTGAGAGCCCCAGAAATGAGTCCTTGAACACAGTGGGGAACTGCTGGCATTCTAGCTGCAAAAGGCCCCCTGTCTCTGAGTTGGGCATGCAGTAGATATAGGTGGCAGTCTGCTTTTTATCATCTGTTTTTCCTTGAGGCTTTGTTTTTTGGAAATCCTACCTGGTGTCTGGCAGACCTTTGCAAAGATCTTCCTGTGGATTAATGCATATAGAAGGATGGGCTTTAGGTGCGAGAGGTAACCACCATCCTATCCTGCCAATTTGTCAATGGGATCTTTAGTCTCTTTTTAGATACCAAGCTACATGTTCATACTGCAAGGGTCTCATAACTAATAGTTTTCAATTTTAATATCTTTTTATACTCTCTTAACAGACTAGAAAGAATCTCTACACCATAGGATAACACTCATTGGTTTTAAATTTTCTCTCATCTTATTACATGAAAGAGGAATGAATCAGAGAGCTCATCCCTTGTAACTTTCCACATGGTGCCACATAGATCTACTAAAGTGTCTCCCTGGGAGAGAGAGAGTATGTGGGGCTGAGAGATGCAGAGAATTATGTTCACACATCACTGAACTTAAAAGTACCATCAGGGTTTTAGGAGCAGTGCTTTTCAGCCAAGTAGGCCAAGATGTGACCTCTATTAAATTTATGGGAATTGGAGAAATGAGGTTACTCCCTGGGTGACATGCTGTTGAATGACAGTAAAAAGTAATTAATCACTCCTACTCCTATTTGTTAAAATAGCTATGCTTCAATCTTTTTTTTTTTTTCCCCTCTTTCAAGTAGCCTTAAAATAAAGGTGTGGCCACAGTGGGTTCCTTCTACTGTGTTTCACCTTGATCTGACCAGCCAGTAATTTGCTTATGCTCTGAAGCATGTAAATGATACACATTAACCTTCAGGGTTTTTTTCAGAGATACCCCTAAACTCTAGCTATCTGATGTGCAAAGCAGATTAGAAATATGGCAGGAGTGAAATGAATTAATACAATAAATCTTCCTTCCTTCTTGCCCAGGAATTTCAGCTCATAAAGATAGCAATTTTAAAATGAAGATAATCTTAATAGAGTGCTTGTTTCAAGGTATTATTTATATTATAAAGTAAATGTATTATCACATACAAAGTCAGCTTTTGTACAGTAATTATAATAGCCAGCAGTTATTGAGTGTTGACTGTGTGTTTGGCATTGTGCTAAGTTCATATAGTATTGTACTTGATATTATCTTTTATTGTGATATCTTATTAAATATTTTACTCCTAATTTTCAGGTAAGGAACTTGGCTGAAGAGAGGGTACTAACTTATTTGACAGTAAGTTCTAAAACTATGATTTAAATCCAGGTCTGTCACGTCACCTGGATCCTATATTTTTTATATAGCATTTTCCTTGGCTGGCCATTAATGAGTCACAGTCACATCTAGAAGGACAAATGTGAATCTTTACAGTTATCATTAGTTCTAGTTTCTTCCTTATGGTTACTTAATTCATATTCATACATGCAGTGAGACAGATATATATAGCAGTCCAGTGATCTCTAAATATCTGTATGTATCTATCTATCCATCTATCTATACCTCACTGGATTACCACTAAGGAAATAGGAAGATGATTAAGATAGGCAGGGAAAGAGAGAGATGGATCAACATTTATTAAGCAACAGGTAAGGCACTTTTACATATAAGAATCACTGAATTCCTACTCTTACACATTTTATAGACAGTTCATTAATTCTAGAAGCAGAGGAGGCTGGAACATGTGAAAATGGAGAGAAGAAGGATTAGATTATGTACTTGAATGAAGAAAAGAGATGGTGGAGCTTCTCTAGGGAGAAAAAGAGCATAGTTCTTGTCAAGATCACAGGTCTTTGCCTGGTTTCTAGGGATGAAAGCCTTGCTGGTACAGTGAGGGCCTACCAGACTGTAGGTTGTCATGTCAGAGTGACTAGTTCAGGGGATCTTTTGAGCTACTCCTTCATCCTCTTTGCTGAATAGCTGTAAAACTAAAATTAATATTTTGAGGACATTTGATAATAATTGGGGTTTTTGTGGAATCTTTGGCCTTTATATATTAATCTGCAGTTGTATTTCTTTTAAAATTTATATTCAGATCCATTAAATGTTTTTCATTACCTCATTTTGTTTAAATGGGCGAAACCTAGGTTATCTTTGAGTATATATTTTATTTTAAAATGTCGGGATAACCATACTAAGAGAAGTGAGATATCAAACAATTACATGCTTTTGACAGGACATCATTTTCAAGAATTTAAGAGTAAAAGGAATTAATAAAACAATAATCTAGAAATTCATTGCCCTACAAAACATCACTTGATTTCATTCTTATGTTGTCTTTTAGCTATTATGGACATTTATAGCAGTTTTAATTATTTTGGAGCAAACTCCATGAACACACAGTAGGAAAAAACTACCCCTAAACTCACTGGCAATATGCAGTTATTTTCTGCCCACACATTTATAGGTTGGCTAAGACTAGCCATTCTAGGCAGTGTTCAGCTTGGTAGTTAACTCTGGATTAACTATGACTTGTAACAGCAGGTGTCTGAGATATGATCTTATGGAAAAAGCAGGAGTGGAAGAGAGCAAAACAACTGGACAAGCACACTGAAAGTCTCGATCACTTCAGGTCCACTAGCATTTTGTTGGCCAAAGAAAGTCACGTGGCCAAGCCCAATGGCAAGGGCTGAGACCATGGCTAGGATATGGATGAATAGTAATGCTATGATTGGGTGGGGGTGAAGTGAAGAGTTAGAACAAATAATCTACTGCAAACAAAGAAACGTATTTATTTCCCTAAGAATTTCTTTTCCAAATTCCTCAACCACACATACTCATGTGAAGATGTGCCATGTGGGTTGTGACACAAAGTAAAAGTTTGGGTCTTTACGATCATTGGTTTCTTCCTTTTCTTCCAGTAACTCTGAAGTTCTTTCAGGACAGAAACAGTTCTGAAAGTGTATGTTCCACAGAAATTTGAGGAGTTGTTACATTAAAACCATTTCTCAGGTCACATAAGCTAACTGATAAGCCTAACTGGAGAGGTACTAAAACTACTTAACATACTAATGTATATTGCAAATATCTAAGAGGAAGATATGGCAAACAGTATTTCACAAATTTATTTGACCGCAGAATCCCTTTCCTGCAACAAACTCATTTTTTTTTTAAAAAAGAACATCTTGAAGCCCAGAATTTTGTGAAGTTCATTTTAGGAAATGCTATCCTAAGGCAACTTCCATCTTTCTTACTTCTTAGTTCAAGTTGGGGCTGGCATCTGGTTAATGCTCCAATTTTAAGATAAATGTTTCTAAAAAGAATTTGAGGAGAGGAAGAAGCCAGGTTAGCACATCTGATCTGAAGGCAATGCAATTTTATTATTGATGTGAGCTAGTATACTCTATTTGTTTATATGTTACTCATGTTACTATTACATTAGTCAGATTTAAGCATGTCTCACTGTCTTTTAAAATTCTCTTTTTAAGCATTTCAGAGATGTTTGTGTACATATTTAAAGCACACTGGAACTTACTGTTTGTGGATGTCAAGAGATTTTTCTTTTTAGGCCCAGGAAGAATGGTATTCTGGGGTCATTTAATCCTTTCTGCTATATCATGTATAAAAATCTTGTATTGGTTTTTTTTTGTTTTCTTTTGTTTTATATTATCAATACTAGTGGTTATTTTCCTTCTTTACTTCTCAGAATATAAGTTTAAACTAACAACTTGATGTTGTACTATGGAGAATAATACTTTTTAAAAAACACCCATGAGACTGGGACAGTTTTAGCTCAGTAGGAAATATTTTTTTACATATAAAATTTTTATAGAATGTTATAAATGAAAAAAATATTTTAAATATCTGAGATTTTAAGGCCAGTCATAGACAGTAAAATGTTTGAAGAATATGTTATATTATGTGGATAAAGGGACTGTATTAATCAATATTGTGACTTTTTAAGAGTTTGCTTTTAAAAATAGGATAAAGGAAAATGATTCACTATCTTTGAGGTAAAATGTCAGTATGTTCTGCATAATCCCTTTCTTATCAATATATTCTAATGTCAAAAGAATGATTATGTGGTGTTTGAAGTTCTGGCATAGTGAATATGACAGGGCAGTGCATGGTCCCCAGTTCCAAGGGGCAGCAAACTCTTTGGAATCTTTCAAGAGAGTTTCTGGACAGGAGCTGAATAGTTAATTCTATACTACTAAAAATATTTTCATGGGGATTTGCAATTTATATAAACCTTTATGAAAGTGAAAGTGTTAATCACTCAGTCATGTCCGACTCTGCGACCCAGGGACTGTAACTTGCCAGGCTCCTTTTCCCCTGGAATTCTCCAGGCAAGAATACTTTATTGTCTTATTTTTTCTTCATCGAAGCTCTAAGAAGCAGGTCAGGTAGCCACTGACTGCGTTTGTGGGTGATAAAACTAAGATTCAGAGAAATCTAGTGACCTGCCTGAGGTCACATGGTTCATAGGCGATGAAGAAACTAAAAATATTTCTTCTCATTTCAAATTTAATGTGTTTCCCCTATCTTTGAATGTTTCCTTCTGAGCTGTTTTGTTCACAGTTTTTGCTTTCTGATTCCTAAAGTATATAGTTCATGTTACAAATTAGACTTCATCTCTCTCATGACTAGTTGAAAAATAGTGGAAAGGGTGGGAGCTTAGGAGAAATAATATGGTCTTCAAATTTAAATATTTTAGGTGAAAAGAGGCATAAAAGCAATGATAAGAGGATCTGAATTCCTGAAGGGACTATTTAAGCAATAATTTATGAGTCTTTGCAGAGAAAAAAAAGTTTATATAGTACATGCAAGTCATTCCTCCATACAAGGATAAAACTTTATTTAAAGCACAACCACTGAAGTTTCTATGTAAAAGCAGGCATGCTGTTTCCCAGAGCTGGTGAAGAGATATAATGGAAGGAGTACTTTTGCTAGAGAACTAATCAAGATTTCAAGGGATGTGAGAACAGGTGATAACTTACTTTGATGGCTCTCAGTCCAAGTGCATAAGAAAGGAACAATCACCTTCTCTTTCACCAACTAATACCCTCACATCAGAGTCTCCTAAAGGCTCTGTGAAAATGTTTTCCTTTTCTAAAATAAAGGGAAAGACTCACCCAGACAAATAGGAAGTGAGTTTCTGTACTGACCTCGTTTGGGAAATTCAGGTTTAACATGAAGACAACACTTCCCCTCTCCTGTCTGTCTATATGCTAACTAATAGCAGGAACCCCTAGGAGAAAAATGTACGAAGAAGAAAATATAGTCCTACTTCAATATTTTAGCTAGTTACAAGTGATGGGGAGAAATTTCATGAGGAAATGTGATAATTATAACACAGATGTAGTGAATTATACTATAATGTAACTTAAATTTGTTAAATTTCATTTATTACCAGAAGAATATAATTTTGTATGCCATGAACTCCGCTAAGCCCTTTACTTGTATACTCTTATAGATTCAATATTGTTTTCATCTTATTATTTTCACTTTATAGATGACTTCAGGCATAGGCAGTTTAACTAACTTTCTCAAGGTCACAAAGCCATAGTAAACAACTAAACTTGGATTCAAATTCATGTAACTCAGAGCCCTGAGGATATTCTCTTAACTCCTGCCTTTACTTATTTGTTATTGGAGTATAGTTGTTGTGTTTCGGCTATATGGCAAAAGGAGTCAGTTATAGCTATACACATATTCGCTCTTTTAGATTCTGTTTCCATATAGGTCATTATTGAGCATCGGATAGAGTGCCTTGTACTATACAGTAGGCTTTTTATTAGTTATCTATTTCATATGTAGTAAAACTATTGCATTTTAAAATACTGCTACTATTTAAATGCCTGCTACTACAGTGCTGGTACTTTAGTACTGGGTCCCAGACCAGAAATACGTATATCTTTCTATAGGAAATGTGTGTATCTGTCCCTTATCAGCTGTGACACAGCTAAAAAGACAAATGTGTTGAGGAAAAAATAAAGAGTTAAAAGCATCATATCTTTAGAATGGGAAGTTCTGTGGATAAAAACATACCAGGTGGTTAAATACATATGAAGACTGAACCAACTAGCAACATGCACTGATTCTATTTTAGTTGTTGCCATGTCATATTAACTGTGGATCATATCATGTAAAATCATTTTAACACTGATGCCAGATGACCAGAAAGGAGAGATGATATCAGGTACTACTTTAACTCATCGACTTCCCAATTGTCAGATTTGCACATTATCTTAGTCTCTTTTTACTGCCAAGAAATGATATCAGGACAAGCCAGATGAATGAGAATTGTTTTCCCCCTAATTAGTATTACAGATCTTCCTTCAGGGTCCTTGTGAGTCCTGAGGCCACGTCACTTTCCAAAAATACCCATTGAACAGCTGCAGACTCTCCATTGCCCAAACTTTATGGCTATCTTTCACTCTAGTGTTTGGTAATGATGAATAGAAGCAAACAGGTCTGCAGATGAGAAGGAACTCTTCTTGCTGTTATTTTCCATCTATCATGGTTACACTAATTACAAGAACTTGGGAAAGTTTGCAGTACAAACCCATTTTGCAATTCTGGCCTACATATGATATCTAAAAATGTCTATCATTAATGTCACCCTGAAAATGTTTTAGTTTGTTAAAGAATTTCCAAGTTTATAAAGTTACTGTCTGAAATATGATACTGTCAAAAGACTGACAGTGAGTTGATATAGATAGGGCAGAAGTTCAGGTGCAATTCTCTGTATTTCTTGTGAGCTTGACAAGTCACAAATATTGTGTATGCAGTCCTCATTATGATTTGAAATCACTGCTAGTTTCAAGGAATGCATTGTTGATGATAATATGGTGAACATAAAAAAGAAAAAGCATATCCATGATGAAATCCTCATTTAAAATAGGTCAAAAAATTAAAAATAATCTCCAAGCCCCTTCTCTAAAATGAAATCCCATCAGTGATAACATTTTTTTCTTTGTAGGTTATAAAAATTGTGTCTTTTTTTAATACATAAGGGAAGAAAAAACAATGATAATACTACATCTTTTCCATATGATTTTATTTATCTTTTATTTACTTTAAAATGTTTTCTTTCATCACTTAGTATTGAGTCAACAGAAATAATCACATTCAGTGATCAAATAGTACATGTTAAGCTATAATCCCCAGTCAATAACACAAAAAAATGTAAACCAAAATTTTTCTCATTTTATTTATTCAGTTTAGTTCAGTTGCTCAGTTGTGTCCAACTCTTTGTAACCCCATGAGTTGCAGCATGCCAGGCCTCCTTGTCCATCACCGATTTCCAGAGTTCACTCAAACTCATGTCCATCAAGTCGGTGATGCCATCCAGCCATCTCATCCTCTGTCGCCCCCTTCTCCTCCTGCCCCCAATCCCTTCCAGCATCAGAGTCTTTTCCAATGAGTCAGTTCTTCTCATGAGGTGGCCAAAGTACTGGAATTTCAGCTTTAGCATCATTCCTTCCAAAGAAATCCCAGGGCTGATCTCCTTTAGAATGGACTGGTTGGATCTCCTTGCAGTCCAAGGGACTCTCAAGAGTTTTCTCCAACACCACAGTTCAAAAGCATCAATTCTTCGGCACTCAGCTTTCTTCACAGTCCAACTCTCATGTCCATACATGACCACTGGAAAAAACCATAGCCTTGACTAGATGGACCTTAGTCGGCAAAGTAATGTTTCTGCTTTTGAATATGCTATCTAGGTTGGTCATAACTTTCCTTCCAAGGAGTAAGCGTCTTTTAATTTCATGGCTGCAATCACCATCTGCAGTAATTTTGGAGCCCCAAAAATCAACTCTGACACTGTTTCCACTGTTTGCCCATCCATTCCCCATGAAGTGATGGGACCAGATGCTATGATCTCCATTTTCTGAATGTTGAGCTTTAAGCCAACTTTTTCACTCTCCTCTTTCACTTTCATCAAGAAGCTTTTTAGTTCCTCTTCACTTCTGCCATAAGGGTGGTGTCATCTGCATATCTGAGGTTATTGATATTTCTCCCAGAAATCTTGATTCCACCTCATGCTTCTTCCAGCCCAGCATTTCTCATGATGTACTCTGCATATTAATCAATAAAGGAAACAGTTTTCCCACCCAGTGTATGAGTAGCAAAATGTTATTAATGTTCTCAGCAAAATTATTCCCGAAATGTTATTTTAATAATTCTTAATTTTTGAAAATGTTGGATTATTAGTGAGGGTATATGTGAAGGAAAACAAGTCTGTTGTGATTAGAACTGTAACAGGGGTTCCAAATATAGCAAATGAAAATATATGACACCTACTTAAAACTGAATTTCATATAAACAATGTTTATATAAAACAATTTTTATATTTAGTTTAATTCATGTGTCATATATTTACATATTCCATATCATACCATACCATACCCTAAAATATCAACGTTTATCATTGTTGAATAATGAAATTATTTGCAGTTTTAATGTTCTTTTCTTTATGGACTGAGTGTTTGGGGTTGTATGCAACTTGATTTTCTAGAACAGAAGTCTGGGACGGGACAGAACACAGGTCTTGTGTTTTGGCAATGCCCTAAGATAAGAGAGAAGGGAATGACAACTCACTCCAGTATTCTTGCCCGGAGAATTCCGTGGACAGAAGAGCCTGGTGGGCTATAGTCCATGGGGTTCCAAAGACATTGAAGTGACTAACACCTTCACTAAGGTAAGAGATTCCCTAAACCCAGGCTAGGACTTCTTTTACCAGAATCCACTGAATTACTCTGCATAAAGGAAAATCAGAAAAGAAATTCCTCAGAGGATCAAGACTAGGCAAACCCAGAGAGTCAGAAAGCAGTTATGTGCACTGCAGAGGTGACTGGAGCCCTCTCTGACCAGGAGGAGAAATCAAGAATGGGCTTTTCATGTTGAGATTCCACAATGCTAAGTGAAGCCACTTCAGGACCCTTCACTTGCCGTTTGATTGTTCTTACTAAGACCTAGGGCTGTGGATGTGAATTGGGACGGAGAAGAAAGGAAGAAGGAGGATGGTGAGAAGTGAGATCCAGTGGAGACACGTGGGGAAGCCACCACAGAGAACTTTATCATTTTACAGAAATAATATCTTGGATATCACTTCTGCTGTCAAAATTATATTTGACTAATGGGAGAATCAAATTTAGGCAACTTCTGTTCTTGCCAAGACTGAATTTAAGCAAACACTAGACGACTCCTGAATGGATTCCCTCATTTTTGAACTTATAAAATGGTCCTGCAGGGATGATCAAAAGCACATGTCTTCAAGTCCTGCCTTCTTGTTAAAGTTAGAGAGTTCTGCATAAACATGCTTGATGTCCCCCAAGTTATCAAGGGTCCTAAATTGTTGGGGAGAAAAGAATTATATCTGGTACAAGCTCAGAATATGATAAATTCTCTGAAAATGTACTTTGAGAACAGGCAGCAGCCCAGTTCTCATGCGTTCTATTGTAAAATTTGGGAAGGAGTGAGAAAGGAATACCAAAACTGCTGCTTCATAAAGATATCTTTCCCTTAGATATCCTTTAAGAATGGCTGTTTATCAAGTATCAAAAATCAAAGTCTTATCTGGGAATTTATAGTTCAGAAATAGGAGAGTCAAAGAGAGGGAATGGGAGAGAGAGAGAGAATGAACCTGCAAGCACAGTAGCTAACAGATGCCTGGCAGTGACCAGGCAAACAACTTTAAAATAGACTGGTATTCTTTACTCAAATTAAAAATGCCATATGACTTGTTTCTATTCAATTAACTGCCTGCTTCTCATAGCCAGTCAGGCCAGAACTTCCAGCACCACTCTCTTCCTCTGCCAAGTTCCTGATTATGTGTTAAGACTGGAGGGTAGAGGGAATGCTATTTGCCTCCAGCTGATGCAGATTAATAACTGAGACACAGGAACCATTTGGGAGAATAATGAGTCGCTTCCTGGTCTAAACACCAGCTCCAGGCGATGGTTGACCAAACAAATACAAAATCATAAGGAGGAAAATGGAGGCCTCTGTTGAATCTTGAAAGAGGAAAATTCGAAATACATAAAAGTGTATTTTAACAAGCAGGTAGTAATTTTATGGAACATGTGTCTTCAAGACGGGATATAGGCCGGCAACAACAACGATGGCAAACCAGAAAAAGATAAAGGACTTTAAAAATGTTGTGGAGTAAATGACACAACACAGTTCTCACTTAAAAAATGTTCATTAAACCACTGGAAAAGGGAAAAGAAATTAGCATCTGCCAAATGAATTGTCTAGAAATTTTAGATCCATGTTAAATAATTGAGTGATAGTTGCCTTCTTGTATTTGGTTACATTTCAAGGGAACATTGTTGGTACTTAACATTTATGTGTGATGTCAATGTTTACTTTCATATACATAAAGCATTTATTGTGCCACGCTGTTATTCTACAGGGGTTGTTCAGGTGCTAAGTTTTGTGTCACTCTTTGCAACCCTGTGAACTGTAGCACACTAGGCTTCCCTGTCCTTCACTATCTCCCGGAGCTTGCTTAAACTCATGTCTATTGAGATGGTGATGCCATCTAACCATCTCATCCTTGGTCCCCCCTTCTCTTCCTGCCCTTAATATTCTACAGTATTAAGTATTAATTTAAATATGACTGTTTCAATTCATCAAATACATTTTTTGGGCATTTATTAGGATGAACATATGACTTTTCCACCTTTAGTCTATAAATGTGGTAGTTATATACTAGAATATCCTCTGGCTGATCCTAGGCTACTAAACCATGATTTAGTCTGAGAGGCCATCTATGATGCCCCCATATAAGGCGAGATCCTCCTGTTAGGTGTCCCCATGGCACCACATACCAGACNTTATTAGGATGAACATATGACTTTTCCACCTTTAGTCTATAAATGTGGTAGTTATATACTAGAATATCCTCTGGCTGATCCTAGGCTACTAAACCATGATTTAGTCTGAGAGGCCATCTATGATGCCCCCATATAAGGTGAGATCCTCCTGTTAGGTGTCCCCATGGCACCACATACCAGACCTGCCCCAACATTTGCAAGGCCTGGGGCAAGAATATAAATGTAGTGCTACATCCTGTTTGTCTAAATATTTTAAAACTATCAATCAAGCTAGCAACCCGTTAAATAAAATATGTTCCATCCTCCTACCACGACAAATATATCCACAAAACCACCTGGAAAACAAGGTCCAAATTAGAATTTTCAGAATCTTTAGAGCTCTGTTCTAGAACATGACTTTGGGGGAGAAGTGGCCCCCGCCCCTTGTCTAGAGTCTGTGGGCACTCCTCTTTCTCTTTCCCTTCCCACTCCTGCCTCCAACCAGAGCTGCCAGGGGATTCCTCTGCCTGTGTGTGGACCACTCAAGCCCAGTTCACAGCCTTCCCCAAGCACTGTGTTTTACCTGTCCACTGCTGGGCATATAAACACAAGCTCAACATTCAGTAGGTGGATACAGAGACATCTGCTCTGGCCCTAGGAGTGGGTTTAGACCATTCGAGGAGGAAATTCTGGCATCCTTGTTACTCAGAGGAGGGTCTAGTAGGGATTGTGAGCTCCAGATGGACATGGCCAAAATATCTGATAGATGTCTGCTATCTCCTTGCTTGGTGAGAAGGGGCACTGTGGGTGGTGGTGGTGGGGGGGGCAGAGAGAGTTTCTCTGAAACCTAGGACTGAGGCCGAAGACCCTTTCTGTCTAAGGGTAGTAGTGCCTTGAACCATGCTATCATAACACTTATCACAGATTTTTCTCACTACTCTTTTTCCTAACTCTCTAAGCACTGGATCTGTCTTGTTTATTCTTGCATCACAGGTTCCTAACATGGTGCCTGGCATCAATTAGGTATTTATAAATATTTCTGTAATGAAAAAAATGCTAATCATCTTTAAAACAGGCTATATCTTTTAAAATATATCTGTGAAATTTATAAAAATTATAATGTTTTAGGGCTTAGTGAATAATTTTAATTAAAAGTCAAAGTTTTATAGGCTTCAGCTTTTTACTACATTGATATAAAACTGGAAATAAATAGCATACATATAATTAAAACTCATACACATAGAAACTGAAAAATCCTTTCAAATGATAATAGAGAGAAGGGAATATTTTAAAATTTGACAAGATATTTAGGAAGAAAATCTATATGTAGGCAGTATTCCTAACATAACTCTCTATTAAGAAACTTTGAAGCATTTTAATCAGTACTATTTGGGAAATGGTTACAGTATATCTAGTTGATGAAGTATTATACTATAAGCTGATGAAATTATAATAAGGATTAATGATAATATGAAAAATATGTGCAATATAATTTTAAGTGAAAAAAATACAATGCAAAATTTATACCACATATTTACAATAACAAAGTTATTTTTATCTATGAAAAAGATGGGCAAAACAGGAAAATGACAAAAACTGCATCAGGGTGGTAAAACTGTGGTTCAGCTTTTTCTTTGAAAAATAATTAAATGATAGAGCAAAGCCTCTGTCCAAAACTAAAAATTTAATAATACTAAATAAAACCACTTAGGTATGAGTAGATTTTGAGTGCCAAAGGANATCGAATCAGTGATGCCATCCATCCATCTCATCCTCTGTCGTCCCCTTCTCCTCCTGCCCCCAATCCCTCCCAGCATCAGAGTCTTTTCCAGTGAGTCAACTCTTCACATGAGGTGGCCAAAGTCCTGGAGCAACTTCAGCATCATTCCTTCCAAAGAAATCCCAGGGCCAATCTCCTTCAGTCCTACACACTTCCATCTAATTTGTCTGATGTTCTCACAGTAAGAATAACATCCAGTTTCCCACTGAGCAGTTTACCTGGTAACTAGTTAAATAAATGAATCATAAATGTTTAAAGTCAAATCCCTTTTTGGACAATATATTCTCTATATAATTGTAAAAAGGAAAGTAATTTTGAGCTAAAGGGGAATTGTAAGTATACAGTTGTGAACATACAGTGAAAGTGAAGTCACTCAGTCGTGTCCGACTCTTCGTGACCCCATGGACAGGGCTCCTCTGTCCCTAGGAGTTTCCAGGCAAGAGTACTGAGTGAGGTGCCATCGCCTTCTCTGATATTATCTAGCAGGTATATATTATTTATGTATAAGCTAAAATGTACCAGGATCAGGGTCTTTTCCAATGAGTCAACTCTTTGCATGAGGTGGCCAGTGTATTGGAGTTTCAGCTTTAGCATCAGTCCTTCCAATGAACACCCAGGACTGATCTCCTTTAGAATGGACTGGTTGGAGCTCCTTGCAGTCCAAGGGACTCTCAAGAGTCTTCTCCAACACCACAGTTCAAAAGCATCAAGGGATTGCGGGCAGGAGGAGAAGAGGATGACAGAGGATGAGATGGCTGGATGGCATCACCGACTCAATGGACATGAGTCTGAGTAAACTCTGGGAATTGGTGATGGACAGGGAGGCCTGGCGTGCTGCGATTCATGGGGTTGCAAAGAGTAGGACACGACTGAGAGACTGAATTGAACTGAACTGAAAAAGTACCAGGACAGGTTTCCCTATGAAATGATCCTAGAAATATTAGAATTAGGTCTAGTCAAAAGATTTTCAAAGAGATTTGAATGAATCTGCATCTTTTTGTTGTTGTTCAGTTGCTCAGTCTTGCCTGACTCTTTGCAACCCTGTGGATTCTAGGCTTCCCTGTCCTTCACCATCTCCCAGAGCTTGCTCAAACTCATGTCTATTGAGCTGGTGATGTCATCCAACCATCTTGTCCTCTGTCGCCTGTCATCCCCTTCTCCTCCGGCCTTTAATCTTCCCCAGCATCAGGGTCTTTTCTAAAGAGTCATCTCTTCCTATCAGATGGCCAGAATATTGGAGCTTCAGCTTCAGCATCAGTCCTTTCAAATTAATAAAGGGTTGATTTTGTTTAGGATTGACTGGTTTGATCTCCTTGCAGTCCAAGGGATTTTAGCTTTCTATCTTTAGCTCTTGCTGCTGCTGCTGCTAAGTCGCTTCAGTCATGTCCAACTCTGCATGACCCCATAGACAGCAGCCCACAAGGCTCCCCTGTCGCTGGGATTCCCCAGGCAAGAGCACTGGAGTTGGTTGCCATTTCCTTCTCCAATGCATGAAAGTGAAAGTGAAGTCACTCAGTCGTGTCCGACTCTTAGCGACCCTAGGGACTGCAGCCCACCAGGCTCCTCCATCCATGGGATTTTCCAGGCAAGAGTCCTGGAGTGGGGTGCCATTGCTTTAGCTCTAGTTAATCACAAAGGGTACTAGTAAAAGAAATATAAGCTTTTCTATTGGATCATGTATTGATAAATACATTATGTGACTTTCTGAGAGTTTTACTTTTTTTTTTTTTTTAAATCAAACACCCATTCCTTGTGAAGTGAGAGTTGGAAGGAGAAGTGAGGATGGAATGAGCTTCTTCCTATGATGGGCAGGCCACAGGGGTGAGTAATAGGCCCTTCATAGCCACCTCAGAATATTTCCACTTGATTTTTCTAATTTATTGAGCTCATATTCAGCCATTGGTTTTAGGCATCTGTTCTTTAGTGTATGCCCTTTTAATGATTATACTGTGATTTGGCTATGTTGATTATAAAATATTTGGAATACCACTCATGATTCAATGTAGGAATTTATTTGAAAAGTGGCTCAACTACTGAGTAGGCAGCATTACATAATGATTTATAGTTACAGTGTGTTTGGAATCACATAGTCCTAAGTTCAGGCTCTAACTCTACTACTAACAGGTGATCTTAAGAAAGTTATTTGACTTCTCAGAGCCTTAATTTTGTTATCTGCAAAATGGGTCTAATGATAATCCTACTTCTTTGGGTGGTTGTGAGAACTGAAAGAGGTGTAGTAAGTAAATAGCTGGCAGACATTAACCACTTAAAAATGCTAACTTATGTACACAGCAACAGAGAAAATCAAGAGTTAAGACTAAACCTCTAAGCGAATAGAAAGAATTTCAGAACAATAGAAAACTTTTTTTGGGGGGGGCTGGGTATGGAAATGTTTCTTCTCTCCATTGTATCTTAGAGATGAAGAAGGAATAAAAATAATTTTAAAGTCACCTGCGTATCTATAATCCATCTATAGATTTCAGATATTTTCTTAAAACAGTAATCCTGNACTAAACCTCTAAGCGAATAGAAAGAATTTCAGAACAATAGAAAACTTTTTTGGGGGGGGGCTGGGTATGGAAATGTTTCTTCTCTCCATTGTATCTTAGAGATGAAGAAGGAATAAAAATAATTTTAAAGTCACCTGCGTATCTATAATCCATCTATAGATTTCAGATATTTTCTTAAAACAGTAATCCTGGAGGCAGTTACTACTCAAAATTCAGCAGTGATATCATGGAAGACAGATGGCTTTTCTATCAAATCACTCCCACCAGTCAGTGGGAATTCCAAGTTGGGTATTATTGACCAAGCCATTATTGACAGTCTCTTTGTTTCTTGTTCTAAAATAAATACTAAATAGGAGGAATCACATTGTTTCAATTCACATCTATTTGAAATCAATGGTTTATACCAGACACTAATTAAAATATAACACTTTCAACAAATTTTAACAAGGAAAAATTCATCCAGAATTCATATAACAGCACTACCATATGCTACCTATAAAACACATTATTAGATGAATACTCTAGGTGAAATCTACCTTTACCTAGGTAGCATGTTTATTTTCCCTCTAAGGATTTTCTAGGAGAGATGACAACACTAGACCTCGTGTATTAGAAACATCAAAATCTAAAATATTACAATTTCAAATCATACACAATTCCTAAAGTGCCAAAATTTTACAGTCTCTAAGAAAAATTATGCTTTTATATAAGAACCTACCACTAATAAAGAGCTTTCTGATTTTTATGGACTAGGAATATTTTTTTCCTAAATGTTATTGCTTAACTACTCTCCCATTTTTTGAAAATATGAGCATGCACTTCATTTTAAAGACATTTACCTCACACTGTAAAAAATGCCCAATCAGGTCAGCACTGGCACTCCTAAAGGATGGTAACTGAGATCTAATGCAAGTTTATAACCCAATGCAAATTAAAGGAAGTCGTTTTCTCCTACTCTGCAAAGAATCACCAGAGTTATATAGGGGAGAACTTACTTGCCCACAAGGTACTTTTCAGACTTGTTTTGAGTTTAAAACCAGCACACAAGACAACACCAACAGCCCATTAGAAATTTGGAGTTTATAGCATAGAAATACACAGAAAAGCCAATGATGCTTAGACATAGTAAAAGATTCTCAACTCATACACAGTAAAAAAAATGAAAATTTGTTTTGTACTGATTTTTAAAAGGCTATTATTTTGGAAAAGATTAAAAACTGGATAACATGCTGGTTTGGTGAGAATAAAGAAAAATAAGTCTTCTTATGCAAAGCTGATGGAAGTGTAGCTTGGTAGTATTTATTGAAATTTCAAATGTGCAAACTCTTAGATTCTAATGTGAGAAATGTCTCCTACAGACCTGCCTGCATTCATTCAAAATGACATGTGCACAAGGTTATTGGAAGAAAAGTTATGACCAACCTAGACAGCATATTCAAAAGCAGAGACATTACTTTGCCAACTAAGGTCCGTCTAGTCACGTATGGATGTGAGAGTTGGACTGTGAAGAA
>SJYA01000095.1:40027-60639 GCA_006410615.1 Neotragus moschatus | reverse complement strand
ACTGAACTGAACAAGGTTATTAATTACAGCACTATTTTTAAGAACAAAACACTGGAAGCAATCCAAATCTTCATCAATGGAGAATATGCATCTTCTATATACTGAAATATTAGGCAATGAATAACATGGGGAAATATATGCTGATATAAAACAGCATCTAAGACTTATTTCTAAGTAAAAAACAATAAAGTTGCAGAAAGAATATGTACTTCCATATTGCTTGCATTTGTTAACTTAAAAGATAAATAATGATTGCCCATTTGGAGGGAAATTGGCTGGCTGGAGGAGCAGGCTAGAAAGGAGTCATNGGGGAAATATATGCTGATATAAAACAGCATCTAAGACTTATTTCTAAGTAAAAAACAATAAAGTTGCAGAAAGAATATGTACTTCCATATTGCTTGCATTTGTTAACTTAAAAGATAAATAATGATTGCCCATTTGGAGGGAAATTGGCTGGCTGGAGGAGCAGGCTAGAAAGGAGTCATTTGCATACTATTTTATACCTCTTAAATTTTGAACTATATGAATATATTACTTATTCAGAAAAGTAAGTGGGAAACTTCAAATATATAATCCGAATGCAGTGAGTGGCCCACCTCACACTAGAGAGAGTCATGCCGGGTGGCAGTGAGCTGATGATTGACCCAAGGATTCCACTGTGCGTGTTACTGTCATCAGGGTGCACTTAAGCGGAGGTCAAAAACCCATCACAGCCACCTACACTTCCCTCCAGCTTCAGCTAAGCCTTTTGGCATTCTTTTTCATTTTTTCACATTCCTCCTTTGACAGCCTGAATTAACTAATGGCAGTGCCACAACTGCGTGATGCCATAAATGGACATCCCCACATGTAAGATCCTGTTCCCTGAATGCCACCTCTGAGAATTCTGCCTAAATCCATCACTTACTGGTAGGAACCTGCTTTAGAGTACACCCTCAGTATTCATGCCACTAATGCAGAGAGAAATATATAATAACGCAGCTTTCACATAGCCATGAGGATGACTCTCTATGGGAGCCAGAAATGCTGAGCAGGTCCGCGGTGCCAACAATGGCTTCCTGTACTCTAAGCTGATTGTATCTCTGGTGTTAAGAGATCATAATATTTGACTTACTTCTTTTGTTTAAGTGGATATGCTTGATTGCTGCTTCCATAATGCATCACATAGTAGGGCATTTCCTTCATTCCTAACTTGAGATTCAGATCAGGGCTGAGCTACTTTATACTTCAAGTATCTTTTGTTTGGGCCATTGCTGAGTGAAGTTTTAAAGTTAAAAAAAAACAATTAAAAACAAAAGAACCAAGTGATATGAGGTTACTAGCTTTCAACATTCACAACTTATGAAGGCATCAGAAGGTGTGAATGTTGACTGTTAAATTAGTTTTCATTTTTCACCATTATGTTTGGTATTTAAGAACATGTATTTGTTGTTTAAAACCTTCATGTCAGTGCATAATTACCACCCTATCGCAAAGCCAGTACTCTAGGAAACATCCCAAATAAAGTATACTAAAAACATACAGTATACGTACATGTGCGTGCGCACGTGCACACACACACACACACACACACACACACACTATGTTAATAAAACTACTGAGAATTCTTATTTATCAATGTTCTAATTTTTAAGCACTCAGATTAGGATAATCCCTTTATTAAAAAGATATGCTTATCTCTATATGCATATATATTGATATATTTCCTCCTGCTGCTGCTACTACTGCTAAGTTGCTTCAGTCATGTCCGACTCTGTGCGACCCCATAGACGGCAGCCCACCAGGCTCCTCTGCCCATGGGATTTTCTAGGCAAGAGTACTGGAGTGGGTTGCCATTGCCTTCTCCAATATTTCCTCCTAAAGTAGTCAAAAACAATTATTCAATAAATCCTAGTATCAAAAAAGAAGAGAAAATCCCATAAATATAAATGAACATGCCAAGATATAAAAACAACCTTGCTGACTAACTTTAAGGGTATATTATAAAAGCAATTTATCATTGTAGCAGTTTACGTAATTCTAATAACTCTTACTGCCTTTCGCTTAGTGATTAGTGTTGTACATACACAGGGAAAAAGGACACAGTAGAGGTACAAGTAACTGAAAGAAGAAAATGACCCTTAACTTTGCTGGGCATGAAAACCTTCTTTCCACTTCTTTTCTTTCAGACTAAGGCTTGCTGAGCCTGTCCTTTAGCATAGTGTCACACACACACACAAAAAAAACATGTAATGTAGCTGTTCTATCATAACTCTATCAGATTCGTGACTACTTCCTCACATTTACTAAGATTTGACACCCAGATTATGGCTCCTCTTTGCTCTTTGTCTCAGAATCATCCTGAGTGACTTCAGATATTCAATACCCAGCTGTGAAAGTGACTCATCTAATATCCTGCCTTCTCATTTTTTTTTTTTTTTTGAAACTCCTGAACTCTCATTGAGTAACCCAATCTCATGGAACTTCATCTCTCAAATCATATACTCCAGGACTACTCTTTGACCAAATCTCCTAGGCTTTCAGCTCTTTCACTCTCTTATCCTCAAGAGCCTTTCCTTTAACTGTCAGTCCCTGGACCATTACACCCCCTCCATTGTCCTTTCCTGCCCAGCTGAGAGCCATAGTCCACTATGATGACCATTCTGTCATCACTAATCACAATAATTCTGCCCTCTCATCCATTTTATCAAAACCTCAAGTCTTTAGTCAATGAAAATTTTTGGATGCTCAGAGACACACTGTTGAAAATCACATAACTTTGCAGTTTGCTGTCACTATGAACTCATGGTCCCTCTTCTGAGGGAAGCCTCGAGTATTTAGTCTTTTGTCTAAGTTGTCTCTGTTGTCTATCCAGTCTTTCTCAAATTCTGCAAAGGCTTTCAATTCAATTAAAAAATATAGAAATTCTCTCAAATTACCCTCAATTCATGAAACCTCTTCTTCCTATCCAGTAATAAGATATAACCAGAGACTGAGCATGGTCTTTGCTGTCTACATACACTAGAGTGATATAACAAAAATAAACATGTGGTTGACACTACCATTCCCCACATTGGTCCTTTTGGGAGACCTCCTGTTAATTACTGAATAATGTCTAGATCTTGACAGGTTACTCATTGCCTCCTGGCTACCTACTAGCTCTTCTAGCTTTATTTCTCCTATTTAGCCTTGGACTTTCTACCATGCTGTGCTTAGTTGCTCAGGCATGTTTGACTCCTTGTGACTGAATGGACTATAGCCCTCCAGGCTCCTCTGTCCATGGGGAATTCTCCAGGCAAGAATACTGGAGTGAGTTGCTGTGCCCTCCTCCAGAGGATCTTCCCAACCCAGGGGTCGAACCCAAGTCTCCTGCATGTAGGCAGATTCTTTACCATCTGAGCCACTAGGGAAGACTTTTCTACCATAACATTCTATATATTCCTGTTTTACCCTGGCATTTTCTCTTTTTAATTCCTTAGTTTTTCTCTTTAGTCCCTTTAGTTCCTTCATCCCCTCGACTGTTTCCCCCTAAAATCAATACTTGGATCATGGCAAATAAAAGGGCTACCATAGAAGAGTATAGTTATATTACAGATGTAGTTGAAGAAAGCATAAAGAACAATAATATTGGAATTGAAATCTTATACTTCCTTGTAGATCTTGTGGTAAGCATCACACTGCTACTGCTACTGCGGCTGCTAAGTCGCTTCAGTCGTGGCCAACTTTGTCCGACTCCATAGACGGAAGCTCACCAGGCTCCTCCCATCCCTGGGATTCTCCAGGCAAGAACACTGGAGTGGGTTGCCATGTCCTTCTCCAATGCATGAAAGTGAAAAGTGAAAGTGAAGTTGCTCAGTCGTGTCCGACTCTTAGCAACCCAATGGACTGTGGCCCACCAGGCTCCTCCGTCCATGGGATTTTCCAGGCAAGAGTACTAGAGTGGGGTGCCATTGTCTTCTCCAGGTAAGCATCATAATGTTGATAAAATTGTAACTACTCAATATTTTTTTTTCTGATTCTCAATCTTTCTTCTTCTTCTTCTTTTTTTTTTTTTTTTAACATTGTTACTTCCCTATCCTAGAACTCACTTATTGCCTTTAATGCCAGTTTCAATGTTCTCTGCCTGGTTATTAAGACCATCCTGTATCTGGCTTTATTGCTTCACGCTTATAATAATGCTTTCCTCTTGCCTGCCCATCTCTTTGCTGTCCTTATTCAGTTGCATGCTTCTTTCCTCAAGTTCTCCATCCTACTAATAATGTTTATCTCAGATATCCCACTCCGTTTCTGTCCCCTCTACCATTCCCAGTTTTCCATTCTGGTTTTTTTTTTTTTTTCCAGGGTCATTCAAACTTTTAAATTCACCCCACATCCTCTTAGCATTTCCATGAGTACTTTATGCATTCTTATCATTTTATCCTTAATAGAGAATAATAATAGTTCTCAACTCACTAGGTTACTGTGAGAATTAGAAGTGTTAGTATAGGTGATGTGCCTGCCAGAGTTCATGCTCATAGATGTGTATCACAAACTTCATCAAATGTTCTCATCCTAAATCTTTGTTCTACACGGCCATTGCACATCACAAACACTTGATAGATTTCTAATTTTCTTACAGTTATAGAACTTCTGTCTAAAGCTTGAATCTGAGTTCCTTGAGAACCAAATCCCTGTCATATACTGTGGGCTTACCACCACATCACCCAACCAGATAGAAAGTAGTAAGGAAGTAGTCATTTAACTTGTGGATGATTTCTTGGTAAATTTTATCCCACAAAATCAGTGATTAATTACTAACGGATCAGTAGCATAACTTGAAACATCATCAGCAGCATAGCCTAAAACAAGTTCTCCAGAAGTTATTTCTTTCTGGATATAAAATATACATTGGTGGTAGCATTCAAGTATGTATGAATCCAATGTTCTTGGTATTCATAACAATTCATTCAAAATAGGGAAACCCTACTGAGACCATGTAATGAAAATTTGTTTCCCTTTCTGTATTACACCCTGCCTGTCTACATCCTATTCTCTGATAGAAACAGAATCATCTCTCAGGTGGAAAGAAAGTTCTTCTCTATTTTAGTGACTCTCAAATGAGGCAACGGAATAGGTGAACTAGGTGATTAAATAAAAGTTTTGTTTCCTAACTTTCTTCTAGATAATCTGAATCAAAAGAGTAGCCACAACCTTACTCTGTGCTATATTCCTATGAACAAATTTAAGTGAATCTCATATGCTTGGTACATGCAGAGTCTATTTAAACATCACACTGTGTTATGTATGAAGTCTGGAAAGGACTAGGGGAAAGAAAATATTGCTGTTTTCAACTGTATCTAGCTTGGGAAGCCTTGCAAAAAATTTAGAAAGTTAGATAGTGAGAGAAATGTTGGGCAATATTACCCAATATTTGGATAAGAATAATTTGTTTTTAATGTGTGTGAACCTCAACATGGAATCATCAAGTTGAATTACAATTTAGGGTTCTGCAAGGTTTCACACAACCGTGTGTGAGTTTGTTGAGTTTTTATTCACAACAGTGTAAACAGAATTAACTGCATTTAAAAATACACTAACATTTACTGAAATTTGAAACAAACCCCTAACAACAACTCATAAACTATGAAAATGATCCTGTTCTCTAAAGAGATCTTGCTCAGCTTCCTATGGATTAATAATTATTTTTTGTGAGATAATCACTAATGGGATAAATTTACAGAAACATTCTAACCAACCACTGACTGGTGTTTAGTATCAACCTATTTTATTAGTGTTAATAGAAAAGTAGTCATTAAGTTCATTTGCTTTTTAAGTGAATATGAGAAGACTGTTTTAAATGTTAATTTCCAAAGAATCAATTGTCAAGATAGTGATATTTACCTTTTTAATTGATGCTTTATAATAGCTTTAGAATGTTTAGATATTATTTCTCTTAATTCCTTTTTAAAAAGCACACATGGGTTAACATCAATTGTAGGTAATTGTGAAAAAGAAAGATTGTCTATGCTAGCAGTTCTCAACTGTTTTTAACTATTCTAGGAACTTAAAAATACCACTGTCCCAAGCACAGTCATGGTCTGAACTCCAGACAGTTGTATCTCAGGCTCTCTGAGAGTGAGTTTGGGCACCCCATACAAGTATATTTAATATCACTTCTAGGTGATTGAAATTATGTCAGGAGTTTCCAAAGTTTATAATATTTTTATATGAAATGTGATTCTTCTTTCATTCACAAATGTGATACAGATTATATTGTGGTCTTATTTATAGAATAATTCTCCCAGTCACCTCTCTCCCTGACACTCTACCACAATGGGAAAACCTCCTTGAGGGCAGGGTCAAAGTTTTAAATATATTTGTATCCCCTGCATCTAGTGCTATGTCAGGCTGAAACAGCCAGTGAATGTTAGGGGTATTAACATACCTTTTTCTTACAAAGACAAATCTTGCTCTTGTAGAGATTATTTTTATTTAATTAGTGCTTGCTGCTGCTAAGTCGCTTCAGTCGTGTCCAACTCTGTGCAACCCCATAGACGGCAGCCTGCCAGGCTCCTCCGTACCTGGGATTCTCCAGGCAAGAATACTGGAGTGGGTTGCTATTTCCTTCTCCAATGCAGGAAAGTGAAAAGTGAAAGTGAAGTTGCTCAGTCGTGTCTGACTTAGCGACCCCATGGACTGCAGCCTACGAGACTCCTCCGTCCATAGGATTTTTCAGGCAAGAGTACTGAAGTGGGGTGCCATTGCCTTCTCCGTAATTAGGGCTTTACTTATAGAGATATATCTAATTTTGTTATTTTACTTTGGCGATTAACAGAGGCATTTGTTTTGTATTTTCCTGCTTTGTAAATTTGATAGCACTTAAAACATATTTTTATCATTAATTAATTATATGATGCCCCTGGATGGAACAAAGATGGCAACAATCATGATAGGAACTGAAATGTTCAATTCTGATCTTACCATACAGAGTTCAAATCACTTTATATGGAAAAGCTAAGAACAAAATGAACTGCTTCTAGCATAACAATTTGAGCATTTAAGTGAAAGTTTGTATTTTTTGTCAGAAGCAGTTAATAGTTCAAAATAGTGTTGATTTAGATTATTTCTTCTAAAAAGGTATAGAATAAAGTAAAAAGCAGTGAATTATTTTGGTCCCTTGCTTTGATTAAATGTAGTTTTTAACAGAAACTATGAAATTTTAATGTTAATTAAAGGAAAAAAGGATATGGGTTAAAATGATGATAAACTACTGAATTGGACAAAATCCTTTGGGGTGTTAAAGTTTTAAGTTGAATACGTACTGTACAAAGAAATGAACTTAAGAAATAAAATGAAAACCTGAACACATATTTCGAGCTCATCATGTTATCCAACAAGCAGTCTGTGTGAAAGCATCTTGTGATTGGTCTTTAGTTCTTACCATTCCTGCTTCCCAGTGTTTTAAGAGGTTCAGAAAGTTGCTCAAAGTCACAGAGCAAGTAGGTACCAGAAGCAGCATCAAACAGATAATCTGACTCCAAATACAGTACTCTGACAGCTCTGGACCCTCATGGCCACTTAAGGTTATGTGAGCTAGATATCTGCAAGTGCTTACTGCCTGGACAATGGCAGGCATTTGTAAACCTACCAGTGTGTGGCATAAATCTCTGCTACTTGAGTGATCCCTGGAGCAGAGACACGGACATCATTTGGAGCTCATTTGAAATGAGGAATCTGGATGCTCCATCACAGATCCCCACATATCAGAATTTGCTTTTTTAAAAAAAATAATACTCCTATACAACTTTTATAAACTGTTAAGTATGAAAAGCAAGAAAGTAAAAATTAGATATGAAATTAGGACACAGGAATTTGATCTCAGCCCTGCCACAAACTAGCTAGGGCACTTGTAAGCTTTTTTTTTTTTTTAACTTTTTAGAGCATCACTTTTTTTTTTTTTTAATCTGTGAAATGGGGATGATGATATCTGTTTTGAGGGCTATTGCGATACTTATCTAAATACATAGGCCTGGACCTCAGCAGGAGTTTAAGAAATGAATACTGAATCCCTTTGCAGATCCACAGATGGGTAAAAAGACAGCTAGCTCCAGGGCACTCCATGAATTTGGTGAACTCTCGATTTCCTGATTATGTTGACTAGGAACTATCTGTGTTAGAATCCATTTAAATTAAGCTTTCTGGGATGTCCACATTTTCATGCCCTGGAGATTTGCTACAGAATTATTCTCAGAGCAATTATAGGTGAGGCGACCCTATAATGAGATATCTTTGCTACTTCATTAAATAAACCCCTTTGGATGGGCTCCAAAATGGACCTGCCTCATACCAAATTCCATTACACTGGAAGTAATCTCATAAGAAGGCCCTGGTGTGGGTTCAATCGTCCTGGATACTTAATGTTTACCATAAAGGAAATGTGTTCTAGAACAGTGATTCTCAAAAACTGGTTCTCAGACCAGTACTTTATTGATCTAAGGGGCAATGAAAAAAAAAAAAAAAGACAATTTAGTCAACTTTTCATGAAGTTGAAATATAATCTATTTTTAAAATACCCTTCATTCTGAGAGTATGCCCTATTTTGAGAGTATGTCCTTTCTATTTTCTTTTCTGGTGTTAAACTGCTCCATATTTTAATGAAATAATGAAATTTTAATGAAATAATATGATAGCTATTTTTGTGATATTCTTGCACAGTACAAATACGAGGTCAATCCTCTCGCCTCTCCAACTTAAAAAAAGAAAACTTAAGGTCCTTGAAATCCCAAATTCCACACAATTGTTAGATAAAAATGTTTAAAAGGAAATTCTTTCTTATGAAATACAGTGTAGTTCAGTTGCTCAGTCATGTCCAACTCCTGTGACCCCATAAACTGCAGCACGCAAGGTTTCTCTGTCCATCACCAACTCCTGGAGTTTGCTCAGACTCATGTCCATTGAGTCGGTGATGCCATCCAACCGTCTCATCCTCTGTCGTCCCCTTCTCCTCCTGCCTTCAATCTTTCCCAACATCAGGGTCTTTTACAATGAGCCAGATCTTTGCATCGGGTGGCCAAAGTATTGGAGTGGGTAGCCTATCCCTTCTCCAGCAGGTCTTCCCGACCCAGGAATTGAACCAAGGTCTCCTGCATTGCAGGCAGATTCTTTACCAACTGAGCTACTCAGAGAANAACATCAGGGTCTTTTACAATGAGCCAGATCTTTGCATCGGGTGGCCAAAGTATTGGAGTGGGTAGCCTATCCCTTCTCCAGCAGGTCTTCCCGACCCAGGAATTGAACCAAGGTCTCCTGCATTGCAGGCAGATTCTTTACCAACTGAGCTACTCAGAGAAGCCCTCCTATGAAATTAGCAAGGGGCATAAAGCATTTTAAGTTGGAAACCAAACTGTAAAGTTTTCATTTTAAGGCAAATTTGTGCAGTGTGCGATTCTCATCTCACCTCCTTGAATTGCTATGTCTACCAGGACCATTTGAGATCTCTTAAAATCCAGATCCTGATTCTGCACGTCTGGCACAAAGTTCTGTATTTCTCAGAAACCCTCACTTAGGGTAGCAAGGTCATAGCGGTTAAGATGGTGAGCTCTGAACCAGATTGCCTTGGTTTAGTCCCTGGCACTACCACTTCTAGTTGTTGATCCTTGAGGAGGTGATTTAACCTTTCTATCCCTTAGTTTTCTCATTAGCATAAAAGAATAATAGTTTCATCTCATATGCTTATTGTGAGAATAAAATGTAACATTGAATGTAAACATTCCCAGGATGTAAAATATAATACCTGACACATAGAAAGAGCTCCATAAATGTGAGTTATTACTCTAACTTCACAGAACAGTGACTGGAGCACCAAGATATTTAGAAAAAAAGCACCTTAAGGAGTTACTGCCTGATGAAAATCGGAATTGAAAATTCCATTTGGTGAGGGAGGTTGTGCTCTATGTTCTTTGGCTGGTTCAGTGGGATTGTTTGAAGTGGCATCTCTTGAAGGGTGTGTATAGGTCTGTTCTACTTCAAAAGGTGGAAGCCTCTGAGTTACTAAGATCCTATGAGTAAGGCTGAAATGATGGCATTGTTTAGGCTGCATGCCACAAAATTATTAGACTTCATAATTTGAGTGCTTTTCTTATAAGTGACAAAAATGAGATTAGTACATTCCCAGATCTTTAAGTTTTCCTATTAGCAAAACCCTTAAGGTGTTTGCTAATAAAAAGTTCAACTAGAATGTTTATGAATTAATCTCTTCTAACTTTTTATTGACAGCCAAGAAGTTCACCGGATGGTTCTACAGCATCACCAACTCAGTGGACATGAATTTTAGCAAACTTCAGGAGATAGTGAAGGAAAGGAAAGCCTCGCGTGCTGCAGGCTGTGTGCTGTGCTTAGTGCTGCAGTCTATGGGGTCACAAAGAATCAGAGACGACTTAGCAACTGAACAACAAGCAGCGTATTGGAAATAGTGTGTATCGCCTAATGTGCCTCATTGGCCTATGAGGCCAATGTCTTTATTTTTTAATAGAATCTGTAACATTTTAATAAAGGGGGAATTTATATAGTTGTTCTTTAAAAATTATAGGTAATAGCATCTAGGCATAAAACTGTGATTTCCCATGAATGTATGTTTTTTATCTTTCAGTTTATACCTTTTGCCCATCTGGCATGTTTTCTGCTGTGATTTCAAACACAGGAGCAAATGATGACTGATTTTAGCAAAGACTGAGAGCTAGTCACAGAATTAGTTTCATCAAGCGCATTTAAATAAATGTCTCCTATGTTCTGAAATCCTGAAAGATAAAAGTTGGCTGCTTTTTGGAAGCTAAACTGTTATCTTCTGAATCGCTGCATATCATTTTATCTTATTCATTATAAAATACCATGAATTTACTTGTCTAGTTACCATGTTATAAAAACAAAAGGAGTTAAGATTTTGTCAAGAGCACAGGGAAACTAACGTAGAAGTAGAACATTCCTAATGGATTTATTAGATGAGTTGGAAATTATTGTGTCTATTAATAGCCACAAATTTCTAGTGCCTTTCTCCAGTTTTTACTTTTTCTTTTCATGGTCTTACCTTAAACCACAAGCAGCCTTCTGTGTATTTCTACAGCCTGACTCTGTACCTGTACCACTCAGATGCCAATCATTTTGTATACCTCACAGTGCCCCCCCATATAATCATCACAGGAGAGTTGCTAGTTATCCTTCAACAGCCATGTCCAGTCTCTCCTTCTTTATCAGTAATAGGACCTCTGAATGTGAGGGCCGTTAGGAATCAAAAGTGTATTTTTCAGCATTTCTTGTAGGTCTGTGCAGCCACATGACAAAATTAGCATCAATATGAAAAAATGGAAATGGTGCGTGCAACTTCCCTTGAAGTGTGCTTAGGACACAATGTGACTCTTCCCTTCCTTTTGCCCTTTCTTGGCTGGTTAGAAGGTGGGCATGATAAAACCAACAGAAGCTGTCATTTTGGATCCTGAGGTCATAGCCACATCTTTAGGAACAAAATAGAATCTGGTACCTGACGATCATACTGTACCAGTCCTTGACTACCTAACATTTATGTGAAAATAAAGAACGCTCTTGCTTTTGACACAGGTGTTTTGGGTTTTTGTCATTTGCAGCCAAACCTAATTCTAACTTCACACACTGAAATATTCATTGATGTATCTATCTTTTAGGTGTGATCCTTATCATTATGCCTTGGTCTTTGTCATTCATCCTATCTTAGTCATGGTAAGACCTAAGGAAAAGTAACAGATGCATTAAGTAATACCTGAGAATACTCAGTATGGAAGCAATTAAATTCAACAGAAGTTAAATTCAGGAGAGGAGAGTTAAAAAGGTTAAATATCTTTTCTATTTCTAGTAACTTTGGTTTATTAAGAGACATTCTAGGTAAGATTTCAAAAGTTAACTCCCAGGATAATTAGACAAAAGCTAGGCCAGATGTCTAAGCTAAGTTTTGGTCTCAAAATAATTACCTTTGTTAATTACCAGTAATTAGTGTCAGCATCCAACACTTTCCTAAAAACCCTTGAGAGAGGGGGAGGTTGGGGAGGAGAGAGAGAAGGAAAGACAGAGACAGAGAATGTGCACAACAGAGTCAAAACACTTAAGCATATTCCAGTACAATTACGCATCTTGGGGTCATTAAAACCGGATTCAAATTTTACAATTTTGAACACTGGGATTTATGGAAAAAATGGATATTTTCTTCTAGTGAATGCAAATACCTTTTGCTTCTCTAACTAGACTTAATTTGAAGTTTATGTTCTTTCTTATTTTATGCCTTTTATCCCCCATTGCCAAAATGATTCTTTTCCTTTATCTGGAAGGGATAAAATTACACCGTTAACCCTGTCCTTTCCCCAAAAAAATTTTCAGCTGAAAATAGTCCTAGCAGAAGTGCCCATGGTTCTTTCTGAAGTCTACATTTAGCTTCCTTTCCACAGTCAATAGCTTCTGGTCTTTAGCTCAAAGAACAGCAGAAGGTTCTCAGTGCTTTGAAAATAATTTGGGGGCACTTTTTACATAGTTGAAGTTTACAAAGCGCACCACTCTTCACTTGTGTAAATGACCCTTAATAAGGACAGAAGTATCTATAGATGCATCTGTTTGTATGCTACCTCGTCACTTCATGTCTCTTTGGGCCTTCTTTTTTTGTGCCTAGGGTTTGTTTTACAGTATTTAGGGGCACATTTTCTTCTATTGTTCATTAATAACTCATTGTAGATGTAGTCATTTTTAACCTATGACTAAGACTGGAAGTAACACTTTACTCTTTAAATCTTCATCACAAAATCTCACGTCTGACTCCTGCACAAGGCCCTGGTTCCATGGTGGAAGAGTCACGCCTTAGTACCATTTCCATTTAACTATTTACTGGTTTGTCTCCCTCACAGACTGTTAGAGGGAAGCTACCATGTCTTAACTCATTTTTTATATCTCCAGTGTCCACCATGCATATATAAAATGCATTGAAATTTTTTTTGTAACTAATAAAATATGCAGTCACCAATATTGCCAAGCCAATGGGAATTCTAGCTTTACAGTTTGGTCCTTTTATAAGTTCAGTGAGTCATGAGATGGTGCATTTCTCCCTGTGACATTTTTTTGTGTTTTATTCTTACATCTATTAGCCCATGGGCTAAATCTTTATGCCAAAATATTGATCAACTTACTTGCTTACAGAGTGAAAAATAATTATTCATAAAGCTCACTAGGAGGGGAAGGGAAGTGAAGTCTGATGGTAAGGTGAAATGGTGTTATTTTGTTTTCAATCAGTATTATGCATAAATTATCAGCCCATGCTAAAAGTAAGATAGTTATGTTTAATCATGAAGACTACATATCAAAAGGGGATAATATGTATACTCATTAACTGCCTATTTCTAAGGAATCTATATTCTACCCACTACTACTGTATTGAAACTTTAAGGCTTTGATAGGTGTACATGGAAATTGCAAAACCAACTGCATTTTAATATATGTTACTATTCACTGCAGTGTTTGTTAGAGAAAAAGCATGAAATATGCTTTGGGGCTGATTTCTATATGTCGAGTGTACACAAGCATATTAATTTGCTCATGTTGTATTGGTATAAACTGAGGACTGAAAAGTCCTGATATTCAATATTTTCATACTGTATTTTCATTACAGTATGATGAGAGTGGCTCACAGTAATCACAACTTTCCCTTTCACGGCTTACTGTCACCAATCTATGTTTTCTCTTACCCCATACCTCCAGTGCTGTTCTGAACTGTCCTGCTGCCACGGCATATTTCTTCTGTCTGTAGCAAGAACTGGCATCCTTTAAGGCCACCTGAAGCCATTTGTCGATCTGAGGCAGAACCCTGAAATTAGGTCCACGCACAGGGCCCACTGTTTCAGCAGCTCGGCATGCTGGCCGATTCCCAGTGGACGGGTAGTCCTCTACAAACTCGTAGCTCACGTTCTCTTCGTCAACGTAGACCAACTTCACCTCCACATCCATGATATTCTTTAAGGGTATGTGAGGCAGGGGCATGGTGATCAACAGACTGTCAAGTTCTATTATCTTTGTCTCTTTCTTTCCAGCTGGCTTTTCATCACCTTCTGCCTTTCGTTTAAAGGCCACTTTCTCTAAATCATTGCTTTGTTTTTCTTTGAGATTCTTTGCCATTTTTATTCTTTCAACTGTGATTTCTACCTGTTTGTCTCCACAGCTTTTCTTAATCTCTTGTGGCATTTCCAGGATGCTGGGTGGGTTTGCTAAAGTGGACATTGTGTTGCTGTGTTTATCTTTGGAACAAGACCCTATTTATTGTATTCTCCAAGCTCCTACTGCTTTCTGAATCCACTGATTGCCCCTTAAAACACCTGTAAGGGGGTGAGAATAAGAAAAATAATTAAAACAAAAATGTGAAATTCCAGTGGTTTTAGTCAGACTCTATAGTTAACTTCATTGAAAATGCTATTTAATTCATTGTAGGTATTCATCACCTTAAACTAAAACTGTACAGACATCATCTGCTGACTGTTTTACTAGAGAAGTATACGTTTCAGTCTCAAAATTCCCCAAGAATTCATTGGAAACACATTTAGACAATGTCTTTTAAAATAATCATCTATAGCTAAACAACACTGAATGAATATTTTTATGGGGTGCTCAAACTCATTGAATAGGAAAATCTTATACATAACCACTGAGGAAAAAAAAAAGACCTAAAAAAAATATATCTTGATCTTAATTTCCTCAGGAAGGCAGGTGGTCTAGAACTCATTATAAAATATACTGCTAACCTGCATAATAGACGGGAGTCTAAAGAAACCACAGCTGCCTCCTCTGAAAGGCTTCCAGAAACTGTTATGAGCACAATGTTTCCTCAGTTTATTTCTCCTTTTATTAATGGGGATCTCAAGTTTAAACAGCTTTAAAGTGAAGTGAAGTCGCTCAGTCGTGTCCAACTCTTTGCAGCCCCATGGACAGTAGCATATCAGGCTTCTCCGTCCATGGGATTTTCCAGGCAAGAGTACTGGAGTGGGTTGCCATTTCCTTCTCCAGGGGATCTCCTGACCCAGGGATTGAACCCAGGTCTCCCGCACTGTAGGCAGACGCTTTACCCTCTGAGCCACCAGGGAAGCAAAACAGCTTTAAAGGTAACTCTTATTTGGCATGGACTTGAAAGCAGAAGAACATGGCATTCACCCTCTCATCTAAAGAAGTCACAGATTCAACTTGAGTCTGCTGTATTCATATTTTGGTAGCAATGATATCAGGTATTATAGTATATGAAGATGAGATATATTCTTAAATTACAGATGTTCAAAAAATATAACAGTTATTTGATTCAAAGATTTCTGCATACTATTTCTGCTTCTAGATTAGTTTCAAAATATAAAATGTGCTAAACTATTAATGGTACAGTTTGGTTGGTACCTATTTTTAAGACTCTTTCACCTACTGTATCCTGTTCTGGAAATAATTCTGTAGGATAAATAGGAATAAGGGACAAATTTTTCAAGGAAACTAAGGGACAGAAATATTAAGCTGCTTTATATGAGTCATGCTGTTGGTCATTAGAGGAACCTGGATTGCTATTTCCTTCCTGGATCACTATTTCCAGTCACTAACTCCTGATTTGGAGTACTTCCTCTAAGGCATGCTGTTGTTTAGGATACCTAATAGGAGATTTAGAACACAAAGAGAAGAGAAAATTTAAGAAAGAAGAGCCAAATATGATAAGATAATAATGAAATAAAAGCTAACATTCTTGCTTCTTTTCAACTACTACAGGGTCATTGCCTGACCCAAGAGAAAAAGTCTTGACTAGCTTCTCAAATCTTATGATTTTGTTAATCATAAAATGTTGATGTTGATTATTTTCATTTGTTTGCTTATAAGACAGACATGTCCCAGAAAACCTTTAAAATGATCCTGAAGTTTGACAACAGCAATTATTGGCAAAGTGTAGGAAGATACAAAACTGCATATATGACTGTAACCTTTGAGGCACTTTCCCCCNAATAATTCTGTAGGATAAATAGGAATAAGGGACAAATTTTTCAAGGAAACTAAGGGACAGAAATATTAAGTTGCTTTATATGAGTCATGCTGTTGGTCATTAGGGGAACCTGGATTGCTATTTCCTTCCTGGATCACTATTTCCAGTCACTAACTCCTGATTTGGAGTAGTTCCTCTAAGGCATGCTGTTGTTTAGGATACCTAATAGGAGATTTAGAACACAAAGAGAAGAGAAAATGTAAGAAAGAAGAGCCAAATATGATAAGATAATAATGAAATAAAAGCTAACGTTCTTGCTTCTTTTCAACTACTACAGGGTCATTGCCTGACTCAAGAGAAAAAGTCTTGACTAGCTTCTCAAATCTTATGATTTTGTTAATCATAAAATGCTGATGTTGATTATTTTCATTTGTTTGCTTATAAGACAGATATGCCCCAGAAAACCTTTAAAATGATCCTGAAGTTTGACAACAGTAATTATTGGCAAAGTGTAGGAAGATACAAAACTGCATATATGACTGTAACCTTTGAGGCACTTTCCCCCNTGTTGATTATTTTCATTTGTTTGCTTATAAGACAGATATGCCCCAGAAAACCTTTAAAATGATCCTGAAGTTTGACAACAGTAATTATTGGCAAAGTGTAGGAAGATACAAAACTGCATATATGACTGTAACCTTTGAGGCACTTTCCCCCTCCCTACCCCACTGAACTTGGGTCATCAGAAATGGTTCAGGTCAAACGTGGACACATCAAAACATCTACTGTGATGATCCGAATTATCTTATAGGGAAAGATGGAATTTCAAGTAATTCTAATACCAGCTATCTTGAATGTTAATTTGCAAAAGTTAAACACTAGAAAAATATTTCCCCAGTGATTTGCACTGATGTATTAGTACATTATGTCTATGTGGGGTAAAACACCTAAAAGATTAAAAATTTTGCCAGTCTGTGTTATACTCAGTATTGAAGGAGATAGTTATGGCTGAACATCATTAGACCCATCATCACAGCATAACTGCATTCAGGAAAGGCCCTGTTTTCTTTTCCTCTCTTGATTTCATTGCTGGTATCCAGTATATCTTTTGGACCACTAATGTGGCTACTCAGAGTAGAGAGGGAAAAACTCTTTACCATCACTCTATTTGCTCTTTTATGCCACATATACTTTGGTTTGAGAAAAGTTAGCTTCAGTCCTTGAATTAAGATCTCCAGTGGATGAAGACTCAAGATATACATCTGTACCAAAAAGCTTTTTTCAGTAGTAAAGCTATAGAAATGGAAGTAGTAAAACTCCAATGCCATACATGCGTTATATGAGTTTTTAAGGATTTTATAAAATTTTGAGTAAGATTTATATAACACAAGGTGGCTAAGTTCCAAACTCAGCTTGTTTCTTACCAATACTATAGAAATTATATTTGTGTTCCCCTCTTGTCCAGTACTATCTGCAATGCAAAAGAGATGTGATGCTATTAAAACTTGTTTTAAGCTCAAAATATCTGATTTTAAGGATCTCTGATTCATATTCATTCTTACAGTCAGCTTCAAATATATAAACAGGAAATAAGGGTTATTTCAAATTTTAAGCTATTTAAAGATGTTCATAGTATCTCCTGGGTATCTTTTCTAAACTCTCTCTACTTCAAGCATAGTAGCTTAAATATGTGAGATTATCTGTAGTTGGTTGTGGCTAGTAATTTTCAGTGTCTACAGTAGCATTACCTATTTCTTCTGCATTTATTTCACCTCTTGAATACATAAACTTATCTTTACAACCACTTCTTGTAAAAGGTAACTCTTTCTCCCTCCTTCCCTCTCTCCCTCCACCTCTTTTCCTTCAAATTCCCCTACTCCAGTCTTCCTGACAGTTGTCTGCACCCCCAATCCAACTATACACCTTTTTACTTTGCAAGAAATTGTATTGTTTTTTCAAGAAACAGGCTTCTGAGTATTTCTTCGCCCTTAAATGTCTCTATAAAGATCACAGTTTTGTTCTTCAGTGCAGTTTTTTTTTACAAGAAACAACAACAGAAAGAAAGAAAAGAAAGTGAAGACACTCAGTCGTGTCCGACTCTTTGTGACCCTATGCACTGTAGCCTACCAGGCTCCTTTGTCCATGGAATTTTCCAGGCAAAAGTACTGGAGTGGGCTGCCATTTCCTTCTTCAGGGGATCTTCCCAACCCAGGGATCGAATCCTGGGTCTCCTGCATTGCAGGCAGACGCTTTACCATCTGAGCCACCAGGGAAGCCCCAAGCAACAACAGAGGAGGAAGAAATGTACATGGCATATACAGAAATCAAATCAAGGGAAAATATTTGTGACATTTTCAAACATCTGAAAGCGTAAATATTACAAATTTGTCCAAGAAACACATAATTCAGGTCCCCACAAAAACCAAGAATAAATATCCTAATGTCTAAAAGTGACCTCTATGTACAGGCTGAAAAAGTATGGCCAAACCCAACCAATATTTTTCAGTGTTGTTCTAAATCAGGTGATTTCAGCTTCAGATTTAGAGCCAGTTCTTTATAAAATGTTGCATGTCTACAAGTGTTATGAAACTGTTCACTTACAGCTTTTTTAAAAAGAAATATACAACACCATTTAAATAATCTGGAATTTAAGGTCTTTTACCAGCTAGCTCAATGTGTGTTACCAGACTTATTTAGCACACCTTCTGCAAACTGCTCTGTAGTCAAGCTGAACTTCTTGTTACTACCAAAAAAGATACTTGTTTTCAGTCTGTCTGCTAAGAATTCTCCACTTCCCTGTTCTCATCTCATTTTACCTGTCCAAACCTAGCCAGAAGTTTTCCATCTCCCCCTCCTCAGAATAACGACAGCATTTACAGTCCTATTTTCCACATTATGGTTATATGTGAATGACTTATTTCTTCCACCAAGCCCCCTAAAAACAGAAATGTGTTTATCTTGACATTAGTTCAGTGCTTTTCATAGAGCAGACATTCAATAGATGTTGATCAGTATGGATTCTGTGAATCAAAGACTAATTTAAAAATTTTAAGGGAAGTAAATTAGATTTTTTTAAAGGTTTGGTTTAACTTTCTAACAGTTATTTCTGAGGTGGTTTTCCTAGATTTTGTTTGGTTTCGTTTTAAATTTGGTCCTTGGTAAAGTACATTTTCTTCTTTGATAGTTCAAGTGAATCATCTACCAACTAGATTTAAACTATCAACCTCTTCAGCTTTTTTTTAGTACTCAAGTTGATTAACATGACATTAGTCAGTGTTCCTAAGGCACTGAGTTACATTTTAACCATTACTTCAATAAAAATACATTTAGAGAAAACTATTAGATAATCATTATGTATATCAAAGAGGTATTCACTGATAACATTCTGTAAAAATACCCATTCTTTCATTTAGAAGACTGTAAAACTGATTTTCTCATAGAGGCCATGTCTTAAAAAACTCCAGCAAATATTGATATGAAACAGAACACTCTTGAAGGTTTTATGATAAATGCAGGTACTGGAAACAAAGGTTAATGTTCAATCATTTCCAGAGGGTAACCGTTGAAAATTTATTCAGTGGATTTTCAACACATTCATTTTTTTCTGAGAGCATTTCATTAAGCATTCTGTTTTATATGGGAGACTCTATCACTTCATAGATATAATCAGTGGTTTACATGGCTGTTAGTATGACAAATTATTTATTAGCATTTTGATTGAAATCAGCAGCTTAAACATGAGCAATTCAGAAAAGAGAATACTTAAAAATTTGCTCTCTGAAACATTCAACATCACAGTTGCTATGGTTTTCTTTCTTTAAAAAAAAGAAAGGATCTAATTTTAACTTGCTGTTAAATGTAAGAGAGACATTATAAGGAAAAGCATCTTGCTTGTTAGTCCACTAGTACACCTTGATATTTTAAAAAACACACTATAGAATATTTCTTTGATCCAATAATAATTTATTGGACACCTACCAAGAGAAATGTCCCATGCTATGTGTTATAAAGGANTAAAAAAAAGAAAGGATCTAATTTTAACTTGCTGTTAAATGTAAGAGAGACATTATAAGGAAAAGCATCTTGCTTGTTAGTCCACTAGTACACCTTGATATTTTAAAAAACACACTATAGAATATTTCTTTGATCCAATAATAATTTATTGGACACCTACCAAGAGAAATGTCCCATGCTATGTGTTATAAAGGAAACCAAGGATGACTAAGACAGGATTCTCAGCGTTCTAGAATGCATAACTGCGGGTGAGGGTGTAGGATGGGGAGAGGGATGTATAAGTAAATAACATTACAAAGAGCAGAAATTGTCTAACAACTGTGAAGTGCTAAAGGGGCAAGAATGCATCACAATCCCCCCCTTTTTTTTAACTTTCTATTTTGTATTGGAGTTAAGTTCAGTTCATTTTCTCAGTCGTGTCCAACTCTTTGCAACCCCATGAACCGCAGCACACCAGGCCTCCCTGTCCATCACCAATTCTCAGAGTCCACCCAAACCCATGTCCATTGAGTTTATGCTATCTAGGTTGGTCATAACTTTCCTTCCAAGGAGTAAGCATCTTTTAATTTCATGGCTGCAATCACCATCTGCAGTGATTTTGGAGCCCACCCCCTACCAAAAAAAAAAGTCTGACACT